>KZ308355.1:1088685-1123380 GCA_000376725.2 Ladona fulva | reverse complement strand
CCCACTTGGCTATCCGGGAGCCCAAGCAATTTGCTTTTCGGGAGAAACTTCATTAGTGTCATCGGACGGAAGATGATTCGTCAAATCTTGATCCCTCGTGGGTATCATGAGCCAGCGATTTCGCATTAAAAACCATATTATCCTTAAATTTCTGGATCTAGTTTTCATTTGCTCCATATTTCAGCGACATGAATTAGAAAGATCGCTTCATTAGACGGCCGTCAACTGTGGGTTGGCGCCACCGTCACCAATCTAATGAGGCCGTAACTTAGAAGGCGGGAATCTGTAGTTGGCACAAGTTCGTATCCGTGCCCACTACGGAGATGTTTAATGGACCGTTAAAGTTCACGAGACATGATCATGATGAGAAAAAATTGTGAATATTTCTATCAGTCATATTCGTAAATTTTTCCTTTTCATGGGGACCTAGTTATTTTTTGCTTTTTCGAAAACTCAAAATATATGTTATTGGGCTCTTTATTCGCTGCAGACGATGTCTATTTTGAAGTTGAAATCGATATCATTGACCAATCCTTGCCGAAGGGTAGAAATTTGAAGAGGAACAAGGGAGGTTTAAAGAGTGAACATTGGAAGGCATAATGTTCTCAAAATATGTGAAATTTTTCATGAATGATATTTTACCGAAGAATTTGGTATATATTGAATTAGTACTTATAAATAGTAGCCAGCAATTTCCCATAAGATCAAATATCAAATCAATGTAAACGTTTTTATGAAAACATTTGCAGAAAACTGTTACCATCCCTTTATTGAAAAGTAACATGTTCACAAACGAACTTCTGCTAGGAATGTATTATAAATGCATTGTCAACTGCATTTCCTTATTTTTATCTTCTAAGTAATAAGCTACTTAATTTGTATTGATGCAGGCTTTACTTACCGCTTTAATTCATCGTTTAATACTCCCAATCAGTCGGTAAATAAGACACCCTTCACAATTGATTTGGAATCTTATGTAATAGGCTTGGGATCCTCCATATCCAAATAATTATTGCGTAATCCCATGTTTATCCCTTGTCTTCAAAATTCTCTTTCTTTTCAATTGAAGAACTTTCATTTCTGTTTCTCACTTTGTCCTTATTGGCAAATTCATTTTTTTGGTCCAAAGGAATTGTTTCCCTATTTATTCGCCGAAACGTGCGAGTTACGCCTTCATTTTTAAAGACCACATCTCAGCTGGAAACTCATGTGGACCGTAGATCGTCTCTCCCCTAAAAGTTAAAAATAATCCCCCTCGCACACTTTCGCACGTACAAATGATGAAGGCTTTGCGAATCCCGACCTGTCGATTGGTCCAATTCCATAGGAAGACGTCACAGGTCCCTCTCCCACTCCGTGAGTTTTTCCCTGGATGCCCTTAACGAGCAGTGTGAAGAGGAAAGCACTTGGAAAGCTCCCGTGACGGATGACGGGCGTGAAGGATGGGGAGAGAGGAAAGGAAAGAGATTAAGAGACGAGGATAAATGGCAGCGAATAGAAGAGGGAAACCGCAACGGAGGAGGTATCCAAAAATAGAAAGGGAACGTACGTGAAAAATATCAGTTGCGCTATTTCCTCTCTGCGAAAGCACGTTATTTGCCCCATTTACTTGAAACACTTCTCCGTTCTTTTCATTTATATTTTTCTTCAGACAAATAAATGTATTCTCTTATATCTTCTCTTATACCTGGGATGTTATAAGCTATTAAAATTAGGTAGGTCTCTTCTTTCCAGTATCAATTGTAAATATGGTTGCAAGAGACTAGTTTGGATCTCTGTAACGATGATCTTTTTTATTTTGTTATTGTTTTATTAATGATATTATTGTATTCATTTCAAGTGCATGCGTTCCTCATTTGTTTGTTTGCGATTTTGTTAGACACGTAGATTTAAATGTGTCTAGTCTATTCAAACAGTACTGCAGGTTTTGTTTTCCTTCATTTTTTCTGTCGATAAGGAAATCTGTTTACAATTATCAAGATGCGATGAAATATCTCTTTTGCAAGTTTCCAATGTTTAATTACACTGTTTCTTTAGACACCTTCTGTTAAATTGTATATCGAATGGGAAGCTTCAAGTTGAATATTCTTGGTATTCTCTTCTGGTAGTAGCAATGACCCTGGGAGTTATTACAGTTATTTAATATCTTACCTTGAATCTGTATATAATAAATATAATCTTATTTCATTATTTACAACTTTTTAAATATTTAGCGCAAAATTCATCAGTCGTGCGCAATCTGAATATCTAAAATAACGAGAACAGTTGTAATTTTGAGGTGTTATCTATAATTTAGATGAATGTAGTACTCTTACAAAATGAAAAAAAAATGACTTTGTCCACTTCTTGAGAATATCGAATGGCATTTGCGGTTACCATATTTCCTCAATACTCGTACAGTTCACTTTCTTATGCATTCTTCACCCTTTATCAATTTACATATTGTATGCCCACGTCATTTTTAGTAATATCCTAGTTTTTTGCCCATTTTCTATTCCTCCCGCCCATTCTCTACCATTTCCTATACTATCATCCATCCTAGCTCTATTTTCCTTCCTCATCCACTCCTTCCTAAGAGCCCATTCAATCTGGGCCCTCTTCTCCTTTTTATCGCCTCCTCCTTATCGCCATTTTCTTGTGGATGGCCATCCCCTCCACCCTCGGCCATTATGAGTGTTGCGCCCTCCTCTGGTGGAGTGCAGACCCTCTGGAGATGCCCCTCCAATGTATCTTTTCCTTCAAAGCAGATGTTTGCGTCGAAACCCTATCCCGTAGGGATAACAGTGGGAGATTGGGGGGGTCTTTATTCTTTTCCTTCCACTTCGACAGATGCATGAATGGATGTCCTTCTCCGAAATACCCTTTTTTGTGCACTCGGCAAAAATTCTACTGCCTTTCTGTCTTTCTTCCATCGCCCGCTGTTTTGCCGTTTATTTTTAGATTTCCTTTCCAGTGCTCATCGTAGAGGGAAGAAGTCCATAACTGTTCGACGAAGATATTCTGCAGTGTCCTCGTGACTAAACGTGCGGTAAATATCAATGCAGAGTCATATGGGAAAAAAATTTCCCACATATATTGTTACCGCTTTATATTTTTATATTTTTCTGGAAGAAATATTCTCGAAAATAATTCATGAGTGAATATTATATATAGAGGGTACTCTCCAAGTTGATATTATGGTATCGCCTTTAGTTTGTATAAACTATGCATTAAGTAGTTTTATCGTTAATTTAACCATTCTTAATTATTGAGCATTAAATAATCGCTCTAAGATTAGAAAAGCATATCATTACTTTATTTAATTAAATTCGTTGATGTTGGAGTACGTCACTTCTTTGGGTAAATTACGAGTAGTAGCAGGTGATTTTAACTTATGAAAAATATGGTGAAAAACTTTCCAGTTTGTTATGTTTTTGCCTGTACTGTATCAATCTGTCAATCAATCATTCCAGAACTAAAACTGTTTGGTTTTTACCTGGTTTTACGCGTGCTTAACCTTCAGATTTTAAAACCTATCTAAATTTCAACTGTATTCAACCGCAATTTAAATTCAGATTCCTACATTTGGGATAGGCTGTGGTGAAACATAAGATTAGACTATTATTCTCTATTGAAACGTTTGAAAACTAAAAAGACTGTCGACTTCTGAACTTAGGTTTAATTCACCAATAATCACCTTTTGCAACGCAATTTGCTTATACCATTTCACTTTTTAAATCTGTTCAGGCTAACCTAAATGTGAAGTAGTGAAGCTAAACCCATATGTGAAGTACCTACGTCATTATAGCCGTATAAACTCGAGAAATCGAGAAATTTCGTCTCATAAGCAATTTGCAGTAGTAGTAGTATTATTGAAAGTGCTTCGACAGCTTAGGTCATTTCATAGGTGGGTTCCCACCGGGAATCGAACCGCTTTCACTGAAGTCGAACGCGTTGCCCCCACTTGGCTATCCGGGAGCCCAAGCAATTTGCTTTTCGGGAGAAACTTCATTAGTGTCATCGGACGGAAGATGATTCGTCAAATCTTGATCCCTCGTGGGTATCATGAGCCAGCGATTTCGCATTAAAAACCATATTATCCTTAAATTTCTGGATCTAGTTTTCATTTGCTCCATATTTCAGCGACATGAATTAGAAAGATCGCTTCATTAGACGGCCGTCAACTGTGGGTTGGCGCCACCGTCACCAATCTAATGAGGCCGTAACTTAGAAGGCGGGAATCTGTAGTTGGCACAAGTTCGTATCCGTGCCCACTACGGAGATGTTTAATGGACCGTTAAAGTTCACGAGACATGATCATGATGAGAAAAAATTGTGAATATTTCTATCAGTCATATTCGTAAATTTTTCCTTTTCATGGGGACCTAGTTATTTTTTGCTTTTTCGAAAACTCAAAATATATGTTATTGGGCTCTTTATTCGCTGCAGACGATGTCTATTTTGAAGTTGAAATCGATATCATTGACCAATCCTTGCCGAAGGGTAGAAATTTGAAGAGGAACAAGGGAGGTTTAAAGAGTGAACATTGGAAGGCATAATGTTCTCAAAATATGTGAAATTTTTCATGAATGATATTTTACCGAAGAATTTGGTATATATTGAATTAGTACTTATAAATAGTAGCCAGCAATTTCCCATAAGATCAAATATCAAATCAATGTAAACGTTTTTATGAAAACATTTGCAGAAAACTGTTACCATCCCTTTATTGAAAAGTAACATGTTCACAAACGAACTTCTGCTAGGAATGTATTATAAATGCATTGTCAACTGCATTTCCTTATTTTTATCTTCTAAGTAATAAGCTACTTAATTTGTATTGATGCAGGCTTTACTTACCGCTTTAATTCATCGTTTAATACTCCCAATCAGTCGGTAAATAAGACACCCTTCACAATTGATTTGGAATCTTATGTAATAGGCTTGGGATCCTCCATATCCAAATAATTATTGCGTAATCCCATGTTTATCCCTTGTCTTCAAAATTCTCTTTCTTTTCAATTGAAGAACTTTCATTTCTGTTTCTCACTTTGTCCTTATTGGCAAATTCATTTTTTTGGTCCAAAGGAATTGTTTCCCTATTTATTCGCCGAAACGTGCGAGTTACGCCTTCATTTTTAAAGACCACATCTCAGCTGGAAACTCATGTGGACCGTAGATCGTCTCTCCCCTAAAAGTTAAAAATAATCCCCCTCGCACACTTTCGCACGTACAAATGATGAAGGCTTTGCGAATCCCGACCTGTCGATTGGTCCAATTCCATAGGAAGACGTCACAGGTCCCTCTCCCACTCCGTGAGTTTTTCCCTGGATGCCCTTAACGAGCAGTGTGAAGAGGAAAGCACTTGGAAAGCTCCCGTGACGGATGACGGGCGTGAAGGATGGGGAGAGAGGAAAGGAAAGAGATTAAGAGACGAGGATAAATGGCAGCGAATAGAAGAGGGAAACCGCAACGGAGGAGGTATCCAAAAATAGAAAGGGAACGTACGTGAAAAATATCAGTTGCGCTATTTCCTCTCTGCGAAAGCACGTTATTTGCCCCATTTACTTGAAACACTTCTCCGTTCTTTTCATTTATATTTTTCTTCAGACAAATAAATGTATTCTCTTATATCTTCTCTTATACCTGGGATGTTATAAGCTATTAAAATTAGGTAGGTCTCTTCTTTCCAGTATCAATTGTAAATATGGTTGCAAGAGACTAGTTTGGATCTCTGTAACGATGATCTTTTTTATTTTGTTATTGTTTTATTAATGATATTATTGTTTAATTTGTTGATGAGTTTTATTATCATTGAATTTGATTATTAGTGTTGATCGTCAACCGTAATTGGCCTAGTGCTGTATGTTGATGTATTATTAATAAATAAAAATATCTCGTTCACCTCTATCAAGCATCTTTTTTCGGCCTCCTCTCCCTTTCTTTCCACTTGCACTCTTCTTACACCTCTTTCATCACTTTCCTTCCATCCAATCTTCCGACGTTTCCAAGCCTACGTATAGCCACCTTTCAGTCTGATCACGTATCCAGCCTATCCTTTGGCCCATTTACTTCTATCAAAGTAATTTCTGACCCATTTCCACATAATCCACATTTAATTCATTCCAACTACATTTACACACATGATTTACATATCCAATCCCGCTACCACGTAACAAGACGTTGTAGGATGATTATCTAAACAAGCAATTGTATTTGTAATCGTAGAGTTACAATTTCACTCGATGTAGAACAGTGTTACCCGACGCAAGTGGGCCAGAGTGAAGGTTTTGTATCTGCCAATTTTCTCAGTGTTTTGTAAATAAATTTTGATCTTACAACCTTGTTTCTGCAGGAAATATGGTAGTCAAATGTCTAACAATTGAATCATTTGGTGGCGAAACTGGTTGCGGAATATATAATTTTAAATGATACAAGGTTCAAAAATAATTTATTACGGCTTCTCATTAAGTTACGCTTTAGCTACAAGTAAATTTCGCCTCCAGCCTACTGATTAGAAGCAAGTAACGTTGACGTGGCATAGGAGAGAGCATGTGAGCAAAAAACGGAATAAACCTAGAAGTAGAGCAGAATTTACTATGCACAAGTCATTGATAAGTTGTATTTGTAGAGTGTAAGTTGTACAAATGAGAAAATTGTTAGTACACTCAGAAATGCACTGAAAACAGCAGTAACTCACCTTTAATTTAATGCTGACTAGTTAACCGTTTGATACTTATAACACTCATTGTTATCCTCAAGATTACGGAGATAAATCTAGGAAAGGCTATTGCAACATTTATGGATGTAAAAGCACTAATTGTAACATTCCTCGAGATTTGATCCTCGGAAAGGATGTAAAATATTTTTCGGAAACTTTCGTTGCAAATCATTTTGGGATGACAGAGACACGAGGAGGAGATAAAGGTAGAGGAAGATAGATTGAGGGGAAAAAGAGAGAGAGTAAAAGGTAAATGAAGATAGGAGGGTTTATAATGAAGAGGAAGGTGTGATTTAGTGCCAGAAGAACTGTAAACGAAAATTTACTCGAAAGATGGCGTGATAAAGATATGGATAGGCTTACACTCCAAATGGATTACAAAAGTAGAACTATTCTAACGAAGAACCCCTATCTACTCAATTGCATTTTCAATTTTTTTAATGATATCTGTGATTCTTTATTTTAGTGCTTTATAATAATAATAATAAACGTCTTTATTGGGCGAAATTTGGACTAAAGAGTCCCATCTTCCATTTAACCCTTGTCATAAAGTGAGAGAAAAGATACGAAAGAAAATAAAAGAATGGAAGAAAGTGTTTTCGTGGAGGAGTAAAAAAACTGTGATATTTTATGCACAGAAAAAGTATCTCCACTGCAGGAAAACGCCCACGAAGAGAAGGGGGATGTGAAAAACCTGCGAAACATGTAGGAAAGAGTGATAAAAAATAGATTGCATCATAAGTGGTAGAAATTGAATAGAAGATTTTAAAGTTTGTAATACATAGCAAAAACATCATTGTCAATAAAAGGTAATATATACAAATTAGTTCACTATACAGAATATCAGAAATTGTTCCTTGTCATATATATGGATACATATATGTGTATATAAAACATATCAGTAATCGTATTTTGTCAATAAAATCGTTACTGTAATGTATGAACAATGATTCACTGTTAGAATGACTTGAAAGTAGCAAATAACAAAAAAAATACAGAAAAAATGCAATGAGTTACAAAAAATATTAATAATTACAAATTAAAGACATTAAATCTTTAAAGAATTCATAGTTATAAAGAAGAGGAAAGAATAATAAATCAGGGAACACAAGAAATAAGAAAGGGAGAGAAAGTATTAATGGGTATTAAGATTGGATGTTTTATAATTCATTCCTGATAAATCAGTCTCATTAAGAACGAGAGATAGGTATGTAGTAATTAGTTCAGCTACCCATAAATTAAAATCTAGAGATATTTATCACACATTGATACGCCATTTAATGTTTACCCTACTTACACTTGGGCAAGTATGGAATCTAAGTTGTTATGCAATTCTTGAGCTTTTCATAAAATCTGATATTGTTATTAAGTTTCAATTTAGTCAAAGATATGACTTTTTTATGCTTNGTAAAATGGCATTTATGGGAAATTGTTTAAATAAATTCATAAGAAAGCATTGATTCTAATAAACTCAGTTCAGGCAAACTCATACTACTCAGAAAAATTACTTTTGGAATACTTTTTAAGATATATATACTTCTAAAGTTTTAGATGCGATTTGCTGCCTTTCTTTAAATTACTATAAAATTATCTTTAATCAAAAGCAAAAATAACTTAAATACAATTGAGTACATTAGCATACCAATTCTCTTCTCATAACTTAGAAACTTTTGATTTCTGTATGTCCCATATTAGTATTTTCATCCCAAGATAAAAATGATAGAAAGGAAATGTAGTATTACGACAAGGACAAGAATTAGTGTAAAAATGAAAAGAAATTTTCGGATAATGAAATAGTTGAGCTGCAAAATCTGCAAGATTATTCAAAAGGAGTAGGGGTTGTATTCTTGAGAGTGAAATCAAAATCCAAGACGAAGTGGAAATGAAAAATGAAGGAGTAGAAAAAACGAAAGGTGTGGAGATAGTGAACGTGAGGAAAAGAGCAACAAGGTGCGTCGAAACTTTAATCACGGGAGGTTTAAAATATACATTTTGGCCCTTAATTAAGGAAGTTCGCACACGACTTTCACATTCGTCGGGAACTCCATTCGTTAGAAAGGATCGCTGCGGCTGTTGAATGTAACAACCCGTTCACGGAAAGAGGTACGCTGATTCAGCCAACTCCTCTTCCCCAGAGAATTAAGGAGATATACCAGAGAACGGAAGTTGCGTGAAAGTTTTCTGGCATTACATGCTTTTGCTTTCCTATGAGTTATTATAGGAAAACCATTATAGGAAAACCAAACTGTCTCCTCAGCAAAACTTACCTATCATCCTTCCTCACGTTTTAAATATATCGTTTAGCGAATGCACATTTATACGACTTGTGAATGCCATTCTTTCGTTATTTATAACTACGCGATATATTTCACCAGAAATCGAACCATTTTAAAATAAGCTTACTACTCCTTTATTTTAACTTTCATGTACGTACTATAAATGGAATATCTAAATTTTACATTAATTTATTGGATAGTTTTCTGTTTTCATTTCTCATTTTTAGTTGAATTCTTCAAAGAAGTAATCATAAGTTACGAGTAACTTATGTAGTGTGATCGGCTACTTCACATACAAGTATGTAGTACAGTTTTATTGCCTTCGTCTGTTGCGTGTCTTTAATTTTTACTGACTGAGGAAGTTGTCGCAATTTAAAAAAGTCACCGCTTGATTACGGTTGATGCCAAATTTTAACATAATTGGAAAAGTGAGTTTAAACATACTCCCCATTTCAATGAGTAACGTTTATGGATTTCAAAAAGTAAGGAAAGATATCACTTATACTATCTGCCTTTATGTTGCTTGACTTCGATATTCATTCTCTCCAAGAAATAGGAGCGCCAGATGGAACATCCTGACGAATACCAACATTTCTTCCTCTCCATATGTATATGCCTAAAAAATAACTATGAATTATTAAAATGTAGTGAATTCTATTCTTTAGTTTCAAATTCACCGGTATCGTAATTACATTTTTATTAACCCACCTAAAATAATTTATTTGCGAAATATTTGGACCTATGAATTACCATGTTATATTTCAGAGGCGACAAGAAAGTTTTTATTTGATAACTCTCCAAAATATTCGAGGAATAATAGCTGGAGGACGTTTTCAGGGTAAAATTTCAATTTGAAAGTTCAACTCAACGTTTCTCCTTTTCTTGTTGTTTGCTTTACTCTTTGAATATTCAACGTCTTTGGACCTTTATGAATAAAGGGATGGAGAGTTCTTTTACAAATATTTTCTTCTGCTATTTCCACCCTTCACACTCAATGGCGATTTATTACAAAAGTCGAAGTAGACGCCCATAAAGGGGGAAATAATACATATAGAATATTACTTGTAATAGAATAGATAGAAATAATTAGGCAGCTTTTTTTCTTAGCCATAATATCACTTAATTGAGACGAATAATCTCGTTGTGAGTTAAACCATTTTCAGTTTAACTCAATTAAATTTTTCTTTATATTTTAATTTCAAAATTGAAATAATTAGAACAAATGCTTCTGTCCTTTATATGCGTACTTGTTCTTTATTTATGACAGATAAGTCTAATTTTAAGCCATTGACTTATCTCTATTAATATTTCTGCAATTCATTAAAACCAATAAATAAAAATACAGTACAAACACTTACCTATCCGTTGGAAATATTCTTGAATCAGTACGGCTTTTAATGAAATCCGTAGTCTGAATTGTTCTAGTCGTGGGCTATACGTGGTTATTAGGAAAGTAGGAATTAAAAGATTGGAGATGAGTGTGAAGCGTAGAGAGGATAATGTAATAGATTTGATAGAAAAACAAACGAGGAACTGCTGGGAATGGAGAGAGAGAGAGAAAAAGGTTTCGATTGAATAAATAATCCAGAAAAGTCTGGAAAAAACTAGAGCGTGCTAATGTGGCGCAGCCGTTCAAAACGATCTGTGTTCAAACGCGCATTTTTCAAGGAGAATATTCTTTGTTCTTTTACCCAAGTGTGTATGAAGATTCAAGGATCTTTCAGCAGGATCACTGAATGAATATAAACAAATAATTAGCTGTCATGGAAGTACTCGGAGTATGCTGTTTTATGTTTTACGGGTCTTTAATGATTATCAATCGGAAAGTATCAATTTAATTCTTTGATCTCAAAAATTGCCTCTCAAAACAGGTAAAAATTCGATTATGATTGTGGTGAGAATGTGTCTATGACAGATGATAGACCTTTATAATGTGTTCCTTACAATATGCAAATGTCTGATCTTCCTTTCAAAGGTGATCTACAATTTTAATGATTATATGTAGGAATGAAGTACAAAGTCAAAGCTTATTGAATTCACTTAGCAAAGCCGAAAAATTAACATTCAATTTTTTACCTTCTTAATTAAAATTTAATCTAAATTAAAATTTATTTTGAACAACTGGAAACCAAAATTCAAAATCTTAGATTATGAATCTGGAGATTTAGAGAGATCTGGAGATCTTTCTCATCGTACGTAACAATATTCATCGCTTCTTAATTCAGTATTTTCTTCCTTGAGTAAACAATTACGTCACTTAAAAATAAGTTATTTTTATTATAATGATAAATTTCACTTTTTTTATTATTAAGATCAAATGTTCGTTTGTTTCTTAGTTGTTGCGTATTTTATGTTAAATATATCAACGTTGGAATAATCAAGATTTCTTTCTAATACCAGCACTAAAAAAGCACCGATCTCCCTTTTTGTGAAATAGTGGAAGTTTTATCGTAAAATTTGGTCTTTAAATAAATCCGTTTGCGCATTGGAATCAAAGAGAAATCAGAAAAAGAGGGATAAATGCGTATGATTTTTTCTATAAATATATACGATCGAGCATTAGGAACGGAGGATATAAATATTGCATGGAGGCAACTTTTCAGGGATAATTCCAGTTTTCGAATCGCATTTGGATGGCCACTCATCAAACGAAGACCCTCGTAAATAAAACGTAAGCCTGATTTAATGAAAATGCTTGGGACGGAAATGCAGGAATTTTGAGGAAATATATGTTTCCAGATAGAGAAATGTAAAGGAAGAAAGCGTAAGAGATATATTCCTTTGGGAAAATTTACTTCGGAGACGGGAGAAAGGGAGGAAGAAAGATGGGTCCGTTTGAATGGAAAAGGAGTCGATGGGAGTACAGGGTTTACGAACGACGGCAAATTGATGCGGGAGGGAGAATCCGAAAGAAATGGAAAGAAAGAGTGTGTCAGGTGGGCGGAAGGTCTGACGTGGGAACAGAATGGAAGTTCGGAATGAATTGGAGAGAGGAAGAAGTGAAGGAGTTGTGTGGAAACGAAAGAATGGCCCCACAAGGAGAGAGGAAAGCAGACAAGCTGTTTCATTTACATTGCGAAATTGAAACTACCGAATCGCTTCTTGACACGAGTTCTAGGAAAGAAAAAGATTGAAAATTAAATTAAAACAACGGATTTTCTTGTTCTGCGTGGAGAAGCATTTCCACCGAAAGGCCGCATTCAACATCTGAACGCATATGAATCAATCAAGCCGCACTTGCGCGTTTTCTACATTCAAATAATTTAACAACGAAATTTTATATGAGATAAAATGCATTCGCTAATTGGATGAAAGAAAATATTTTCCGATGGTGGAAGGCTTTACTAGGCAGAAATTCATCTTCAAAGGGAGAGAAATTTCGTATTTTTCTACAAAACATTTAATCTACTACCACCTGAAGATGTAAGCACACTTGTTAAAACGGTCATAGATTATACCATGAGGAATATGCTTTGGAAAAATACGTAGTTTTCTCTTAGAAAATATTTTCCATTTATTTTCATTTGGCGTCATTTAAAATTGGGAAATTCTTTTCTTTCAATACAAGCATTTATTTCAGGAAGGCTACTTTGAAACCCCAAAAAGGCCGCATGTTCCCAACCTCTTACCCAAACGAATGAAAATTAAACTGATATAATAAAAATTTTACCGGCGGTAATGAAACTGACCTAAGAATCATGTTTTCCTTCCTACGTATTACGCTACAATTATAAAATGATTTTTTTACATATCTCCGAAATAATCATTTTCAGAAATCGCAAAATCGATCAATATCTAAGATTTAAATTATTCATTTGTTTCAAGTCAGCAAAGATTGCTTCAGAACAGTGTGATTTACAACAATGCCACGTCCTCAGTTTTTTGCTCTTGGCTCGGTGCAATTACATCATTACGAACCCAATATTTGATATGTGAAACTGATAAAAAACGTATGAAATAGTTCTGAATCAAAAGGTTCACAGACAGAAGGAAAGGAATGATATAATATGGAAAAAGGAAGAGACGGTCGAGGAAAAGCTTCGGCTTACGTCAGCTTTCTCGCAGGAAGTCCCAAATCAGAGCGACATATGCCCGAAGTCATTTCGTGAACTTCTATGAAAAGTCAAGTATTTTCAAAAGACTGGAACCGAAGCACAGAAACATATCGTAAATAAATCAAAGAAAGGGAATTACGGTCCTAGAAAAAGTAGTTTTCTCGTAGGATAACTCATGCTACGATGGCAGAATGACGGTAAAAATTTACATTAGATTCCTTTGAATACCTTTGGATACCTTCACTTTTTATTTTATGAAATAAGCAACTGCCTAATCGAACTCGAAATGTTTTTAGGTATAATTAATGGTAACTAATTCCAAGTCAAATCAAATTATTCTTAAAATATTCGACCGTACTTTAATGTCTACCGGAATTAAAATACATGCTGATAAATGATGTAATTTCCACAATTATTTATTTAATGTTATTTACAGATTTTAAATAGTCTTAACCTGCCGTTTCGTGTTTATTTAATTGATAGGGTTAAAAAATAGACAAATGGCCACTTACATTGGACCATAACAATCATAGCTATTCCAAAACATAACACTTAACAATACTAAAAATAAATAACTAGATTAGCAAAACTTTTGGTAATATTTAAGAAAAAACAAAACAAGAACAGACAGAATCTGTAAGGAAAAGGAACACGGCTGTTGTAGGACATCAGAGTTCTAAAATCATAAAAGCTCCAAATATGCCTTGTTTGCGAGCAAAATAACCAGTGAAGAAATCCCACCAGCGGGGGTTGGGGTTCTTCGTGGTCGCGCTTAGCGACCTTGGAGAACCCTAACCTTAAGTCGCCCTTAGGTATTGTTCTCAAATTCTCAAAGAGAACAATACTTGCTAAGCGTGACCACGGAGAACCCCAACCCCCGCTGGTGGGAATTCCTCAACGGCTATTTTGCTCGCAAACAACGGCTATTTGGAGGTTTTATTTCAATCTGAAGAGAAGACAGATTAGAGTAATATCATGGCTGAGGATCTCGAATAATTCAAGAAGATCTAGTTTCTGGACACGGTTCTGGAAGTGAAGTAACTCCGTTATAAAATCCGAGGAGTGGTTATTATCATTATATTATGCCAAACACTAGAATAATATCAATTTTGCATTTACGGAAGATAAGACAGTATTATAGATTGTAGATAGATGGGGGAAAATGATGATTTCTAACCTTAAATGTAACCTCTTACTCAATTGATAAATTAATTTATCATGAATATATTATATTTTGTTTCATTGTATTGTTGCATGATATATGTATGGTTACTGTGAACGGTCTGTATAAAGTCCGATAACTCATCTTGATCGTAACATTTCAAGTCATAATTTTCTTCAAAATGTATGCAACCAATATAAGAGTTAACAAGCAGTAACTCCTTCCGGAAAACCAGGATAAAGCATCATTATCATTAAATTATTATTCTTATAAAGCATTTTACTTTTGCCTTCAAGTATGTACAAAATTCAAGCACAGTGAGGTGTATTGGACCATCGCGAAAAGTGAGAAAGAGAAAGAACCACTTCGAGATGGCGCTGCGATAATAAAATTCCAAATATAAAGGTAGGGCAATGAGGGTGGATCTTTTAGAAATGTATAAGGAAGTTAAGATTCACGAATTGCTTGCTACGCTAAATTGCAGGAAAAAATAGTATACAGCTGACGTAAGAAAGAGCTATAGCTGAAAAATGTGCGGAAAATCGACTTTTCCTTCTCAATTTCTTGCAGCGGTCACATGCGTGGTTTTAATTAAATAGAAGCGTAGAGAGATAAACCAATGCCCTTTCCTTAGGTTTCCTTAGGAAAAATCAGAACGTTAGATCTTCGTTAATTTTTAACTTAAGATGAGTGTAAGATAGGCTAACTACAAGATAGACTTGATGTCTACAGGATAGAATTGAAGCCTTGAAATTGCGAAAGAACGATTAGAATTTGTGGACTTATTTTCCTTTGTCTTCTTCGTCAATAATTTTCGTCTTTCTTTCAACTCTCTAGCTAGATTTTCAACGTCTCATTTAATCAGTTATTTTTAGTTCCATAAAGTACAAATGATTTCTCCAAATTGGAACTTTTTACGTTTATTTCCTTCATAATAAGCCGTAAGTTATTTATACCAGGTTGAATTATGAAAAATGCCTAAGAAAATGTCACGAGCTGGAAAAGAATACACTACTAAAAGTAATAAGAAAGGAAAGGAGGCTTGGAAAGAATGGATTAAAAGAGTCGGCCGATCTTTATGAATTTAAAATGGGCAAAAGGGGAAAGGAAAATTGATCGAAGTACTCGGAGGGTTCTTTATTGACATATTGTACCTGAGCGACCATGTTGTACCTGTGTCAACGTTACCTTACTTAAAATATAATAGACAGAGTGAGGTAGTGCGGAGTTCGGCAAAATTTGACGAAGAAACCCCACTCGCTGGCAGAGTACAAACTTACTATACTAACACAATATTGACTGCAGAAATGTGTCACATCGTCAAGAATTATTCATTCGTGAGATTTCATATTTATACCACTCGCTTTACTTAAAAAAAACCTGCTTACGTAGGATGAGAATGGAAGAGGGATGACGGACAGACAGACGCCTTTATCAGAGGAAATTGAGACAGTAGAGTTTGACTTACATCTCGCGTTAAAAGGGAGCGAAGTTGTGGGGGAGAGAGAAAATGGGGATCTCTTGCAAGTCGCCGCGAGGCGTGACTCTTGGCAAGGTTTGGAGCGGAAGGGATCGTGGGGGAGGGAAAGGAGAGTAGGTTCAGACTCAGCGATAATTACATCACTATCGGAATAAAACTTCGGAGGAAAAAAGTCTAATCTGGAGTTAATTAACGAGTAAGGGGCATAAAAATAGACGTTTAATCGATTCTTTGACGATTCTTTCACTACGCTGCCCTCAACAGGAAGAAACATCCAAAACTCGAGGTTATTTTCTTCCGGCGGAGATTTTATAATCCACGTATTGGGTAATTTTTATATGGATGGCTAAGGGATTTTTTCCCACTACATTATTTTTTACCTTTTATGGTCTTTTTCGGTATATTACTACGTTTCATTTCTGCAGCAATATATTAATACCAGATAGTAAGTGATAAAATATTTGGAATAGAGAATCTCCAAGACTCCAGAAAGACAGCAATTTAATGATTTTGGCTGAAACATTTCTCAACGAAGAAAAATCAAATAGTTAGCAAATGAAAAATCGAGAAGCAAATTCTTGAAATTAACTTCTCGGTTACATTTATATTTACATAAATACCCCGAAAACCGCCGTATGGCGTATGGCAGGGGGGTTACTGTAAATTAATGTATGTATGTATAATTCCACGATAGCTGGGACGGAAGAAAACGCTATTCAAACTTGAGAAATGTTTCTGTTTAAGTATCGTAGGAAAATTTTGGAATACGCGGGTGTTTATTCGAACTTGCGTATTTTTTAAGATTCACTAAGAGATAAGCAATAATTTTATTATAGTTTAAGAATTGATATGTTAAAAGTTTTGTAAAATTTGACGCGTGATTCTTGACAATAATTCTGTGTATTTCACACATTAAAGAAATTTTCGAGTATTTAAGTTGAATGAAAATTGTTTTCAACGACAACTTTACTTGACAGTTTGACGATTGAAAAGGTTCATAAAGAGTTGTAGTATCCTGGTAGTATGACAAGGTAAAATTTATATTTAGACAGTTAGTGGTTAATAAAAATAGTTGCGCCTTCTTCCAAGTTAAGGAATTATTACGCAGTATTTCACTTCCAACTTCCAAGTCGAGTCATCTTTAAATGTCATAGTTGACAGATGCTTAGAGTGATAAAGATTTCAACGTTTTCGGTATACTTGAATGATCTTGAAATGTAGCTCAATATTTGGAGCAACCGACCGGCAATTGGGAGTTCTGAGTTCGAATCCCTATCCTGTCACACTTTTTTCATCTCTGTTTCTACTTTGGATACGATAGGTTCATGGAAGTTGTAGTGAAATGAATTCAAAATGTTATATAACCTATCATCGCTAGCCGGACTTCGTGGAGAGACATAAGAGAAGATATTATGATTCCCACACTTTGCACTTAGAGCTGATGATTTGCGCTTTATCCAAAACCGGTTGATTCCCACATAATTAGATTATGTGGGAATTGTAAAGTTTCTTTTCTCTTCCTACAGAAGTTCAAAGGGATTCTGAAGCGATGCTTGCGCAAGTTTTATTTTCATTGAATTGCCTAAAAATTTTCGAATCATTATGTTTAAAGCATTGGAAAGTTTAACTACATATCAATCTTTAAGAATCTTTAAGACCTTTTTGAAATAGATTTTTTTAAGATTTAGATTTAGAAACTTACCCCGCGAGCCGCCAAATGGCGTGTGGCAGGGGGTGTGTCAACACCAGATATTCGTACCTAATCTATCCTGTTGGCTTCTCTAATACTACGTGGAAAGAACGACCAAAAATAACTATCCGTTTTTGCGATTATTTCTCTGTAACGCTTGGTCGATGCCTCTCGAAGGTCGCGTTCTTCCTGTACCGGAATTACAATGTCCTCGACTTCCTCTGAAAATTCTGCGCGGACGAGTTTTTCGATGTCGATTCGATTTTTCGAAATAGTAATGCATCCTTCCCGTCTTATGCTATCCTACTGATTTTTGCCTGAATTTCCTTCTATTTCGTGGTTTGCCATAGTGCTTCTTTTTGAAATTGCTAACATTTTAACACATATTCTTGAATTGCTGTTTCTAAAATCATCACTTGCAAATAATATTATCGTTTCGGCTATTCTACCGAATTTAATTACCCTAAAAGTACGACCATGTTCTCTTATCCTTATTTTTTGTTGAACCAAAAATAAGTTTCGTAGGCTTTCAGACCCAATTTCTGTTAAGTGTATTATTTTCTTAAGTGCAGACTTAGGTGGTTCTTTTACCGGATCCTGATAACTGAAATATTTTTCATTGACTTTTGGTACAGTATAGAATAAAATGTATCTTTCATTTATATTTTCTCAGTTTTGTTCATGGCTGTGACTATGCGAAAGCGACTGAGGAATGAGTGATGTTGACTTGCATTGATTAAGGTCTCTCCTTATGGAATGCCATGAAATTGGTTTTGTACAGTCATTGTGCTTCACTTACTTCGACTTGTCTGGAAAACTACGTCACTCCTCATCTTGAATAATAATCCTCATTACCCTCTAATAACTCTTCGTAGCTAATGGTAGAGGGGATGATAATCCAGCCCACCTTCAAGCTTATTACTTTACTGAAGGATTTTTAATCGGATCTTAAGTTATTTTCAATTTTAGGTTCCTTTTAATCATTTTAAGATAGTTTATTCAATATATCATTCTTTGAACTATTGATAGTTTTCTATCTGTAGAGAGAATGCGTAACAAAATCATAGGCAGTCATTCTAATTTTCGTATTGCATATGAGAGGATGTAGTTCCAGCCGGTATTTGGGCTGAATATTGTGCAGACAGACTGTATTTTATCACTATATATTTCTTAAATCGTCAAAGACGATAAGTTAAATATAATAAGAGATGTATTAGTGTCGATCTCTCCCTAACGAAATTCTTGCTGTAATCATTGTAATTATTTTTCCTCATTTCTTTGCCTTGTTAATATTTACACCATCTTCCCTTTCTCCCTTTTCAGTTTCTCCTCATTCTCTCTCCTCGTCTTTGCTATTTTGAGCCTCATCTTTTACTTCCTTAATTCTATCAACGAGTCAATTTGCGAAAGCAAAACTTCTTGTTTTCCTCTTATTGGATTCTCTTTCCACGAATCCATGAAAATCCTGTTTCTTGTAGCCTATAGACGTAGTTTGCGAGGGAGGAACTGGTAGTGAGAGCCAGGCATTTGAGCTCTGGCTCGTTTATCATATGCGTTGAAGGTGGGCCTAAGAAATGGACTCGATAAGGCTGTAAATCAATTACGGAGTTCGTGAGCGAGTCGAATTCGCGTTGGATTGAAAGGTAAGTTAATCAAGACATCCTCGAGCAACTTCGCTTTGGGACCGAGAATACAAGTGAAGACTAAGAACTTGTTGCGCCCTATTCTTCCTCACCAACGAAACTTTCGAAGGAACGTAAGTTAGAGAATTATTTTTGGCGGCATAAAACCCTTGAGTTAAAATTACTCTCGAAAATTCACTCGAGTGAAGACTGAATAAAGTTCTTCTTTTGGCCAATTAACGAGCTTCATTGGAAATTAATTGTGAAAAAAAGGGAGTGGATTATTCTCAAGAGCTGCTTTTCTGTTCCTTTTATGTCAGTGTGTAAACCGGTTGGTCCGTTTCAATCCTCATTTCTTATCAGGAATGATGCGTGAAAGATTTTTGGCATTCAATTCCCTTGTAACTATTTTATATCTTTCTCGTGAAATAAAATTTATTGTGGCAGGCTTAATCTTGTGGAAATCCAAATGAAAAGGACGGTATAAATAAAATTACAATTACTTTTTTCCACAGGTGTATTTACAGAAGTAAAAAACACGACCGGTTTCGGCACAGATCGGTCATTATCAGGTGAGGAAATTACCAACAAGGTTTGTAGTAGTAGTAGTAGTTTTGATAGGTGCCTCGACAGCTGAGGTCATTTTGCACCTTCTCAGCATACTGGCCATTAACAGTGATGGTAAATTACCATAATTTACTTTTTACATCAAAAAGAACAATGAACAATGAATATTATTTGTAGCAATGCGGTGAGTTAGCCATAGTGTTATGAATAAAAATTAAATAAAATAAAAAGGGGGAAAAAGAAAAGCCCCACATTTATGTTAGATTCTTTGGAAGAGTCCAGTCTCCTTCATAAAAGTAATAACTTTGTCTGCCTTGCCATGATCATCTGCAATGACATCCTTCAGTGTGCTTGCTCCCAAACACCTCTCCTGTTCACTAGAATAGATCCTGCACTCAGTGAGGATGTGACATATATAGAGTTGGGTGTTACACTTGTCACAGTGGGGAGGTATACGGGGAATTGTAAAAAGGTATGAGTGCGTCAGTGCACTATGTCCAATTCTCAAACGAGTTAAAACTACTTCCTCCCTCCTATTCTTTCTGACAGAAGAGCCCCAAGGTTTAATGGTTTCTTTAATTGCACGTAACTTATTCTCCGTTAGTGAAGACCATTGCTCTTCCCAGTCCTTGAGAGCAATACTTTTGAGTTGGGACTTCAGATCTCCTGAGGACACTTCCTCAAAATCTATTGTAGGCTTTCTTGTGGCTTTCTTTTGCTGCCTCATTTCCTGCTATGTTCACATGTCCAGGAATCCAAAGAAATTTTACTTGGACTCCTCTCTCACTAAGTCTACTACACAGATATTGCACTTCCTGGACAAGTGGGTGCACAGGTTCATAACAGGTGATGGCATTCAGTGAACTCATTGAGTCAGAACAGATTAGAGTGGGTAGCTCTTGATCCTGGAAGAATTCTAGGGAAAGCTTGATGGCCATTAGCTCAAACATATAGCTATATAACAAGGTTGATATAGGGAAAACAGAGAGGAACAGGTTTGGTATGTGGGAACAAAGCAGAACAAGGAGGGGAAGCGGTAGGAGAGAAGAAGGTTTAGGGGGTGTGGGAGCTTTCCGGGGGGTAAAGGTTGTTCTTATCTGAGAGAGATCCTAAGAATTATCCCCCAGATAAGAACAACCTTAATCATCAGACCTAAATCATAAATTATTGTTTTTCAACAATTCAGTTTGGTTCACATTGTTTAAAGTCTTTATTAGTTTAGGTCTTCGATAAACATAGGATTGAAAGAAATCGAAGACGTTTTCTATTTTCTACTACAAAAGAGCTTTACGGTCATTCATTCTGTCATTAATTATCTAACGCGGAATAATTTAGTAAAGTGTAGTATTTGAAACGAAATATTTAACATTGTAACAAAATTAATTCACTTCAGCTATCCCTAAGTTTTTGGGATCCAACAGCGGAAAATAATTTATCATGTGCTACAATTAACTTTATGGAATATAAAATTTCCTTTTTAATGTCAAAATTAGTTTTTCCCATGTTTAGATGTAAATTTGACCGAGTCCTTTATGATTAATCAACAACTTACGTAATTCTATTGTATACAAGTAGCCCTTTTTCAGCGGTGTATGTTTTGTGATGCCTTAGATATGGATCTTCTTGTAATTCGTCGATTGAAACTCCTAAAGAGTAATGAAGACAGTCAGGTTTTATTTTACATTTGAATACGCTTCGTACCTATTCATAATTCTGAAAAAGCATCCTTGCTCGTTTTTAAGTAATAGCACGTCCCTACTCGCTAGGCAGGCGATTTAATCCATGTAATATTTTACGGAGGAAATAGTCTTTAAGGGCATCATTCCTGCACAAGTTAATGTTTTCTAATCATGTATAAATGTATACTGTTTCAGTGTATGAATTCATTTCTGATACTTTTCATTTGTACACTTATCAATTCAACACAGCTACTGAGGATGGAAACTTAGTTTCCGTAACACATATCTAGTGCATCCGAATACTGTGCGTATTCTGCAACTTTGGACCACTCCAGATGCAACAGAGGAACCACTCCAAGGTAATTCTCCCTTTTTACTTTGGAAATATACAGCTTTGAAGTTCTTTTTGTATTTAATATGTGTACTGTATAGTATATATTTTTGATATAAACACTATCTAAATAATATTAAATTAATTAATAATAACACGTGGTTAGTTGTAGACGAGGACACTTGAACCTCAACTCTCCTTAAGAAAGACTTTATTCGTTCTTAAATAAGAATATAATTAAATCATTTCGTATTTTCAAGCATGGTCAAACAGGTTCCAGTCAGTCCTCATATTCACGTATCGTTAAAGCGAGTCACCCTCCGATCTTTTAACTCGCGATCATGGAAAGTTTCCCGATGTATGATGCTTCGAGAATCCAAAAGGAGTTTGCTTCACCAAACCCAAGGGACAAATTGAAAGGAGGAAGATCCGCGAAATAAACGGGGGAGCAGAGAGAAGAGGAAAAATCCTCCGTTGGAGAGAAACACGTCATTAAGACGAACCTCCCAATTTAAGTAGCAACGTAAAGTGCTCTCGGCCGAGAGGGGGACAAATAAAGGCTATCGAAGGGAGGGAGTGGATCGTCAGTCGGATTGGCAGAGGGAAGAGGGCAGCGTCTTGTGAGTGGTGGGTGAGCACGGAGGCGGACGTATAAGAACCACACTCCCCCTCCCACACGCACACCCTCTGCTTTCCGTCTATTCCAAAGTCTTACCCTCTCCGATACTCTTTTCCGATAAGTGAGAGAACTTCGTCACTCCAGTCTTCGACGTCGCAGCGATTCAACAGGTGAGCTGAGAAGAGACTCCTTCTCGAGTGTGTGTGCCTTCCTTTTTCGTTCATATTTATTTTTTCCCGAGCACTCATCGCGTTCAAAATTTCCCCCGAAAAGAGAATTAAACGCGCTTTCCGGCTATTTTTTGTTTCGATGAGAAGGTGCTTGGGGTTATTTACGAGAGTTCGCAACGTCTTTGCGGAAGCGGGGCTTTTGCAGCGTGATTTAGCTCGGGGAACTTCCGTTAAGGATCGAGATTCCCTGATCGAGTTTGCATATTTTGTTTCGACGTCTCCCTGAGACACGCTTGAGTGGAACTTATTTATGTGGGTTTTTTCGGTATCGATAAATTTTTGACAGAATCTTTTCTCTAATCTGAGGTGGATTTTTTCCTAAATATCGAAGTACCTAGCTTCGTTTAGTCTCTGTTTTCATAGCAGGGTTTAATCAATCTTTAGATAAATTATTTCTGAACCTCTCACGGAGGACAAAAAACTCTTTTATACTTATTTTTCCTGCTTTTGTTTCTAAAGTTCGACAATCCTTATCAATCATGCTGCTCTTTTTCGGGATAAGAACTCAATTTTTCTCGTTTATAAAAAATACCCTTATCACACCTTTGCCTCCTTTCCTTTACTTCATACGTACTCTTACATTATTTCATATTTTCTCTTTTATTGTTAGAGACACCTCATTTCTTCAGCATCTCATTCCCGTATTCAAACTTTTTTCCTATAGAACCATTAACATGGTCATGCACCGTATTAATCATTTAACTTTCATCTCTCCATTTTATAAGTCCTAATTTAGCTAATGCACCCTTCATCGTATTCAGAGTGTGTCAATATATATCTTCCAGTGGTAAAGTGCGAACAACAGATTGATGAGTTGGAAGACCATCTCTATCCAGGAGATTTTATTTCGTAACGAATTATGTGAACGCATCCGGTATAACACTGAGAATAGGTTCGCTTGGGAAAATCAGGCGGAAATGCGTCAAAACGGATCGGTAGGGATTCCTCCATCGATAACAGGGAATGTTGTAAACGGAACATTCGAAAAGTCTGGCAAGATAATCTAAACATTTATTAATCTCTAGAACGTTACCAAACGGTAAAGATGTAGTAGAAATATGTAGTAGATATTTTACTAATATTGCTGATGTATTATTGCAACTGATACAACATATCTTATAATTACTTATTCTTTACTTTTAATTTTAAACATTTCTATCATTCTTGTATAACTTTTACTAACTAATGCGTATCGTCCTACGTATAGTGTAGCGATGGAACTTCGCTGGACTGAGGAATCTTCTTAGAACAGACTCGAATTTTACAGGCTGTTTGCCGTTCTTGTGATAAATTTACGGTCACGCCACCCATTTTACCTATTAAGGTAAAACCCGCTAAAACGCTTTCCAGGGAATCGTCGAAAACAGTGGTGTAAGCGGGATATTTTTTAAACCGGGAATTAACAATATTTCATTTCTTTCTCGTTTTTGAGCAGGATTTTTATTCGACTCTCGAAAGTTTGGGGTAATGGTAAACGCTAACTTGAGACATTTTATCTAATTTTCTACCCGTAGATGAGACAGTTAGGACAAGCTCTCTATTTCAGAGCTATTATCGGCACCAACAGTGATGTAGAGGATGGACAGCATAGCGATATCTTGATTATCTTCTTTCGAAATCAACCACCGCAAAAAAAGAGTCAAAAGAACCATCTTAGACACTAGGTGAAACAGGAGAGGAGAACGGCGATAAAGATAATGCAACCAATCTTCTTCTTTTAGATGAAGCGAACGATTTGCTAAATAGGGTTGCATTGTATCAGGGGGCTGAAAAAAAAATCCTCCTTTTAAGCGTTTAAAAGAGAGAAGCGATATTTTTATTCTGCAAATCCGCTTCCTCTGTAAATTCGTTTCTCAGTTATGATTCAGAAATTTTCTATTAGTGTTTATACATACATAAGTGCTCAACCTTTCGGTCGGTTCACGTGCCTTAATATCCCCTATTTCGTGCCATTTCTTTCGTTTCTACATAACTTACGCCACCCTTTATGTCATTAACATCTTTTGCCTTTGTCTTTCCCTTTTTTATTTTCTTTTGTATTCAAGATAAGTATTTATAACTACAGTTAAACTCGTTAGCACGTACTCGCTTAGTACGAATTTCTCGATAATAGGAAACCTAATTACGGTCCCGGCAACAGTGTGTCTTACGGAAATGTATTCGTTTAAGAAAACATTCGATTGATGCGAATTCAGAATAGCATATGACCACAGGGGTGTGAAGTTAAAAATTAAAAATATCACTTGGATACTTGAATAGAATTAAATGCAGATTTAGGTGAATGCTTTCTATTCCTTATAAGCTTAGCTTAAAACGTTTTGGTGTCCGAGAATGATTATTTGTTTTCTTATCAAAAATATACCCTATTCAATGCAGTATCATGTGATTCGGTATTGATGCATTCGGTGCAATTTCGCGTAGTAGTCCTTGTGACGTGGCTAGGCACTTGGGAGCTGTTACAATTTGAATGGAATACCATGCTATCAAACTAACGTACCTGAAATTATTTGCAAAATGATTTTAAAATGGCCAATGCTATTTTGTAATTAACACTCATCACGGAGGTGTGTTTACGATTCTCATCGAAGTGATACCAAGCAATATAAGGAGATAATCGCTAGAACAGATAGCTACTTCTGGTCGTTTTTTCCTCGGAGCATTAGAGAGGCTAACAGGATGAATTAGGTACGAATATTTGGTGTTGATACACCCCCTGCCATACGCCAATCGGCGGCTCGCGGGGTAAAATTCTAAATCTAAAATCTAAAGTGACACAAATAAGTTTGTCTTTCGTAGACAAGATAATTAGAATCAGATTTTTGCATCAGAGGCAGATTTCCCGATAAGCTTACTGTGAATATTATTCAGAAGGAAGCGATTTACCAGAGGGTTCACTTTCATGCTCTTTGCAAACAATTCTTGTGAATTAGGTGCGAACAATTCAAATTTATGTTGGAATACATTTAGAGACTTTTAATGAGTTACCGGTGTATACCTAACAAAAATTCGAGGCCGAAATATTAGATTCTATTAAGATTTCGAGACTGTTATTGAGGTTGAAGGTGTCATATTATCCAAAGTTGCAAGGAAAATTGTACATTTCATTTTAAAAGCTTGAGTAAACGTAACCAAAAAGTTTTAAATGTAGGAAAAACGTGAATGGACAACATTTTGGGCAAAGACTTAGTTTTGTATGTTAGACAAAGTAATAGCGAGGTTTTTAGTATATCTCACCTTGCGAAATTTGTTGGGTAATCCAAATTCAACGCCGCTTCCATTTCAATCAAAATCATTTTACAATTACCAGGATTAGGGGAATATTATTTCAAGCCTTTGCGTTTGGCTGTTACGTGCACAAAGCTTACCGACTGTGCAAAGCTCGTCATTATGATGTTGAAGAAAGAATTAATGGAGTTATTTAATAGCATGTGGTGAACGAGGGTGTCCTAAAGTGGATCTGTTGTTCAAAAAAGGTTAATTCGGTTTATTCAAACCTCAGGATTGATGACTTTACACTGGTTGATTGTGGCATTTCTAGAAACGTAGCGAGCAGAGATTATAAGTTTTTTGTCGAAATTTTCCGACATATTAATAATAAATCAAAATGCAATACTCAATTTTTATCCCTAAGTATACACAATTAATTTTTCTATTTGAGTACATGTTCGTATACAGTGTAGAAGAGAGAATATTAACTCGATGTCCGTCGCAACTTCGTAAAGCGATTTTTTATCAGTAACTCCCGATATTGCAATCCTATTGAGTTCTATTGACGAAGTTTTAATACTGCATCCTATACATGAAACCCTGAGATAACATAGCTGTAAAGTCCACCAGGCCATAAAAATTACGGGTTCTTGCGAGAAATTTCTTATAACAGACGCCGACTGTCCTAAAGGAAAACAGACGAATATGTTTTGAGTAAGTTCTCCAAAGTAATTGTTTGCATCACCATATCTAGAGGTTTTTCCAGCTACCACTTTCTTTATTTGACAGCATTTTTATCTTTCATACTCTGCGCCTTCATCATTTATGATCCCTTCGCCAATTTTAGTAAGTAGCTGTTTTCTTTTCTTCGTGTCGTGGTCTAATATTTTATTCATCCTAGTGCTATAATAGAATTTATACTCAGTTTTTCTAATTAAATTAAAAAAAAATATTTATTTTGTATTCAGTCTTATTCAACATCAGAAGCCCCTGTAAAATAGTGACTTATGAATTTCTGTAATTCATAATCTTATCGTTTTACGTTGAATTTCTTGAATTTTTTGGTTGCTTAATAATATTCCTCTTAAAGACTGACTACGTTGCCATTTATTAAATCATCTATATCGCTATAAAACCTTACTTGAGCCTTTTTGGCATACTGTCTTAGATAATTAGTTTAAAAACTTTTTAAAAAGGCTCCTGAAACGACAATCTATATCGTGTAAATCACTGAAAGTCCACTAAGTATTTGAAAAAACAAATACCCATGTTCAACTAAAATTGTAAATCTAATTCTTGGCTTCGGTTATGTTATTCCTGGCATCCACTGATTCAACTAAATGATCCTTTAATAGTAGGTTAGGGATAAAATTATAATAGACATTTTTTAGGGCAAATCTCTATTTTACCATAGTCTTGTAGCCAGTGTTACAGAAGCGGACGAATCTTGTCTTAGACTTGGTAAGCTTCCTACCTCGAGTCTCATTTGTTATATACACAAGTATCATAAAATAGGAACAATTTTGAGCTGTAGTTGCATCCGGATTCCAAGTATAATTGAAATAGAATTGTGATTGAATTCGAGTCAGAGTTTTTAGAATGTTTAACAGGATCAGTGAGAAGGCTTATTAAGACGTTTCTTTCTTTCTGTTTAATCTGTATCCGATGAGTTTGGAAATCTCCCAAGTCGTCTTCGCTGAGATCTAAGTAGCTTACAGAGCATCGGTGTACATTTCCTTTGAAATTTTATTATGTATCCTGGAAGACATCTGCGGCGTTTTGAAAAGTCAGAGCAACTCACTCCTTTCAATCTCTTTGATGTTCTTTGACTCCATCGACTTGCATTGTGCTTGTGTTTGCCAAGAGATATAAACGTTTAATTTAAATCAGTTTCTGGGAGGCCTCCTTTTCAATTTCTTTAACTCAAAGGAAATGTATTCGTTCATCTCCAAGGATTTTGTCCTCAGAAATTGTGTTCTATTGCCTTCTAAGTCCATCCTATTTACTCCTTTAGGTAAACAAAGAGAAACTTTGCTATATTTTTATTGTTCCCTAAGAATCTTTTGCTGTGATGGTGTTTCTTATTTCTTTCATGCAGTTTTTGTCGTGTTTTTTATTTATATTAACTCTTTAGCTATTTATATTTAAAAGCAATGTATCTGAGTCAAGCTATATTTAAGTAAAACTATGAACGTCATTCAACCGATTTTATGATGCCTAAGTTCCATCTATCTGAAATTATATGAAATTATCATTCCTTGCAGGTTATATATAGCATCATATATCCCATCATGAAGAATGGGCATATTTAGTTTTATTTCTAGAACGTGGTGAATTATTTGCTATAAAGTGGTTATTAATGGTAGAAAATAGAACTATTTAACTATGTTATGATATCCCATTTTCATGTATCGAGAATTTTTGCAACTTCACATGACATAAAAATGTATTTTATAATATAGGGGCTATGTTACTTCCTAGCTTACATCTTGTACTTTTGTATTTCATAATATTGGTAAGAAGAATACGCAAATTAATATATCAGTGTAATTTTGCTTTTATAATTCTACTAGGCTGATTAGTCGTGTCTTTAAATATGTTTACTAACTTGGAAATAATCTCTCTTTGTTTTCATATGCAGCAATGTCTTTTTGATGATCTTTCCTAAATTTCGACTCAATCTGCATCCATACTGCAAAAGTAAATGAAAGATGCTCCGTATTTACTAGCATATCATTTCAAACATTTTGAGGAGTATAAGTACAGTTGAATTTCTAAATCTTTCTGTCATAGTTTAATAAAATACTATTGCTTTCATGTCACGCACTTAATATGGGTGCTGTTAAAAAAATCATTCAGTATGAATTTTAAAATCTGATTTCATTACGTTAGTGTTAGCTCCTCTCCAGAACTCATGAGTCTTGTTTTTCTAAATTGCGCATTATTTTATATCCGTCTGCAGAGCAAGATGAGTGGAAAGGGTTTGATTGGTCTGTGGCTGTATCGCATGGGAGAAGAATGGACTCTGAAGGAAGGCATGACCACCCCGGAGTCATCAGTAAACCACGGACGGCCTCCAAATCTATCCAAAATTGGACATGCTGTAAGTTATCTTCATTCGGCTTTTCCCCCTCGACTGATAAATTCGAAAAAATGCAGCTTATGAGGATATAATTACTTCTTCAAATTTTGTTACTTCCATAATTGGCTAAATCGCTGCCAATCTTTTTCTAGTTGTCTCTTAGAGAATTTGAAGAACTAATTTTTGCTGTGCAATCTTCATACCGGCAAAGAAATGGATTTCACTCCTAAAATTGTGTTTCACCATTATTTTGTCAATTAAAACACACGAAATTTGTAGAAAAATACGTTAACCCTTACACTCATATTACTTGGAACGATTTAAAGCTTGAGATAATGGTAGGAACATTAGTAAGAGAATTTAAGTGTTTGACGTCGAGTTCTACTGATATTTGTGGAAATTTTGCCCATATACTATTAGTAAGCGGTGGAAAGAACCGGGCTGTAAGTATTACCTTCGACGACAGTGAAGAACTGGGCATTTGTACTCTTTATATCATCCGTTGCTAACAATTAGTCAAACTGAAAATGAAGACAACGCGATGCGGATGGATAAAGCACTGAAACATGGAAACCATAGGATAAATGTGATGCTACTCATCTCTCGATATATATCTAGTTGGAGCCACTTCGTATAAAACTATTTCAAGTTGCAAGAAGACGATTCAAGGAGTCCCATGAAGGAATTAGCTATAATGCGTTATTATTGCGTCGACCTGTTCTCCCTTGTCATATGCTTTCACCAAATCTCTGTTAAAGCATAATAATTGAGTTTCGCATGAGTGCCCTTTCCTAAAACCATGCTGACTATCATTGATCCAGTTATCTTTATCCCATATGCTTCTTAAGTAATCCGCTATCATTCTCTCGAACATTTTACAAATCACGCTCGTTAAACTAATCGGCCTATAATTATCTAGCAATTTTCTATCTCCTCCTTTATGAATAGGAATGACTGTAGCGGCCTTCCAATCACACGGTATATTGCCATTTACATTTACATAAATACCCTTCAAACCGCCGTATGGCGTATGGCAGGGGGTGTTAATACACCAAAATCCCTAATTATTCATCCTATTTACGCGTCTAATACTATCTGGAAAAAGAGACCAATAATAACTATCCGTTCGTGCAATAATCTCACGAAATT
Organism: Ladona fulva; assembly: GCA_000376725.2. NCBI lineage: Eukaryota > Metazoa > Arthropoda > Insecta > Odonata > Libellulidae > Ladona > Ladona fulva. The sequence goes on along the minus strand of KZ308355.1, from coordinate 1,093,531 downwards.
TTTTCGACAGATTAGCAGTTCTTACGTTTCATAGAAGTATATGTCTTCGGTGAGCCAACTGAAATCCCTATGTCGCGTATTTCGTCATGTAAGTCACTACTCAGGAATTTCTCGATCGCCATTATTCAGAATAATAGTGAATAGTCTACACAAATATGGTACTATTGCATGTTCTCCTAATTTTAAAGCTTCGCTCTGTATGTTATCTGGACCAACCGACTTTTTGTTCTTTCGAGCACCGATTCTTTTGATGAGATCATTAGAACTTATGTTGAAACGTGGGAATGGCTTGCCTGCTTCGTTTGCTTGCTTGAAAAAGTTAAAGGTATCCTTATGGGTATAGTTGTTTGCGAAATATTTTCCAAATTCCTCAGCTTTTTCAGTATCATCTGTTATATTCTCCCCATTACAACCTTTTAGATAATTAGTTTAAAAACTTTTTAAAAAGGCTCCTGAAACGACAATCTATATCGTGTAAATCACTGAAAGTCCACTAAGTATTTGAAAAAACAAATACCCATGTTCAACTAAAATTGTAAATCTAATTCTTGGCTTCGGTTATGTTATTCCTGGCATCCACTGATTCAACTAAATGATCCTTTAATAGTAGGTTAGGGATAAAATTATAATAGACATTTTTTAGGGCAAATCTCTATTTTACCATAGTCTTGTAGCCAGTGTTACAGAAGCGGACGAATCTTGTCTTAGACTTGGTAAGCTTCCTACCTCGAGTCTCATTTGTTATATACACAAGTATCATAAAATAGGAACAATTTTGAGCTGTAGTTGCATCCGGATTCCAAGTATAATTGAAATAGAATTGTGATTGAATTCGAGTCAGAGTTTTTAGAATGTTTAACAGGATCAGTGAGAAGGCTTATTAAGACGTTTCTTTCTTTCTGTTTAATCTGTATCCGATGAGTTTGGAAATCTCCCAAGTCGTCTTCGCTGAGATCTAAGTAGCTTACAGAGCATCGGTGTACATTTCCTTTGAAATTTTATTATGTATCCTGGAAGACATCTGCGGCGTTTTGAAAAGTCAGAGCAACTCACTCCTTTCAATCTCTTTGATGTTCTTTGACTCCTTCGACTTGCATTGTGCTTGTGTTTGCCAAGAGATATAAACGTTTAATTTAAATCAGTTTCTGGGAGGCCTCCTTTTCAATTTCTTTAACTCAAAGGAAATGTATTCGTTCATCTCCAAGGATTTTGTCCTCAGAAATTGTGTTCTATTGCCTTCTAAGTCCATCCTATTTACTCCTTTAGGTAAACAAAGAGAAACTTTGCTATATTTTTATTGTTCCCTAAGAATCTTTTGCTGTGATGGTGTTTCTTATTTCTTTCATGCAGTTTTTGTCGTGTTTTTTATTTATATTAACTCTTTAGCTATTTATATTTAAAAGCAATGTATCTGAGTCAAGCTATATTTAAGTAAAACTATGAACGTCATTCAACCGATTTTATGATGCCTAAGTTCCATCTATCTGAAATTATATGAAATTATCATTCCTTGCAGGTTATATATAGCATCAAATATCCCATCATGAAGAATGGGCATATTTAGTTTTATTTCTAGAACGTGGTGAATTATTTGCTATAAAGTGGTTATTAATGGTAGAAAATAGAACTATTTAACTATGTTATGATATCCCATTTTCATGTATCGAGAATTTTTGCAACTTCACATGACATAAAAATGTATTTTATAATATAGGGGCTATGTTACTTCCTAGCTTACATCTTGTACTTTTGTATTTCATAATATTGGTAAGAAGAATACGCAAATTAATATATCAGTGTAATTTTGCTTTTATAATTCTACTAGGCTGATTAGTCGTGTCTTTAAATATGTTTACTAACTTGGAAATAATCTCTCTTTGTTTTCATATGCAGCAATGTCTTTTTGATGATCTTTCCTAAATTTCGACTCAATCTGCATCCATACTGCAAAAGTAAATGAAAGATGCTCCGTATTTACTAGCATATCATTTCAAACATTTTGAGGAGTATAAGTACAGTTGAATTTCTAAATCTTTCTGTCATAGTTTAATAAAATACTATTGCTTTCATGTCACGCACTTAATATGGGTGCTGTTAAAAAAATCATTCAGTATGAATTTTAAAATCTGATTTCATTACGTTAGTGTTAGCTCCTCTCCAGAACTCATGAGTCTTGTTTTTCTAAATTGCGCATTATTTTATATCCGTCTGCAGAGCAAGATGAGTGGAAAGGGTTTGATTGGTCTGTGGCTGTATCGCATGGGAGAAGAATGGACTCTGAAGGAAGGCATGACCACCCCGGAGTCATCAGTAAACCACGGACGGCCTCCAAATCTATCCAAAATTGGACATGCAGTAAGTTATCTTCATTCGGCTTTTCCCCCTCGACTGATAAAGTCGAAAAAATGCAGCTTATGAGGATATAATTACTTCTTCAAATTTTGTTACTTCCATAATTGGCTAAATCGCTGCCAATCTTTTTCTAGTTGTCTCTTAGAGAATTTGAAGAACTAATTTTTGCTGTGCAATCTTCATACCGGCAAAGAAATGGATTTCACTCCTAAAATTGTGTTTCACCATTATTTTGTCAATTAAAACACACGAAATTTGTAGAAAAATACGTTAACCCTTACACTCATATTACTTGGAACGATTTAAAGCTTGAGATAATGGTAGGAACATTAGTAAGAGAATTTAAGTGTTTGACGTCGAGTTCTACTGATATTTGTGGAAATTTTGCCCATATACTATTAGTAAGCGGTGGAAAGAACCGGGCTGTAAGTATTACCTTCGACGACAGTGAAGAACTGGGCATTTGTACTCTTTATATCATNCAAAAAAATAGCATCAGTCCTAAAGCCTTCGTCGGCTGCTTGCATTATATCATGGTTGAGAAGTGCTAACTGACTCTCGCAGGAGCGGCCTTTCCGGAAGCCGTGCTGGCTTTGAGCAATCGCTACATTTTCGCTGAGGAAACGCATTAAATAACTGCAAATAATATGTTCTAAAACTTTGCAAAATATCGACGTTATCGATATTATCTCTTTACTGAGCCATGATTCTGTTCCTACAACTACGTCTGGTTGGTATACTTCTATTAGAGTAGAAAATTCCTTAATCTTATTCTTGATGCTTCTACAATTTACCCGAAGAAGCCTCAAAACAAAGTTCCCCTTACTTTGGACTTAAAATATTCGTGGATTAGTTTCCATGTCACACTCTATATTAACACTTGGTAGCACACTTTGAGTCCCATTCAATACCTCAGACAGTACCTTTGAGTCATACTCAATACCTTTGAGTCATATTCAGATACCTCAGACATTGACGTAGTATGAGAGACTTGATAGTTTCATCTTGCCTTTTTTATAGCTGTTTTTCTTAATTTATCTCGAAAATTGGTCAAAACAATTGTCCGCCATTTCGTTTCTTAGAAACGAGCAAAGGCCCACTTTTCCTGAGAACTTGAACGCTACACGAGACTATCCTTCTCTATGATCAAGTGAGACATCCTGTTTCTTTTTATCGCGTACAAGTGATAAAAAACGAGTAATAGAAACAATAAATTCAATAATTTTTGGATAACTTTACGATGTTTCAAATTTCTCACATAAAAATGCATTTTTGGCCTCTTGGACAGTTTCAATTTTAGTTCTCCGTCCGACGATGTTGAGCTAATTGGTATCAGAAAGATTAAATTCCTCGACAGATTAGCAGTTCTTACGTTTCATAGAAGTATATGTCTTCGGTGAGCCAACTGAAATCCTGGCTTGAGGAAATGAATGGCTGATAGAAAGCCTGTGCATCTAGATCCAACTCACTGGGCTGGACGTATGTAAACTATTCCTAACGATATACATAGTATTCAATTTGTATCTAGGATTTTCCCAAAACAAATACTCCTTAGTAGTGACTAAGGTGATTCCATTGCTAAACCCTGTAACCGCTTAAATATATTTCCTTTGAAAGAAAACTAATTTTGCTCTACATTTGTTAGATCAACTTCAATGAATAATTTTATTTGATAGATTGCGCTGTTGAATGTGCTACACTTTTTCAAAACAAGAAATGGCATCTAAAGGAGGGATCGATATGAATATTATCCACACTTCGAAGGAAATTAAAATCTTTTTTAAGGAAAATGGCATTGTCATGAAAGTGGTGCGCAAATTGTGTCTATTAAGGGGAAGGAAAAAGGAGATATTTTTCTTGCTCGCAGGCCGCATTAAGAAACATTTTAGTTACATAGATAATTTTTTTTATTTTAACTAAATTTCTAAGAATTATTATTTCATTGAAAATTTTAAAGTTTTGGTAGAAAAACTAATCTTAATGTACTTATTCAGTTCTCTTTCCATGCTAGTGTGATATTAATATTGCTTCAACTAAACGTTTCAAATCTGCTGTGAGATAAGAAGTTTTCATTGGGATTAAACTGAAATTGTCATCCGTCAGTTGATTTCTATTCTTTCTTCGATGAAAAATGCTTGTATACATTTACATTTACAAAAATACCCCGCAAATGCCGTATGGCGTATGGCAGGGGGTGTTAATACACCAAAGTCCCTAATTATTCATCCTATTTACGCGTCTAATACTATCTGGAAAGAGAGACCAATAATAACTATCCGTTCGTGCAATAATCTCACGAAATTTTTTCGACGTCTGGTCTCGAAAATTGCGTTCGCTAAGCGCAGGAATCACTATGTCGCGTATTTCGTCATGTAAGTCACTACTCAGGAATTTCTCGAACAATCTGTGCCTAAACTCGAGTCTTCTATCGTCAAGAGAGTTCCAGCCGAGGGATTTAATCATATCTGATACACTGCTGTCGAACTTGTAGTCT
>KZ308355.1:1063027-1087821 GCA_000376725.2 Ladona fulva | reverse complement strand
TTCCATAAGATTTGAGTTTCTGAAGCAACTTCGGATGCGGAACTGTGTCGAACGCTTTTCTAAAATCCAAAAAAATAGCATCAGTCCTAAAGCCTTCGTCGGCTGCTTGCATTATATCATGGTTGAGAAGTGCTAACTGACTCTCGCAGGAGCGGCCTTTCCGGAAGCCGTGCTGGCTTTGAGCAATCGCTACATTTTCGCTGAGGAAACGCATTAAATAACTGCAAATAATATGTTCTAAAACTTTGCAAAATATCGACGTTATCGATATTATCTCTTTACTGAGCCATGATTCTGTTCCTACAACTACGTCTGGTTGGTATACTTCTATTAGAGTAGAAAATTCCTTAATCTTATTCTTGATGCTTCTACAATTTACCCGAAGAAGCCTCAAAACAAAGTTCCCCTTACTTTGGACTTAAAATATTCGTGGATTAGTTTCCATGTCACACTCTATATTAACACTTGGTAGCACACTTTGAGTCCCATTCAATACCTCAGACAGTACCTTTGAGTCATACTCAATACCTTTGAGTCATATTCAGATACCTCAGACATTGACGTAGTATGAGAGACTTGATAGTTTCATCTTGCCTTTTTTATAGCTGTTTTTCTTAATTTATCTCGAAAATTGGTCAAAACAATTGTCCGCCATTTCGTTTCTTAGAAACGAGCAAAGGCCCACTTTTCCTGAGAACTTGAACGCTACACGAGACTATCCTTCTCTATGATCAAGTGAGACATCCTGTTTCTTTTTATCGCGTACAAGTGATAAAAAACGAGTAATAGAAACAATAAATTCAATAATTTTTGGATAACTTTACGATGTTTCAAATTTCTCACATAAAAATGCATTTTTGGCCTCTTGGACAGTTTCAATTTTAGTTCTCCGTCCGACGATGTTGAGCTAATTGGTATCAGAAAGATTAAATTCCTCGACAGATTAGCAGTTCTTACGTTTCATAGAAGTATATGTCTTCGGTGAGCCAACTGAAATCCTGGCTTGAGGAAATGAATGGCTGATAGAAAGCCTGTGCATCTAGATCCAACTCACTGGGCTGGACGTATGTAAACTATTCCTAACGATATACATAGTATTCAATTTGTATCTAGGATTTTCCCAAAACAAATACTCCTTAGTAGTGACTAAGGTGATTCCATTGCTAAACCCTGTAACCGCTTAAATATATTTCCTTTGAAAGAAAACTAATTTTGCTCTACATTTATTAGATCAACTTCAATGAATAATTTTATTTGATAGATTGCGCTGTTGAATGTGCTACACTTTTTCAAAACAAGAAATGGCATCTAAAGGAGGGATCGATATGAATATTATCCACACTTCGAAGGAAATTAAAATCTTTTTTAAGGAAAATGGCATTGTCATGAAAGTGGTGCGCAAATTGTGTCTATTAAGGGGAAGGAAAAAGGAGATATTTTTCTTGCTCGCAGGCCGCATTAAGAAACATTTTAGTTACATAGATAATTTTTTTATTTTAACTAAATTTCTAAGAATTATTATTTCATTGAAAATTTTAAAGTTTTGGTAGAAAAACTAATCTTAATGTACTTATTCAGTTCTCTTTCCATGCTAGTGTGATATTAATATTGCTTCAACTAAACGTTTCAAATCTGCTGTGAGATAAGAAGTTTTCATTGGGATTAAACTGAAATTGTCATCCGTCAGTTGATTTCTATTCTTTCTTCGATGAAAAATGCTTGTATACATTTACATTTACAAAAATACCCCGCAAATGCCGTATGGCGTATGGCAGGGGGTGTTAATACACCAAAGTCCCTAATTATTCATCCTATTTACGCGTCTAATACTATCTGGAAAGAGAGACCAATAATAACTATCCGTTCGTGCAATAATCTCACGAAATTTTTTCGACGTCTGGTCTCGAAAATTGCGTTCGCTAAGCGCAGGAATCACTATGTCGCGTATTTCGTCATGTAAGTCACTACTCAGGAATTTCTCGAACAATCTGTGCCTAAACTCGAGTCTTCTATCGTCAAGAGAGTTCCAGCCGAGGGATTTAATCATATCTGATACACTGCTGTCGAACTTGTAGTCTCCCTTAACGAAACGAGCCGCTCTACGTTGTACGCGCTCTAGTTCCAAAATCAAACCCTTCTCGTGCGGATTCCACACCGCGCAGCAGTACTCAAGTAACGGGCGAACTAGTGAAAAATAAGCTACCTCTTTGACACACGACTGACTGCCTCTAAGAACGCGGTTACATAGCCTCAATGTCCTATCGGCTGACCCCACTATATCTCGTATATGCGTTTTAAATGATAAATTACTACTGAAAACGACCCCTAAATATTTGTATTGACTCACGAATTCTAACGTTGAGCCGCTAATGTGATAGGGAGTTAGGCTCACGCTTCTGATCGGAGAGCGGGTCATGCTCATTGCTACACATTTCTCTATGTTTAAACTGAGCTGCCAATCTTTACACCATTTGGTAACAACGTCCAGGTCACTCTGTAATATCAATGAATCCTCCGCGTTTTGGATTTTTCTGTATATAAGGGTGTCGTCCGCAAAGAGCCGTACGTTACTCTTAACGTTGTCTACGATATCGTTAATATAAATAAGGAATAATATCGGCCTAATAACACTGCCCTGAGGTACCCCTGATATACATAGAACATAACATAGATTTAACAGATTTCCCTCTTGAAATTTGTAAAATATAGCGACATCTTTATAGGAGGATTCGAAGGGATTTTCAAATATTTTCGTTAATTTTTCTCTCGTTCTCCATCCTTAAACACTTTCTGAAAGACCGCTGTATACGCTATGCGTGCAAAACATGCGTGAAAGTATTCATACTGTATATCTTAAATGTTTCTTGACATTTGGTGAAATAAATAGGAGACACACCATGTTGTTTCGAGCTTCAGTCTTTCAAAGTGCGCCGTACCTAGAGATAGAATTAGATTTACTTTGAAAACAACTAGAAAACGCCTTTCTCTTTATAGTTACTTATGTTATCAGGAAGGATACTACCCTAATGAACCCACATAAACATACATAGGCGGAGCGATAGTAGTGTGATTAGGATTGAGCAAGGCAGTTGGAACACGGAAAGTATACTCGTGGCAGATCTCAAAGCCGCGACCAACTGGTTATCGTGTGCTCTCCTTAACAAGCACAGCTAACGCAGTCTGCTGAGATGCATTTTATAATGTAGTAAATTGGGAATTTGAAGGAGTCGGAACGAGGCGCGGTCACCTCTTCGCTCATCGTTTACAGCTGAGGGAATATTGCTTTTGGGCTATTACTACTCTTAGCCAAGTATTTGGTTTATATAATATAACATATTGTAAAATAATCTTATACAATATGAAATGCATCCCGGTAGATCTGCCGTGTTAGTTAAGGCTAGCAGCCGATAAACAGTTAGTCGCGCCTTCGAGTTCCGCCTCGAGCATGGACGGTCTGTCTGACTTGAAACGGCTTCCTTCTCGTCTTTGCATATCTATATATTTGTAAATAGTTTCTGAGTGTGTATTTATGTACATTCATTCGTATGGTAGTATGTTTCACCTAAAATCGACTATCAAAAGTTGCTTTCAAACTTATCACATCTTTACATGTAGTCAACACCCAGAAAATAGGCAATTTAAAAATTTTAATATTTATAGACCTCTTTTTAAATTATCTGAATGTATTAAGTGTATGCTGATTGCATGCTCTTTTTATACGCACCGTTAGAGACTTGATAGTTTCATCTTGCCTTTTTTATAGCTGTTTTTCTTAATTTATCTCGAAAATTGGTCAAAACAATTGTCCGCCATTTCGTTTCTTAGAAACGAGCAAAGGCCCACTTTTCCTGAGAACTTGAACGCTACACGAGACTATCCTTCTCTATGATCAAGTGAGACATCCTGTTTCTTTTTATCGCGTACAAGTGATAAAAAACGAGTAATAGAAACAATAAATTCAATAATTTTTGGATAACTTTACGATGTTTCAAATTTCTCACATAAAAATGCATTTTTGGCCTCTTGGACAGTTTCAATTTTAGTTCTCCGTCCGACGATGTTGAGCTAATTGGTATCAGAAAGATTAAATTCCTCGACAGATTAGCAGTTCTTACGTTTCATAGAAGTATATGTCTTCGGTGAGCCAACTGAAATCCTGGCTTGAGGAAATGAATGGCTGATAGANATTTTTTATTACATTTTAATTTTTTCACCTTAACTCATACCTAACACGTTTCTTTAAGCAAAGAATTTCTTAAGAATTGCATTTTCATGAAAAAATAACTGTTTTCATTTATTCCGGATACGAGTTCCAACTGGAGTATGGACCATTTACAGCATTTACCAGTATCATTCATATGCAAGGCCCGGGTTATGATAGTTAGGGTTTATGGCTAGTCTGAACATACTTCCTCTTTTACCCGCTAAAGTTCCGTTTCCGAACTTGCCATTCCATCATTATCGTCATAAATATACTTTGTCCCGTTTTAAATCCCACGATATTAATAGTAATTTTAATTTCCCTGAGCACAATGAAAATGAGCGTTTTCGTATTTACCTACAGCCGTATTTAAATTACGGTAGATTGCGGTATACGTATTATCGAAGTATATCACAAAAATTAACTTAGAAAATTTGTTTGTGTGAGAGTATAAGTAACTCGAGTGTAACTCGAGAATCAAATGTTGCACGACTTTAAGATCTTAAAGTTCGTTAACTGTCTTCCCTACGCAGATAATATGCTAATTTTTGCCAAAAACAGGTGTCTCCCGTTCAATCCCAGACGAGTAAAAGCATTTTCCTTAAGAAATGCATGTAAAGTTCACTTGAATTGCTTGCAGGGTTGATATTTTTCAAGCAAGTTGATTTATTTCAAGGAGGAGAATAAATAAGACATTCATCGTTTCAGGAATGGAAAGGGAAAACTTTTAGGGGAATTAAGGTGATTTATAGCACAAATTAAGTTTGCAAAATAAATTTGTTATGCGTTGAAGGGTAGAATTACCTTGTGGATTTACATCTGTATTATTTTCTGAAGACTTATTTTGGTTAATTTCTGCGCTTTTTTTCTACTCTCGTATTAAAGCTTTTGTTGGCATATTCTACATATATTTTCAAAATTGTACTTGTTCTCACAAACGATGAATCGACAACTTTTTGATTAAATGTTTATTTCATCCTCTCAATAGTTACATTAACCATCTAATGTTTCCTTGAGAGTCCAGTTCGTCGTAATAAGTATTGTAGTCGTTAATTTTGATTTCTCCGTTGAGAATCCTGGGGAATTTCAACTTGGACATTATAATTGTTGTATTATAAATACTTTCAAGGTGATGTGATCGTGAAGAACTTTCGCTTTCAAGTAAAGCAGTTTCGCGTTTAAACGTATTAACTTAATTAACTCTTGAGCATATATGCTCGTTGGAATCGCGGGTCTTTTTCTTCTGGTTAAGATAGAATAACCAACTTCAAATTCAGGCTCCGGTGTAAAATACTACATTATTGAGGAAATAAACACATTTGTTGAAAAACGTTCTGTCCTGAAAAATGTCTAGTTCTTTGGCGTTTTATTGATGGAAGATGTTCCGTTTTCGACCTATTAGGGTGGACGGCGTCGTAAGCCCCCGTATCTTATGCAACCACTTAGGCGCGTGCGCATTACAATGTGCCTATTCATTAGGATACTTCAATTCAATTAGGATCAATTTTTAAAAGCTGGTGCCTTGACCTCGATATTCCTCTCGTTTGGGGGAATATTTCGGAATTCAGATATTACCGCATAGTTTTACTAAAGTTAGGTCCAGGAAGGATCTTACACACTGGTCTCCGGCTCATGAATCAGCCTCAACCACACGCTGAGAACCTCGTTTCCGTTGTCAGAATTAGGATGGCCGAATGCATAAGACTATTTGTATTGCTCATTTGCATGACATGGACCTCCAATGGAGTGGTTGCAAAGTTAGGGCCTCCTACGGGAAGCAACTTTTTAGAGGGAAATTGGTTCAAGGAAGGAGAAGGTATGGAGGAAAACGGATAATTAATCAGTCAACTAACTCAGCACGGTGTTCAATGAGAGGCAGAGATTTTAAAAATGGATGTAATTATACATAGACCATTTATCCAAAACTCGGTAAGGCTGATGCTGTTTAATGTTTAGGTTGATAGGTGTTAAGAAAGGAGGTGGACTTTCTTCTGGGTACTTGATATGAATTGCCTTCAGTAACTATACATTCTCAAAGTTTTCAGTCACTATATCAAACTTAAGTCGGATTCTACAAGTTTTTACTACACCATCATTACACTTAAGTTATGTTTCTATCTTAAGATATCACTTTCCACTTTATCGCATATCTTACTTATCCTGAAATCCCGTTATCGATTTATAGCTAGTATTTACAGCATAAATTAACTCATATCCGAGATTCGAGAATTCTCCCAAAATTAAGAGGACTCACAGGATTCAGGGTTGCTGAATGTTATCAAAAGAGAGATTTCATTTTCTTTGCATACAAATCTAAACATTACAATGATAACAAATTACACAGCGGAATTATTATAAGTAGAGCGATTTTAAGAACTCCAAGATATATTAGACCTTTAACAGCTCATATTTCTTGACCGAAAATATATTTTCAGTGTAATTTATTTTATAATCAATGATGGAAGGCTGCTTCTTTAAATCTTTAGTATTGTCCACTTAGGAAATCTACTCGTCTTCCTTCACCCAATGCTATAGATACCCAATCTAAATAAAAAATGAGATGCATTTTTATCGTTTTATTAGATTAAATCATACTCTGCTAATGACATTTGTGATTTAGCTAGGACCTTTTTCTCAATTCCGTTTAATGTTAATAATATTAATTATCTCCGAGATTGATTTATAGTAAAGATTCATAAGGGATGTTGAATCTTCATCTCTGTATTTATTCTATACTCTGGAGCATTTGACAACATGAAAGGAATGATTACCCATCCTCCTAATAATTGCACGATCGGGATATTTATGTTTCAGCGTGAAAAATAAGGGATGTTTATGTCTCACGCTGGACCATCAAAGCGTCGACGACTTACTGCTTGGAGAAGTAATCCCGTTGATTAAAGATGGCGGATACAGTGGAAGGAATGTTAGCTATCTACCCAATCGAGTTTCTGGAACGTCCTCTCGTATCCGTGAATTTGAAGGGAAAACAACTAAAAAACATAAAATATAGTCATCCTCTGTCTCACGTTGTCCAAACCGTGACCACCGGGTTCACGTGGCCTAACGCAATCGATGCAGTCACTTACAGGTAGCTAATATTTATATTCTTAACTTCCACGAGTGTATAAATAAGTTCTTTTTGTCCAAGAAAAAAGTTGAAAGAAACCTTTCCATTCTCGTGATATTTTGTGAACAAATGAGACTACTTATTGATACAAATGTGATTACTTATTGTGATGATTTTATTGGCGAAAACCTTTTATAGACTGATATTCCTCCCTGTACCGCCATTCAAGTATTTATGGCGAATACTCAAACAAAGAACCTGCCAAATCTGTATACACATAATCTACCGATGTCTCATCTTCAATGTTATGCATATGATAAATACGTGAATAAACCTTTGAGTAAAAAATAATCGTTTATGTTTTCGATAAAATACTCATTAGTAATTCAAAATCTCGTTAAACGAAGAGAGGTGATGATGGTGATCTCTATCAGGAATCACAATTTCCTCGTTTTTTAAATAAATTATCATCATATTAGTTACGTCATAAATATTAATTCCATTAAATCAAAAGATAATCTTAAAAATGACGTATGAGTTACTCTTCTGTTTAAAATTTGTGATTATTACCTTAAAGAATGTCCTACATAACATAGCCATTTGTTTTGATTGAGTGTTAGAGAACTTCTCTGCAAATATTTCTCATAGGTTTTAAAACCGAGGAGCGGATAAGTCAGTTTAACATTATATTCATTGGTTCATTCAAGTTTCCTTATAGAAGAAAGAAAACTTTTTCTTGTACCACTATATGTATATATTTTTCAATTATGGTGACAAACCATTAGGTCATGCCTGAGACCATTTATAGTTTCAAATTTCCTACTCCAATAAGTTTTATTTTCCGAAGGAGAAACGGACATGAAAAAAGTGACGGAACCGGGACTCGAACCCGAATAACTATATAAATAATATAATTATAAATAATTGCAATGCGTATCGTGATGACGAATAGGAATATAGTGTGATTTACTTAACAGCAGTTGATTGGGTTTACTTTGTAAAATGGATCTGAAACACTCTTAAAATTATTCGCCCGATATTTATTCAGTTATTCTCAGCCCGCCTTTCAGTTGGGATATCTGAGTGGAAGGAAAAGATAGGCCTTTTACAGTTACATGGAATCTTTAGGATTTACTTTTATCTGCAACACTTCGGTTTCTTCCCAGTCTCTTGAATAATTCATCCTTTAGAACACAGCCCATTCGAATTCTCTTCCTTCATCCACTCTCTCCCAACAACACCTCTCCAAACGCTTTTTGTCTCCTTTTTCCCTTCCAGCTTTTAGTAAAGGCTTACCAATTCATTGTTTTCGTCCTAATCCATTATTCTGCAAGGATTTACTGATTACGCAACTAGTGCTCCACTTCACTGGTTGGTTACAAAGCTCTCTAAACGACAATTCGGTTTTCTCATTAAATATAAGTAGTCTATTATAATTTCTATCTATTTAATGGCTTACGTATTCTCCCCATTGTCTTATGCTCTAAGAATTGATCGAATACTCTGTAGGCAGACGTTCGAACTCCGTAGAGTAGTGGTGGCCGAGGTCAGCATACTTCATTTCCATCTCCATAATAATATCCCGTTTGCGATCAAAATGGAGGCCGTGCCGAGCAAAAAACAACAATTTATAGTCGTAGTTATGAGTCTCATTTGCTTTTTTAATAACTATGCGGGAATCTCACATCATATTTGTTTCTCATACGTATAATATGATAAAAATATGTATCTTTGTATTTGAAATATAATAATTTTTTATTACCGTATAATTGTAAATTTTCGATCAGTTATAATCGAGTATTATAAGTTATATGGATGTTTAAAAATATACGAGTAATTACTCACATCCCACCCAATATCCCTCTGCGATTGGTAGTTCGACCACCATATACTTTGATAGATAGAGGATGCCTATCAAAATGGTAATCTCGACCTACCAAACTTTAAATCCATGGTTTTAATCTCTGACAAGGTACTCCCTCCCAAAAGCGAAGCAATTTATTCTAAAATAGACTTTAGGATAAAGATTCAAAGAAATTTACCGTTTTGCAATATAGAAAAGACTATTATTTTACGTTGTAGAAGAACCTATTTCTCGATATCATAGAGCCATTCCTATATCCTTTTAAACCGGAAAATTTTAATTTTTAGAAAATAAAAAATCATAAAATGCGTTCAAAAATGTTCTCTCTTGAAAAATTTGAAATTTTTCTCATGGTTTTTCTCTGGTGTAAACAAAGATAAACTTGAAAACATTGTATGACTTCTGAAAAAATACAAAAGAAAATGGAATAAAAGAAAAATTTTAACATTTGCAGCTTTAATTCACTCGCAAAAATACAGTCTTAGATATAAATAGATTTTTTTTGCGAAATTCTTCATGTAATTCGGGATATATTTTGTCCAGCTCTTGTGGGAATATGATTGTTACAAAACAAATGATTTCAGCTGTCATTTACTGCATCACTGCCGCATTTGATAATTTAGTTTATTCTTTGATGCAGCTGAAAAGCTTAGCCACTCTTCTTTGCGAATAAAATACTATAAAAGAAACTGTTTGACGATATTATTTGCAGATATTTTAAATTAGATTTTCATTGGCAAATATCTGATAACCCTCCAAGTCCTTTATAATCCTACAAAATTACTATTTTTATCAACTACAGTTGACTTATCTTATTTTGAGATGATTTTTAATCCATTTCAGTCGAATCAAAAGAATAGTAAACGAAATACTCGGCCTCCCATTTAAATTCAGTTTTATGACAGCGAAATGGAACGGGAGGTACACTTCCTGATCGAAGGGACGGATTTATTCAAAGATGATTCTACTCGAAGAGGATCACTTGTTTTCCTCTTCTCTTTTCTTCCCTTCTAATTGAATTGCTTTATGTTTTCTGCTCCTGTTTTGTACTATCATGTTTGTGGTTTAAATCAACTCCAACTCCTTTCCGGTTCCTTTCTGGGCCTCTCTCTTTTACCCCTTCGTTTGTTTGAAATAACATTTGGAAATAATAGCCTTATGATATAACGAGCGGCTGATGCCTTGCAATATTTGTGTCCCTTAACTATCATAGAAAATATTTTCCATATATTACGATATCTCTTAATTTCGTGGCACATTTTTAGTAGCTCTGTTTCAGTAATTTTGAGAATGTGTTTCAAATACCCAATACTTTGCAAAATACGTGACCGAAGATTACCTAAGTGGAACCGTTGTCGTCTTAAACTTACTCCATTGTAAAGGCTAAGGCATGAAAATGCGGCTCTCTAGATCTAAGTCCAATAGTTGTTTAATATTAGTGTCATTTGCATATTGAGATAGAGGCGTTTGAAGTAATCGAAAGCAACACTTAAAATCAATTATTTCTTAATTTTTCAGATGTTTATTTTTTCGTTGAAATTAAATTAATCGATAATTGAAATTAATCGTCACTGTTTAAGATAAATTTTATAATTATGATTCTTGAAATTTCCTCTAAATTTCTTATTCCAAAATTTCTACGAGGATGTACAGATTTTTTGTAATATACACATCGCAGTGTAATAGCTTTTCAGCGTCGTAAATTTTGATACATGAATAAGGTACATACACGTGTGTACAAAGTATATTGCTTTCTCGACTAGAGCTAAACTAACAATGCTTTCTAAATATGATAAATACACAATTCTCGGCGTTTCTTCGGTAATAGGATTTCTACGTATTTTCCAACTCGATTTTTAATCCTTTATCTTGTAGGGCTGCCTGTCATAGGGCGTACTGTCATATCATTCAAATATATCTCGACATCGACCCGAGTTTCCTGCGACGTGAACCAGATCTTCTTTGATCTGCGTCTTCTATTTGCCGTCAGGTACCGTTCCTCTCGCTGTCTCTTATCAAATTGCTTCCGCTGTCCCTGCGAGATCTCCTTCCACTTGTCACCATCAAAGCTCATCATTCCACGTCCTTCTCCACACTTATCTATTTCCAAATCTCATTATTCCTTCGCCCCATTTCTCTTTCCAACTTCTGTACTTTATATTAGACTATTTCTCAAAGTCTTTTCCTAGATTCAACTCTCTCCTTATCAGCGTTTTAGCATGTTTCCTTTTCCTTTTTTATTTTCTCTAAATATTTTCATCCCCTTTAATACCCTCTTCTAATCTAATCTTTATTTTATAAGATAAACAGACGCCTCAGTCTGAAACGTGAAATTACATTGGGAAACCTTAGCAATCTATCATCATTAATTTACCTCTCTAAGAGTAGTTAAATACTAATTTTACTTTAATAAAGCTAATGTGATATCGCTAACATAGCTGATTGAGCTGACATGTAATCTAAAATTAATTCATTTCCATCTCAAACAAAATTGTTTCATCCCTCCTCAGCTAAGCCAGGAACTGGGTCGTATTTTACAATATGGATTTCTTCGGTAAAAATACCATTATAAATTAATTAATCCTTTAATCTAGATCAGAATTACGATATTTTTCACAAGAGAAAATATGAAACTTCACGTATATATGTGAATTTTTATAATCAATAATGATACAAATATAATTGATTGCTTTTTTTAGTATTAATGGTGAAGGTTCGCTAGCTATGCCAAATTAGCGTGCTGTACGAAGGTCTTTACTCTCTCATTTATCTCTGAATTTTTTGCTGTTTCATCCACTGTCGTGTATTTTTATTTTCGATGCTTCTTAGTTGTCGCCCTTACTTCTTAAGCCTGGTTTACTCCCAATGGTTTATCGTACAATTTAGTAGGCCAACAAATCGATCCAATGAACCGTATGATTTTGATAGTGTCTACACACATCCAATTTGCTGTCAAATGCGTCTACCAATCTGATCCAGTTGACCTTTTTACCAATATGGAGGAGTTGTTTCTGTTTTTATTTCATTAGTTTATACATTAAGGAAGGAAAAAGGTCACATACGAAAAAGGCTGCGGAGGTGTATATATTGCGAAAGCAAAGCGACAGCGAAATAAATTTTCAAATATAAAATAGCTGCGAAAGTTAAGACGCGAAGCAAGAGAATGGAAAAATTACTTGCAGATGGATGTGAAAACACTTAAAATATTTAAAGTATAAGCAGCTTTAAGGTGCAATACTCTTGGGGAGTGAACATAGATTGAAAATTGGCCGATAAATCGGAACAATCTTATCTGTACGTTCCAATTGATCGTTTCAGTTCTTGGATACCAAATCACTCTTCAACAATTCAATCCAATCTTCAACCTAATTTTTTCTAAATACTACATTTGTGGTCCTGAAACCATTTCATGATGATTGGGATTCTTTTCATTTGTCTTTTGGTACAGGATAATTAAATATTTATGTTTCATTAACTTTTATATCAGATTTGTTCATGGCTGTGACAATATGAAACCTACTGAGTAATGAGTAATGCTGAATAATGACATTGATTAATGTCTCTTCTTTTTGAATGCTACGAAAACTGTTACTTGTAGAGTCATTGTGCTTCACTCACACTTGGATTTATTCCGCATATAGCATTCTGTTACAGAGAGGAAGGCAGTGTCAAACTACTCACTCAGCATTTTGCATAGTCGTCTCAGCCATTTCTCCAAAGCTTTTCGCTGCTTATGGTGGAAGGATGAGTTTCGAACATGCCTTCAGGTTGAAGAATGTACAGACTACATTTGTATGATCCTTTCTGTCCGATTGTTTTACAGTAAATCGTTGTGTGTAAATCCAGCTTAACAATTTCAACCCTTAATCGTTTAGTCTCGAAAGCCACGCAGCCCTTTATTTCTCTGTTATGATTAATGTTCTCATCAGTGTCTAACGGACTGCGATTTAAGGACAATGGCGCCACGCCTATATTCTTACCATATTTTCGTGCACTTGCCTCGATAGCTTTCCATTTACGCTGTCGCCAATTACGGTGAATGGATGAGCTCAAATCGCCACCAAGTTGTCGCATTTCTAGTGCGCATTTCGCCAAAAAATCTCTCTCCGACAGCGAAGCGCTCTGCGAGAAAAATAGGATGAGTGGCGAAGGAAAATAAAATGCAGGAAAGAGTGAGCGGCGTGAAGAGAGAATGGAAATTTCGAGTCGGAGGCAGATGTATGCACAGAGAGATTTTTGGAAAGTTCTCGAAAACAGCTCTAACAAAATTCCGCTTTTAAAAGCGTAGAGCGTAAAAATAAAGAATGACGTGTCGCTGGAAGTGAATAAACCAGAAGATGAACCTTTTGCGGTTTTGTCTCTTACGGGGTAAGTAGAGGACGGGTGAAATTTCAGATCGATGATGGTGAGAATTGGAGCCCACCGTCTCGTTTGGGATTTCATCTCGGACTGAAAATAACCCCACTAAAATCTGAATTCCGCAGCCTCTCGAAATTATCTCCCAGTCGACAGTGTTTCAACTCGAGTTTGTTAAACATTTACAAAACTTCAATGCAATGGTTACATAAATCCCTTGCATCAATTCCAAATTTGGGAAGATAATAATTATTACTAGGCAACAAAGCTCAAATTATAATATTCGTTGCTGTATATTTAGAGAGGCTTTTGTATCTGCAAAAATAATTAAATCCATAACTTCCCATTGTGCTTCCACAATATAGATTTACTTGATGTTGCGTCGAGATAAAGTTAATTATTTCTTAGCTACTTCAACTTCCTAAACGATCCCTGCTGTAATTTATGCACGTATCTCTGAGTGAACTTCATGCTTTAAGCCCTTTACACCTTTAATCCATTAGCCGAATAGCCTCTATCCGTATACATTATTCAGGGGTTTTTTTCTGGAGCCTGAGATTACATTTTCGCCTAAATATACAACCCAAGAAAATCTACCGATACGTCGCAGTCGACGTTTATAAAAATCGCCGGGAACATTAAATTTTATCCTTCATGATGCTAAATTTTCGGCATTAATCTTGGGAGAAATGAAGAATTGAAAAATTTCCTTGGTTTAAAACGCCATCAAGTAATGGAATCGGGCATTTTATAAAGCACCACTGTCCTCATTGAAAAGTGTGTACTAAAATGCCTTCGTTAGATGTATAAATAGCGCTTCTGATTCTTTATTCGATTTCCGATGGTGAAAAACAAAAGCGGTATATCCGTGAATGTTATTAAAAAGATACTAAATGCTTTTACTGGTAATATTTAATGATTCTGATAACATCAACTATGGTTTCCGGATAGTCGTGGGCGACGCGTTCGACTTCAATGATAGCCGTCCCGGTTTGATTCCGGGTGGGCGGGGCGAAATGATCTTACCTGTCGAAGCACTTTTAACAGTGCTACTTCTAATAATAGCAACTGAGTACTAATTAACAGTTATATTTTTTCTCCCTGTGTTTTGGGGGTATCGAATTTTTCGTTTTGCGTTTGTTTGCAGTTCCTTCTCTCATTTTTTGTTCCGTCCTCTTTGATTCACTTCGCAGTTGAGTTATCAATCCTTAAAATTTATTCTTAAACTCACACAAGGGTTATTTAAATATAACAGTGCGTAAAACCCCTTTCTGACATGCGTAGAAACCACGAAATAGTATATTAAAACTACTCGATTTGCAATTTGATGAAAATATTTTCTAAGCCATTTATGGATCATTTTTCATTCACAGATCAAAGAGATGCTTCATATATATCTTTACCTTTGTGATTTAACTAATTAACCCTATTTTCATCGATGCTATCACTGTGGTTCATGTAATTTTTGAAGCTCTGCAAACCTTGCTACGTATCCTGGTAGATATTTAGAAGAAGGTTCAATTAATTACGAGAATTAATTCGTATAACCTCGAGAGTGATTTTGTGTGACTAAACGTTAAAAATTTGAAATTCCAGATCTCAAATTAATCTCAACTAAGTACTAGAAATAATTACGCAGTTTTTATGTAATTTATTCATTAATTCTTTCTGTAGCATGAGAGAAAATATTTTGAATAAGGAATTTTGTTCCTTATTCGACGAACTAAATTTTTCCTTCATAAATGGAGAAATGTTTCTTTTCTCAGATCTGATTAGCTCTATCCTCAAAGACCGCCCATCATCATTAAAATACGTTTTCAACTTCTTTGAATCCAGTGCTTTCTCTCCTCCTACTTACTTAATATCCATAAATCCTTTGTGCCATCCCGTCTGTTTGAAACAAATGCTTCACTTTGATCATTCCTCGAATATTACTTTATTTAAATCGTTCCTCACCTTACAGCACACCGAAGGAGAAAAGTCAAGCAGCCGGACTTCCGTGATATTCTCTTTGAAGAACCAAGTTGGCGGTCTAGCTCGGGCTTTACAAGTGTTTCAGGTGAGTCTACAGTGAACTTAATTCAAAGCTATTAAAAAGATCGTTTGAAGGAAATACTGTTATCATGCATGTGATATAGTTTATGATGTATGTACAGTGGTGCCTTGGTTATCAGCGGTAATCTCTTTTAAGATTGTGTTGTTAACCAAAACCGCGCGATTTTCCACAACATAGTGTATGTCAATTTCGCAGATAAAACTCATTTAAATGTTGTAAACGTTATTTCGTGCCATTAATTCATTTATATTTGCAACAAAAGTATGATTAATAAAATGAATAGTCATCAAAGAAGTCTTTATCGTAAATTTCAATCTTCACTAAAAAGCGTCATAAACTAAAGATTGCGTTGTTACCCGAGGCAATTTCTAATTACAGTCACTCGCCGTTAACCATATGCGTCGTTAACTAGCAAGACCGTCGTCAAGGCAGTTGTAAGACCATCGTTATCCAAAGCATCACTGTATTTTGTAATTTATTATTGTTTTTCTCTATATTTACGGTTAAGTAGTTTGAATCATATTTCATTTTATATCAAATTTAAGTTTCATATGTTTAACAGTTTTACGTAAGGTATTACTCGCGCTTAAATTTTGGAAAGAGATAAATCTCTGCCAAGAGCGGTGTACCTTTAAAATCCATTACGCATTCTGAAATATTTACTCATTCTCCATGAATCGGTTATAAACGGCCTCAGATACATTACATGCTATACTTCATCTTACTTTGCAGTGCGAAAGAAGATATCCGTTTATCCAAGTGCAGTATCTTATAATTTATGAGAAACGCGGAATATTCTTGGCTCCTTTCCATAGAAATGCAGAATTTGGAACCACGGTAATATACTGCTGTTGATTCGGTTGCTTAGGGAAATGGATCTTTATTTGAACGTCAAACGACTTCTTCGAATAGAAAGGCGATTGAAATAAATCTAACGGTTAGATTTAAAGTTCTTGGGATCCTTGAATTTCTCTCCTTAATTTTCCTTAGAAATCTCTTGTAAAACTACCTCGCAATTTTTTATTGTTCATCCGAAGAAAAGTTAAGTATTGCGAGGTAATAACAAAGGAAAAGCAACAACATTCATCATCATCATATCATTTATAGTCTTTTTTAATTGGTCTTTCTTTATCTCAGGTCTTCTCCGAACAAAAATTTTTCCTATGTAATCGTATATTACTCCCTTACTTTCAACAAAGTATGTGTGACAAATGGCTCCCGGATAGCCAAGTGGGCAACGCGTTCGACTTCGGTGAAAGCGGTCCCGGGTTCGATCCCCAGTGCACGTAGTTCGAGCGTACGAACTACGTGCGAAATGACCTCAGCTGTCCAAGCACTTTTAACAATACTACTGCGTGACAAATTTCTCCCTCTTCTGCTATTTTATCTTAAGAATTCGAACTCCTGTTTCAATAGACTCCCATACGGTTTTACTCAAGAATAAGCACCTATGTTTGCGATATCGGTCACTTTTCTTTAAATTTATTCACAGATTTATGGATCAATATGTCTGTAGGTCCGCGTTCATTTAATCTTGAAACTTTCACTCACTTCATTCAATTTTACTTTTATGATACGAGCTATCATATCAAAAATGAACTGGACTAAAAATGAAGTAAGAGTTTTGGAAATACTTATTTGCTGAATGTAAAAAAATAGATGTGCTAAAAATAAAATGTACTTGAGCACATTTTAAACATGATAAACGCTAATAGACTCTAGTTCTTCAAAGAAAAGTCAGAACTTCACAATAATATGTACTCCCATATGGGAAACCAGGTATTTAATCTTATATATCTAGTATTTATTTTTGCAGTCATTTCTATTTCGATCAAGGGTATAAATGGTCGAACTAAAACATCTTCGCAAACAGGAAAAAGATTTGCTCAGTACATAGTCACTTCACTAAGTTATTCTTACAAGATAATCAATTCATTGCCATCCTCGATATCTCAGTTTCGATTAACTAATGATCTCACCTTTCAATCTGTCTTTCTCTTGTTATATTGCTTAGTATCCCTTAATCCCCCTTTTTTCTTGTGTACCCTAGTTGGGTTTACGCCATCCCCTATTCTCTATCGCATATGTTTAGCTTGTTGACCTATTTCCGAAGTCTTCCTCTTGCATTGGTTCGAACTACCAGGTCCTCAATCACTTTCAACTGATTTTCTTTCCAATTTAACAGCGGCTCCTTATAATTTCCCTTGAAACCACTACTCACATTATACGAGTACGCTAAACAAGGATTATTTTTTGTTTTTAAGTAGGTTGTTAAATATACTATCATATTTCGTTAAATTACCTTTTACACTTTAGAATTGATTCTACGTGATTTAAATTATCATCATAACGCTTTATAAACTCTGCAACATTATTAGGTAACATTATATAGTGTATTTTAAATGCCAAGCTTGTTACAAATATTTTATAAGTATAAAACTTCTGCGTATTCTTGTGTCAAAGTATGTACTATGTATATCTGATTTTATTTTCATGGGTGCACACCATCTTGCGCAAAGTCACCCTTACCCATTTTCCTGTGTTTACAACCTGAAGGGTGACATCCTTCGCGGTCTCAGCTTCATAGAAGCACCGGCCACACAAAGTGATGGAAAGGATACCATCCCTTTCCATCACTTTGTGTGGCCGGTGCTTCTATGAAGCTGAGACCGCGAAGGATGTCACCATGAGAACGAACTCGCAATGTCCTTGCCCACAAAGTCTCCCGAATGGCTTGGAGAAATGTTCTGCCGGGATAGCTCAATGGAGCAACAACAGAGCACCCGACCGGCAACTGGGAGACCCGGGTTCGATTCCCGGTCCCGTCAGACTTTCTTCAAGTCTATTCTTCCTTGGGATATATCTGAGTATTTCCACTTTGTTGAAACCAAAAAACAGTCGCTAAACCAAGTTGTTGGAAACTTTACACTGTAAATAACCGGTATTCAACGAGTATGTTTCCTAACTTATCTAATAGTGATATATTGCTTCTTTGAGAACGAATATTTCGTGAATCTCTCACAAATTCCACAATGAAATTTAAATGTCTGGCATTAAGTAAAAGTTATTCTTCATCTTCAAATGTGTCCTCAGTTCCTCAGCGGATTACCAAAAATATCTATTCATGCTTCAAATCTAAGTACCCTTACTGAACTAGAAACCTATCCTCCTTACGTATTATCCCAAAATAAGGAAAACGATGGCTTTAGTTTAATTTAGATCAGTTAATAAAGATTTAAAGTCATTCCTAGGGAACAGCTAAGACCAGGTAATGTATAGTAATCATAGACTTTAACTAATACTCTCTTTAGGGCCTGGTATTATAATGTTTGTTAGAGTTCCTAGAAGAATTCTAAAGAGAAGATTCTAGTTAATCTCTATGTTAATACATAGGAGATTAATGATAGTCATATACATAGGATATTAATGATAATCTTCTCTCGAACTCTAACAAACCGTGAAAGGTGACTTTGACGAGAAAACAGTTGAATGAGTGATTTGAGAAACAAGGAAACTGTTGTTCGCGACACAGCGCTGAAAATGGCCACCGATTCGTCGGCCGT
The DNA here is from genome assembly GCA_000376725.2 of Ladona fulva. NCBI lineage: Eukaryota > Metazoa > Arthropoda > Insecta > Odonata > Libellulidae > Ladona > Ladona fulva. The sequence continues at coordinate 1,068,711 of KZ308355.1, read as the reverse complement.
AACGTCGGTTTCCTGAGAACTTACCCGGTTGACAACACGAGAGGATTTTCTCCAAACCATTATAATACCGGGCCCTTAAGTGGAGATTAGTCGAACTCCGTGCAAACTATTCTTAGTAATTCTGAGCCTAGCTTTTTCTCTTTCAGTGATGTTCCACTTATAAAAGTCTCTCTTGCATGTTAACTAGGATTTAGGCGTGAACGTCATCCACATCGAGTCGCGGCCCGCAGTTTCCAGTAAGCGGAGCTCCGTGGACGGTGGACGAAATGGTTCCTCAATGCCTCCGAACCCTACTCAGTACGAGATCCTCGTGGACGTGGAATGCGAAGGGCCTGAGATGGAAAAACTCGTGAGCAGACTGAGGGAAGAAGTTGCGGCCATCAATTTGTCAGAGTTTCAGGAGAGCGGTGAACTTCCTCCGCCCACGCCTCTCTCCACCTGCGGAAGCTTCGGTAAAAATCACTCTCATCAAACTTCATTTCCTTGCTCACGTAGAACAACCCCTTTAAAAGTTTGTTGTGTTCTTTTCATTTGCTTCGTATTCAACGATGGAATGCATTCAGTTGTAGTCTTACTTTATAACTTTACTCTCTACGAGTCGACAGGGTTACCAACTCAAAATGTTTTATCAACACAGGGTATGTAGGTGTAAATGAACACGGAGATTTCCGTTCTCAACCTGAAGGTTTTTAAGGCATTTTTGGGCAGATTTCGTTGCATGGATTGTCGTTCCATATAGAATATATTTAGTTTATTTCATACCTATAATTCCGACTTTATTTTCGATCCTTGCAATCAAATTTTGATTTCCAAATAAAATAAATACCTATAATATAAAAGAATGTTGACTCGTAGATTTTTTTTCTCACCCAATGGAGCTACCTTAAGCCCGAATACTTTGTATCAAACCCTGAGAGGTTTGCGTATCACTAATATACAGTCATAGATCTCGTAAACATTGAAATGGGAGAATGTTATTAATTCTCNACTCTGTTTATGGAATGGTGATTAGAATGCCTTCCAGGAAAGTTAGAGACCTGGGTTGTGATGTCACAATTTGTGACCCCGCAAAACCCCTTTGTAAGGCTGGCAAGATTGACATAGGTTATAGATAAAATAAGGGAATGTGGCTATTAGAAAGGAAAACCATCAGCTTTTCTCAGCTTAGTTCCGAGAGATGTTAGGAGACCAAAAGCTACCTTAAGCCCGAATACTTTGTATCAAACCCTGAGAGGTTTGCGTATCACTAATATACAGTCATAGATCTCGTAAACATTGAAATGGGAGAATGTTATTAATTCTCGAAACTTCATTAGTCATGATTATGTGGGCATGTAATGGAAGGTTTTGACAATGGTGTCCACACATATGTTGGTGACATAAAAGTTTAGAGGTGTACGTTTATAGAATTACGTTAAGTTCCCAAGTAAATACAAAACTTGAATCACATTCAGCAGAATTAACATCCATGTGAAATCTGATTCTGTTTAAACAATAAATATTTGTTAAGGCATATTTTAACCCTGTCAATTAAGCTTCTATTCGCAATTAAGTTGCTTTATTCAGTATATGGAGCTATTTTGGAACGAATGAAAATATTTTTATTATGAAGTAAATTTTCGAAAACCTGTGAATATTAGAAAAAGTGGCTCTTGTGAAGAGATATAAGGGAGTCATCTATGTTTAGTTTGTCTAAGTGAAAACGACAAAGAAATAAAAAGGTTTGACATAAAGTAGATACTCCCTGCATTGACTTGTACGCAGAAGCGAAGAAAACTGCGTACAACCAATGCAATCCCTCGGAATTCTTTGTAATTGCCATTTACCATTATTCATGCTCTGATTTATTCTTTAATCGATCGGTCTCTTTATCGAATTAAAATTGGTACGGAGAATGTGATTCAGATAACACCCAGCTAAAATAATTGGTTCTGTGAAAGTGCTGGAGGTGATTTTCATTTAAATGCAATTTCGTTGAGGTTGAAATAAATAACAAAATGTGAATTTTAAAGTAAATGAATCAATTTTTTCCGCAAATTTCTCGTTTTTCTTTTATGTGGAATGCATTTTTGGACGTTGATGAATTTTTTATTTCGCCATTTCCCATATTTTATCAGCAGGTTACACTTTGAGTCCCCTCTCTATTACGGTTTTGGAGATTTTATTTCATTGGTATCTCCGCTCCCTTCAAAATCGGTAAATATCCTTGACGAATATTCTATGTTTATTCTCGCCCTCAGAAGTGAAGTTTTCCATCCTTTAGAATACAATTTTGTGAAATTTAAGCGGATTTGCATAAAGTTTTTTTAATTTGGTAGAAAGAGTAATATTTTTAGATATTTGATGCATTACTTCACTATTGCCTGTATGTGTAGAGGACTAGTAGATTTATGTTATTTAAGAAGGATTTAGGTCATGATGGGGTAGGAAAAAGTTCCATACAAAATATTAGCTGCGGTAATGTTGTGGGAAAGATTATGAACAAAACTGAAATAGAACCCATTACTTACGAAGGTATTTCTGGATATTAAGTCAGATTTATTTCCTTTTTCGATCTACAACCTTATTTCATTATTAATTTTATGGAAACTCCCTCGTCTGAGCTTAAAATTCCTTTCTTCATTCTCCTACAGACCTTTATTGAGTTCGTATGCGTGAATATTATGATGGTTTTTCGTGAAATTTTCAGTTAGGCTTTTTTGTACTTTCGCTTTAAATTCGATGCCAATATCTGCCCCCCGTGTCAAAATTATGAAATTCTTCTTTCAAGATGTTAAAATTGATAAATAATGCCAAATTATTGACTATAATTAATTATACTTTCAAATTCACAATTTAATTTGATAGGAAAATCGTCCTTAGTAATTACCGAATATGCCTAGATGCCTAAACGTATGTATACTTTTGGAAATAATTTTAGCAATGCACTTTAGTTTGAAGTCCTCTTTGACAATATGTATTTCGCGTTATAAGGCCAAAGTATAAGTCTGAATTTGTGGAACGACATTATTAAGAGGTTAAAGGAAGAATTTGCGCTTTCTTTAAATAACTGAACTCAACAGCGCCAGGTTCTGAATTTAAAATTCAACAATCATGATATTAAATTATGACTCATTCGAGATACTTAAACGAAGTTTAAGAGCTATTTCTAATTTGCAAGTTAATCTCACATTGATTTCTATCTTCAAGAATAGAATTATTTTCCATTTTTTGTCCCCCATATGAGTTTTAATTTTTAATTTATTTTCCTCAATGAAGGTAATATTATTTTGATGGTCTTTCAGAAATATTTCAACGGAAATTTTTCCAAGTAACGATTTTTGTTTCCTCGATATTTATCCATGAGATAACTGAATTTTCATTAGCGCTATTTACGGTGATATTCTCTGTTATAAATGGACAGTTAACCGTGAAAGTATTCTGCTCTAAACATTTATTCCAGTATTTAGCATAGACTTTAAAATATATGCAGTATAAATAATAACTATGATGTAACTATTATCAATAGTGATGAGTTCATTTAAAGCTCGCTAAAACCAATACGACATATTATGACTTCATGTCGAAACGTAAGATATTTTAATTACGTTTAAATTAAAAACCGCTATATAATTAGTTGGAATTAATTTGCCATTAAGTAATTAACTACCGATAAAATCTGATGATATAAACTAACTATTGCTGTTTTTCTTATTAAGAGAAAGGGTTGAAATAGAATTTCATGACACAGTAATCATTGTCATACTCCTTCTAGTTTGTACGATAGTTATACACATTTCATTGTATATTCTACAACTCTGCTGCAGTTAGAGGCTGATCAGCTGGTGGTGTTAATTTACATTATAATTAACTCGAATAATTTCATAGTTAGTTACAAAAGTAATACATATATATTAAAAAACTATTATGTTGTATAATACGTATTATTAAATATAATAATTAAATATTGAATAATTACTAAACAAGCTAGGCAATTATAGTTTATGGAGTACAAATAAATGATAAACTCACATATCATTTGAATAATACTTCCATTAATGATCAGAAATTTGTAGTTACAGTATTTGATATTTATTAACGGTTAACAAAACCAGGGAAAGGTGTTAGACATTTCCGCGTCCCTTCCACTCTGTTTATGGAATGGTGATTAGAATGCCTGCCAGGAAAGTTAGAGACCTGGGTTGTGATGTCACAATTTGTGACCCCGCAAAACCCCTTTGTAAGGCTGGCAAGATTGACATAGGTTATAGATAAAATAAGGGAATGTAGCTATTAGAAAGAAAAACCATCAGCTTTTCTCAGCTTAGTTCCGAGAGATGTTAGGAGACCAAAAGATAAATCAGAAATAGACATCAAGTATCGTATCTAAGCGTAACATGACAACGATCAGCCTAAAAGGAAAGTTAAAACTATTTTCGGAAATTTTTATCAGCTCCTCAACTCGAGCCGTGAACTCTACAGAGCCTGAACTAAGAGAAGACCACTTTGTAATTTTCACATAAAAAATAATTCAACTACCAGTTTTGCAAAAAATGCCATCACCAGGTGTGTTATGTGTTTAATGTGGAAATTGTAAAGCTCTCCTAGTTCATTCATTCTCCTAGTCTTTCCACGAAGTCCTGCCAGCGATGACGGGTTATATTTAGAGGACCTATTTAATAATCGAATAGGTTCTCTAATGTGCGCATGTTGTTTTGCAATGGTATCACTGTGATGCAAATCAAATACCCCTACATATTCACATAGATCCTTTAGAGAGACGTCTTGCATGCATTGCAACCGCTTTGTCACAAATCAATGATTGTCTTTTTATTTTTAACATTATATTTCTATTAATTAGATATACTTAATTACAAAAAATATATAAATCACTTACATATTGAGATTTTATTTAGATTTCTCAAGTAGATACAATCAATTACGAAAAGTTTTAAAATAAAATGCTTCGATGGGTTTAATTAATAGCCAAATATAAAAAATTACGGAAAGTAACGAAGTTGAAACACTACAATAATTAGAACAAACATCTATGCTCACGGACCCCCAGAGGTTCGCGAAACCTAGTTTAGGAACCGCTGTTATAAATCAATCTTCCATTAATCGTTTCATCATGCATAAACTCTGTAAATAAATACCTCTCGAACCGTCTCACGAGCGTGTCGCTAACTTCGCCTCATTTAATTTTCTTTACAGACTTCGGGGAGATGCCATGGTTCCCCCGCAAGATTGATGACCTCGACTTGGCCCAGAGGGTGCTCATGTACGGTTCGGAGCTCGACGCAGACCATCCGGTGAGTGTGCTCCGCTTCTTGGCGTTGTGTTTTACCCACTCTACCGTGGGATCGAACAAAAACCCGCATGAAAGCTTTAAATCCCGCCAAGCGATGAATTGCTCCACAGTTATTTTCGCCCGCATTAAGGGGATTCCTCCTCCTGTCCACTGGAATCCATTGTTGTGGTCCAGAGGCGTTATTTACGCTCAACGGGCCGGGAAAATCGCTTGTGTTTCGTTTACTCCGTACATATTTTTGGTTTGCGTTTGTTTTTGTCGATGATAGCAGTCAGCGCAAGGCATGATTTACGCTGCAGCTTTTGTTTTTAATAATCCCAAATGATTTCCATCCCGAGTGATTTTCGTAGGGATTTTGGTATACTTGTTCCTCGTAGTGTATGTGTATATATAT
>KZ308355.1:1036906-1062919 GCA_000376725.2 Ladona fulva | reverse complement strand
TAAAAGATTTATTACATTGAAATTTTTGATTTTTTTACAGGAGCCCTAAACTTTAAAAACCTAGGCTTGCATTAAAGAAACACTTTCCCAAAATTACATTCGCCTACTGCATGTTTACTTTATTCTTCAATTGTTTACATCAGCTGAAAGCCGAAGTAAATAAATAATCAATGAACGTCAATATTAGGGCGAAATTAAGACTAAATATTTTCGTGGTTTATATTAAAATAAAGGTCATCCTTGTACCCTTCAGCCATTCAATAAGCCCACGAGATCGAATTTCATTCTATTACAGCGAGAATCATGAGAGAATCAAGCGAGAATCAGCCACTAATAACATTTTTCTCTGCATTTTTTTATTATCCTCGCGTAACAGCTCAGTGGGCCTTCTCTCTCGGTAACTCTAAATCAATTAGAATTTGGTTGCAGAATGTGACACAAATGCATATTTTCCTTTGAATAAATTCCTCATTTTAAACTTAATATATAAGTTTGTTGTAAAAGGAAATTAAATCACTTGTTTCATTTGTTTATTTACTTTGTACTCTCTTTTCTAGGGTTTCAAAGATCCAGTGTATAGAAAGCGGAGGCAGCAGTTTGCAGACATTGCAAACTCATATAAACAGTACGTATTAAGCATCTGTATAATAGTAACGATAGGAAACTCCAAAAACCATCAAACAATGACAAAGTCTAGATGGTTTTTTGAGTTTTCCTATTGTTACAATATTGTTAATATTACTACAATATTGTTACTATTGTTACTATGTCTTTTGATGGTTTGGTACTTTGACGTTTTTGGAATTTTCCTATTGTTACCATTATAGTCATCAGTGCCCCTACTGATATAATTTGCATTTGATGTATAATATCGATTCACTATCTCTATCGCTGAATCAATTTCATTGATTAGTAAATTTTTAGATTATTATGCATAGATACTAATGTTTCTAATAATCATCTACATTGAATCACTTTTTTCACTCTCTGATATTTAATTATTCTTGTATCGAATGAGAACCCCTTTCCAAGGCTCTCTACTGTAAAGCTTTTTCTCTTGTTCTCTCCTTCCATTGATCTTTTCTTCAATTATTTTATCATTAAGTTTCATCCCAAAAAGCTTTTCTGTTTCCTTATAATGTTCTTCATTTCATTTCGCTTCCTCTCCTGTGATATTGAAAAAGTTACTCGGTGGGTTTAATCCATTGAAAGTTCTTTCTTAAATTTGTATCAAAAGGATAATACGTAAAATTTTACCATCGTTAAGTTTCCTTTGTGGTATACTCCATTTTTTGGCCTTCGAATAACTCGCCTAATTTTAAAATATCTTTTCTTATTAACTTCCTCTAAGATATTTTTCATCTGTCCAGCCTTTGACTCTTCTTTCTATCCACTTCTAAAATCTACGTTTATTTACAATCATATTCTTTGTTACTATTTATTATTTACAAATTTCGTATGTCATTTACTCTAAGAAAATGGCTTATTTTTTTTGTATGAGCATTTTGTATAAATATGACATTCATGTTGAGATTCCATCAACCCGCCTTTAACTACTACGATGAATCTAACGGATAAAAGAAAGGTTTCCTCTGATTTTATTGCCTTCTTTATTTCTCCATTACCATTCGATTTATTTATCTATTACTATTTCAAATATCCACCATTTTCTGTTATAGTTCTTATTCGAGAACTCTGGACATCGTATGATACACCTATCTTTCATTTCATTTCATGAGGGTGGGCTGTAATTAAATGCATTAGGCAATCGCCGAGAGCCTCGAAAGAAGGAATACCTTAACAAATAGAAGGCCTCAGTGAAGATTTAAAGACTCAATTACATACTTTTTAAATGCAAATGGAGCGTTCACGGGAGCAACCAGCGCACAGCATAAAATGTCTGACCCAATTGAAAGACAAGTCAACTGTTTTATTTATTTTTGGCTGTATACTCGAAATAGAAGGGAAGTGGCAGAGTTTGTTTAAGCGGTGAAACTTTTTTCCACGTTCTATCTTCAAAAGAGGCCAACTATGGGAAAATAGGTATTTAGGCGACTTATGAATCTTATGAGTTAGGTTCTTATTGCCTATTTTTCCCCTCGTCCTCGTCCCAAGACATAAAGACATCCCCCTTAGAATATGTAATCAGTCTTATTTTTCAATCCTTTATTTCAATAACTGAATATTTACACGGAAAACGGCCGTTCTTCCTTTTGCCCTATCTTCATTTTCTCGAGAAAGTAGAGAAAAACATGCATAAACTCTGTAAATAAATACCTCTCGAACCGTCTCACGAGCGTGTCGCTAACTTCGCCTCATTTAATTTTCTTTACAGACTTCGGGGAGATGCCATGGTTCCCCCGCAAGATTGATGACCTCGACTTGGCCCAGAGGGTGCTCATGTACGGTTCGGAGCTCGACGCAGACCATCCGGTGAGTGTGCTCCGCTTCTTGGCGTTGTGTTTTACCCACTCTACCGTGGGATCGAACAAAAACCCGCATGAAAGCTTTAAATCCCGCCAAGCGATGAATTGCTCCACAGTTATTTTCGCCCGCATTAAGGGGATTCCTCCTCCTGTCCACTGGAATCCATTGTTGTGGTCCAGAGGCGTTATTTACGCTCAACGGGCCGGGAAAATCGCTTGTGTTTCGTTTACTCCGTACATATTTTTGGTTTGCGTTTGTTTTTGTCGATGATAGCAGTCAGCGCAAGGCATGATTTACGCTGCAGCTTTTGTTTTTAATAATCCCAAATGATTTCCATCCCGAGTGATTTTCGTAGGGATTTTGGTATACTTGTTCCTCGTAGTGTATGTATATATATATATATCAAGTCTATTCTTCCTTGGGATATATCTGAGTATTTCCACTTTGTTGAAACCAAAAAACAGTCGCTAAACCAAGTTGTTGGAAACTTTACACTGTAAATAACCGGTATTCAACGAGTATGTTTCCTAACTTATCTAATAGTGATATATTGCTTCTTTGAGAACGAATATTTCGTGAATCTCTCACAAATTCCACAATGAAATTTAAATGTCTGGCATTAAGTAAAAGTTATTCTTCATCTTCAAATGTGTCCTCAGTTCCTCAGCGGANACCACTCATTTGCACATTTGTAGACTTCAAGAAGGCATACGACTCTATCGATAGAGAATCTCTGTTCAACGTCCTAGAAGAACAAGGACTCGATCCCAAAACACTAAGACTGATCAAACAGACATTGACAGACACTACTTCTAAAGTAGAGAAAAATATATATAAATATAAACTTTCATTCGTCCCCGCGAACAAGCAAATGAAAAGGAGTCATTATTGTTATTCTGTTCATCAGTACTGCAAGACCTGAGAAGTCCTTGATAGCACGCCTCGATTGTATTTATCTACAGGATAGTCTGCTAGGAATCTTAAATCGAAGTGATTTCTCTCTCATGGATGAAAGTAATATTCATTTATATCTTCCCCTAAGGATATTATTTGGATATATTATTATTTTCTACGAGTTTTGCAGCCTTTAGTTTTACTAAAGGATGTCAACATGATTAGATGAATTCGTAAATATTCATTCGAATTTCAACTAATCGACTATATTTATTGAAATTTTTGGTTAAAAATAGAATAAGCTTCGACTATTTGATGCTAGTTAACAGCAAGTCAACTTAAGAGTCGTAAGAGAAAGAAAACTCAGTAATACGTCAATGGATAGCTTTAACTAAATAATGAGTCAGTGCTGACTGACTTTTCTCAGTTATAAGATTTCCAGATTTATTGTAGATTTTATGGCTATAATTATACAATTATTTGCTAAATTTTAACTTTACGAGGGAAATCATGGGGTCTAAACCATTTTTGTGATCATAGCTGCACAACCCGAACACATTTAGCGTGTCATTCTTTTGAGCCTCATTCGCTTAATACTTTCTAGTGTGCCGTGAAACTTTATTACCTTGGATTTGGACATACTACCTGGAGGAACTTTATGTATGCAGTACAATTCTGTGTAAAATTTTCATGCAAATGTTTATATAAACAGTAGTCGTAATGTGAAAATGTGATGTATGAAAGTGAAAGTGTGTGAAATACTCAAGTTGATAAAAAATCCCTAAACAATTCGATATTTTGTTTTCCAATTACACTGTGTAATTATGGCATTTTCTATGCACGTATTTCTAAATACATCAAATCAGTTATATACAGTTATACTGTGATAATCTGTGTGTGGGACTAACGTTCTGATAACCTCAATCTGTTCTTTGCTCCTCAAACCTCTAATAGCCTGAACTAGCCCCTGGTCTTAAAGATGCATCTTCCTCCTCTAAACACTCCCTCTATATACATTTCAATCATTCTAGGGAAAATATTTGATCACAAATATTCTAGAGGTTAAAGAGGAAGGAGGTTCATATCCATTTCATATCTTTTCTAGAGGTAAAAAGTTTTAAACAATTTCGCTTCTTTTTTTATCCCCATGTAGGGTTAACAGTTTTGGATATCATAATCATTGAAAATCCTTCCTGTTTATAGAGAATAACTTTCAAATTTATATTTGTCCTCGTATTTGTGTTCTCTCCATTACAAATGCTCTGCAAATAACCATAATCTTTGGAACTCTTTTAGGTTTTCAGATAAGACTACATGAATAACTTACTAATCTTTGACGATACGTTTGTTGTTTATGAAACCCAGTCATTTTCCTGACAAAACATTTAAGAAATATTTGTAAAGTTGGTAATGATTTTTCCATCTACAATTTTCTAATAACGACCACAGAAATTTTTCATGCATTTTCAACAGTTAGAGGACTGGATATTATTTTAACGACTTACATTAATATCTGATTAATCATTCTAACATATATCTAATGATTTATTTTTCAGTGGACAGCCCATTCCGAAAGTGCAATACACTCCGGAAGAAATTCGGACTTGGTAAGCATATTTTTCATTTACTTTCAAAGATAATGTGTTTTTCTACATATACCGAGAAATGCTTTAGTTGCGGAGAAAATATACATTTTTTTGAAAGCATTCTGATATATACGCCGGTGATTCTCAAATATGGGATTCGTATAAACACAAAAATATTTCTCTTCTGTTAGTATATCTTTTTCCGAGCACTTGCTTATTCAGCAAAGAATGAAAATATTCTTTTCTATTTTATGAGATACATATATTTTTTGCATTATATGAAATATTGATTGATTCTGATTCTATTATCATCTACAAAATGGTACCAAGGTAGAAGGATTACCTCCAAGAATCTTCCAGATTTTACATTTTTTCACTCTCTTGAAATTTAATTTTAAAATACTCTAGTATAGAAGCATTTATCCGTGATTTAAAAGCTTAAATTTTTCTTCAGATTAAGGTATTCATGTTAAGTATGCATTCCCCTGGCTGCTGTTCTCAGATAACTGAGGTTACGCTATCCTCTGTAAGAATGTAACTCAAACGCCTTAAATATATATAATGTTTATATCATTAAAGTACTAGATTCATTGGAAATCTATTGAGCGTATTTTAAATCCCTTACTTTAAACTTACTCATTACATCGTATTTAAATCGATATAAATTTACTCGATTTAATTTAATCGCGATCAACTTAATTTAAAACCAATAAAGTGTAAAAGGAAAATGAAACGAAAGGAAGAAAATCTTTTATTTCGAATTCGGTATGTCCCTAATATGATATCTAAATTCTAAAATTTAATAAACCTCAAAACCTCCTCGCAAATGGGAGATGATATATTTGATCGAAATATGTGGTATTTTAGCCATACTTATTCCTTACGTTCTTCGAAAAGTAAACCTTCGGAAGTTCCAATGGCAGGCTGACGAGTTACACGGCTGCAAGGCTGAGCATCGGAAAGGAGGTTCATATCGAAAGCAAATACAGCAGGCTCCAAATCGTAGACTTTAATATTTGATCCCCACGCTGAGATATCTCCCTTTCTCCCTCGTTCCTTTTTCGCGAGGGGAGCAGGAAAAAAAATCCTAGGATAGCGATGTGGCTGGAAAGGAACGATGACGTGCTCACAAGAGTATTTCCAGCAGTTTTTTTCCTCGGATGCTCCGTTTTGAAAGCGTGACGTTGTGTTCTTGGTCGCACCGAAGTCCTTCATTTCTCCTCGTTTACGAGCTATCGTTTTGATGACTGTAGAGACAGGCGGAACATGCTCGAAATGAGGCGATGCTGAAGCGGGATTTACTCGGATGTCGATCGGTCTGAAGGGTGTTGCCTTTGGAGGGTAAAATTGTATCATGTAGCTCTAAACTTAAGGTAATGTCAGGGAATACCAGATATAAATATATAAATGCACTTATATATGTATTGTGAATGAAATTAGACTACAAAAGTAACACGAATATGTAAGAAGTTTGTTACGTTGGCTTGGACATTTGTGAAGGGTTGATTAGGCCATGATAACGAGGAGGTTGTATTATGGGAGAGTGACTCAAAAGAAAGGAAGACCGAGGAAAAAATAGCTAAATATGCTGAATGACATCCTGAAGATAATGGGCGTTTCCTACGAAAAAGAGTACACTGAATTTCTAATGTATGGATTGGTATTTCTGAAACTAGATAAGTAAAGATGAAGAACTGCTGAAGAACCTTGAAAATGGGATGCTACTTGCTAAATTCAAAAGGGAGTAGCGTTAAAGGTGTTTTTTTACGTCTTAATCATCACATTTATATTGGCCTATTCCTTAATTTGTAGGCATAAATGAAAAAGAAAAGTCTGCCGTAGCCGGGAATCGAACCCGGGTCCCCCACTTTCCGGGCAGGTGCTCTAACCTCTAAGCAACTTCCTTCAATTTCTTGGGCTATGATGGTACTCTATGGTGTGCTATGGAGGATCCATCAAAGATGGCACTCCCCCTTCCCACACGTGGGACATCAAGGATGTAGGACATACCATCATAGCGACTTCCAATAGGCCAGAAACCGCGAAGTATATAAGCAAGAAGAAACACATGGTTCACATGCTTGAATTTAGAGGCAGAAATGAAAGAGAAAAAGTCTGCCGTAGCCGGAAATCGAACCCGGGTCCCCCACTTTCCCCTTAATTTATAAATAGTTAAATGGATGATGACTTTCTGTAAATATTAAAGATTATGAGAGTTTAATTATAGGGAATACTCTCGAATTTATACATGCAACATACTAAGCTTAACTTTTGGACGTACCAATATAAACCTTAGTTTTTGTTGTTTTTAATGTGATTTTACAATATTCAAGTACATGAAACAAAGTTTACTATGGTTTATAGATACAGAACTAGTATAAACTTGAAGACAATCCTTGCAAACTACATTTGAGCTTGACGACAACTCTATGGGAGTTAGAAAGGCTTACTCCACATGGTTTCATGTGGAAAAGAACATTAATCCAACTATCCAGCCAATTGATATTTCAACATAAGGTTATTCTTAGCTTGGGCTTACAGAATAGCACATGCTACGTTTATTGCTAGTAAATAATATATTGTAATATACTTGTAATACTATTGTTTAAATGGTCGCGTTATGCGATTGTTATTAATTCACCTGTTTTTCCTTCTCTTGAGAACATCAATTATTTCTAGTCTGCTAACGCTAGAACCAGTCTTATTTTATTAAAATAATTTTAAATCACTCGCACATAATAACAATCATGCCCGTTACTATGGACCTGAACAAAATAAGATGAAATCATTAATGTGGAAGTCCATTTCTTATTCACTCTGATTGCCAAGCGTTAATTGTGAAAAAATGTATCAGTGCAATATAATTTACGTTCCCCTATCGTCGTGTAAAGTTCGCTGCAGTTTTAGGATTTTTTTATTGCAAAACACTTGTATGAGTATAACATATGAAAAGTTCGCGAAATTGAATACTTAAAAAATGCTGTAAACATGAAAAATGTAAAGCGTGGCAAGAAGAAAGAGGTTTTAAAGATTGAGTTTGGATTTCGCTTAAGATTTTTCTCTGAGTAAATCTCTCACACAATATCAAACTACTTTATTATTTATACTATATTTGGCCGCTCGATTTATTATATCCACTTTGGCGTTAAATCGAATTAAAGGTGCTTGGTTTTAAATTGAATAACCCAAGAACATCCACGGAAATTTCCTTCGCGGAATCATATTACGGTGTATCCATCTCAAATGCAATAGCTTCCATCTTCCAGCGTTCTTATACGAGATCTCGTATTATGTTCTCCAGAATTGTTTATGCTTCCGCATGAAGAAAATCCCATGATATCCTTTTGGAACGGAAGATATGAATGGTGAATTATCGAGCTTCACTTCTTTCTTCAGCCTTCTCGACTTGTTCTATAGAATAACCTTGTTTCTAAGAAAAACTTTAAATGGAAAATATATCAAATTCACGCTTCTTATCTGAGGCAGCCGGGTTCGATTGGCCTTCTAGAACACATCCGCGCATGCGACCCTTTGTACAATCGATGAACCAATCTGTCGGACAGAGCCGAGTCTCCTTTTATATTCCTTTAAAAGCAAGTATTATTTTATGTGAGACTTTTTTTCCATTCAATGGGCAGAGAAGATGAGTTTAGAAGATTCGGCGATAAGACGTTCCCTTGCATAATACTTGGAAATTCTTCCGTTATTTTGTTCCGGAATTCACTCTCCATGCAAAGCTTCTTTTATCATTCAGCCTATTCCGTAGCTTTTTAGTAATGCGATACTGCGAAATTTTTCCTTTCTCATCTCTCAAAATTGTCTTTCTGTCAACATTTATTTAAGTTTTCACGCAAATTTACATTTACGTTAAAGTAGAAACTTTTTCGGCTATTGAAATGAAGAATAAATTGAGTTACCTGCTCAAAATAGATTTAAATTTGCGACGCAAAATAAATTTTGGATATTAATAAAAATTCTTGTGAAAATCCAACTCTCATTCAAAAATGGGTTGTAAGATAGAAAACCTGTAAGTAAACGTTTTATTGACAAGATGATAAATTTATGTTGGAGGTAATAGTTGATATACTGCCCTGTAGTAAGTTGCATCCGAATCACGTTTTCTGATCAAATCAAATACAACTATTTATTCATAGTATTCCATGAGATAAAAAGAATCAATTACTCAAATACAGAGCGAGCAACAAGAAGTTCCCCGATTCTCATCCTTAATTTAGATATTTATCAACAAAATTTTAGATGTGTCATAAATCTTTAATTCGTGCAGTAAAGTGATATGTGGTGTTACGAAACGTGAGATATGTCAAAAAACGTTTTGTGATAGCCTTAAATCTTGGCATAACTTTTCACGGTTCAGCTCTTTCGTAGATTTATTTCAGTTAAATTACCTCAAAGTTTTTCTTTTTAAAAATATAAAAGGTTGCAACGACGTAACTTTTAGTTTTAAATGACCTCATATAAATACCTCAATATATCATCCTCTCAGAGTACGTGGCTGATTTCATTTTATTTAACAGCTATATTTACTCTTATTTCCTCTGTAAAATTTCACCTCGATTCCCGCTTTGATTCGCTCTTAAAATCAACATAGGCTCGCTTTCATATTTACTACCATCCAGTCTCTCGCCTGATTAATTTCAGAAACTCGTCCATCATATTCCGGCAGAGATCGGTTCTTTTTCAACTGTCTTCAGATACCTCTCTTACCCCTCGAAAAATACGGGCTCATTGTTGACGGAATGAAATTAATATCTGGTCCCAGATATTAGAATAGAACAGTTTCAGATTGTATACGTGCACACCATTTCAGAATTCATCCTATATTTGATCCCTTTAGGTATGATATTTAGGCGAATATTCACGTATTCGCGAAAAAAAATTATTGATTAAACACACTTTTTGGTGTGTTTTAGGAATTAATATTCGTAGGGTTAATGAGTCAATATATGTATGATAATATCAAATATCGGAGCGATAAAATACATTCCTTTTCACTCTCTTTTACTCCCCTTTTTATGTTCGTAGTGGTAGAAACCTATGCCATCAATATATAAAGGTCGGTAGTTGTGAAAATATACCATCGTTTAATCGTCTGATATTTTTTAGTGAATTACACTCCATAAGAAACTTGCGTACCTGTATTATTTTAAGTTTTCCATAATAAAATTATTTTATGCTATTGCTTTTGCTCTTTTTGTTACAGCCAAATTTGCCATCGGTGGAGTAACCTCTCTGTATCATATTTGTGCCATATTTTATCAAAAGTTCAATTTTCATTTTAATGACATTTTCGCATAGGACTATCCAGCTGTTGAAAATGTCTCTTTGGAGAGTTCCCAAATGAGAGGAAACTTTATTCTTGGAGAAAGAATTATTATCATTATTATTCCTTTATTCACTATAGGCTATACACACATAGCATAGTTTCATCAATAAATGCATAAACACATGAAATATTAAAAATCATTCAATTGGTCTGTTAAATATTCTTGGATGTTGTAATAAGATTTCACTAATAAGAATTCTTTTAGATATTTTTTTTTTAAGTTGGAGAGGAAACTTTGAAATTGAACTTTCTACTTTCACCTCATTCATTCCTTGCTCATTTATAATGCAAAAATTACTCTAATTAAGAGAGGCATTTATATTAATTCTCATTTAAACTCTGGCTCATTTATCTGGCACGAATATAACTCTCAGTCATCAGTCAGAAGTTAACTATATACTTAAAAACCTCCAGTAAATAATGATACTTCGGAATGCAAGGCTTGAATGCATATTAGGAAGCTGTCAGAAACTTCTTCATATCTTCCATTCCATGTTTCTCTTTCATAAACATTTTATTGAATCCTCCCTTTGTCTGCAGCTCAGAATACTGTTAGCTTCAGAAAAAGATTCATTGTTGGCTTATGTAAAAAGGGGACTTTGTAAATGTACTTCCTATATTATAGCAGTTCTATTGAACCATTTTACCTATTTCACTATGTTTTGAAAATAAAGCCATTTGCTGGAAGACCATTAACACGATTTAAAATTCATTATATACTAATATGCTACGGTCGCAAAATTAATGATATGAAATACTAGAAAGTTGGTTGTTCTAATTTATAAATTTAAGAAAATCATGTGTGTGTTCACACACAATCATGTTTTGATGAATAAGATAATCATTGTGATTTTTGATGTTTTGTTAAGTAAAATATTTTACATAGTTAATGCTGCCCTTTATTGTGATATTTGGAAATAATTGGACAGTCATAGTATTTTTTTAAATTTTATCTCCATCAGCTAATCCAACAATAACTTAACATTATCCATCATCTAATCATAACAATAACATTTTTATCTTTCAGGGGAACTGTTTTCCGAGAACTGCAAAAGCTGTATGCAGTCCATGCATGTGAGGAGTATCTTGAAAACTGGCCCCATCTTGTCAAGTACTGTGGATATAGGTGAGTTACAAAAAACATGATAATTCAGAAAACTGAATCATATATTATGTCAACATCATTGTTGCTATTTTACTTACGGAGAAATGCAGTCATTCAAACTAATTACTATCTTCTCAGGGAGGACAATATCCCACAGTTGGAAGACATCAACATATTCCTGAAAAGTGAGTAGCAAATATTCTTTGATTTAAATTACCCTGTATACTATGTAGGCCCCCATAAGGAATCTAACCTGGGTCCATTTTCACTGAAGTTGAACATGATGCCCACTTAGCTATCCAGGAGCCCAATGAATATTTTTCATTGCTTAATTAATGCTACGGAAAAGTTTTGCTTGCTCTGCCTTCCCAATCTCTGTTGCTAATGTAGGTCAATGTATGTTAGATATTATTTGCTAATGGAAATATTTACTGTTGTGAATATCAAGAATCTACCAAAAATTCTCTCATTTTTCTTTTGAGATATTCCTTTCCCAAGATAATTATTTCAAATCTCTTACTTTAATTGCTCTTCTTTCAATTTTAAGGAGATTCAAGAGAAAAGACTTTCAGATGTATGAAAAAAATTGAGATTTTATGGTTATTCAATACAATTTCTTAAACATAAAACTACTACTACTAACTAAAACTAAATTACAACTACCTCTTTACTCATATATAAGTCAACCATTTTGCAGGAATTTTCCAATTCTTAGGATGGTTAATTTTCCTTCTTTTACTGATTATACTGGTTGTCAAGCTATATATTATTAATATCTGTTGATACTATCTCAATATGTTAACTGATGTAATACAAGTAATGTATTATTTTTATCACAATAGATAAATTTAACCAACAAAATAAAACAGAATTTGATTACTGTAGTGTCTAGACTGTAATAATTATTTTACATTTTAAATATTTATTTATTTGACTGTGTAAAATGAAATCCATTGTAATAGAGTTCCACTACATAAGGTAATTTCTGATTAATTATATAAATAATAACAGTATTGTGAAAATTGCTTTGAAAACTAAGGTCATTTCACACATATGGGCTGCCACTGGGAATCAAACCTGGGACAGCTTCCACTAAAGGCAAACATGTAGCCCACTTGGCTATCTGGGAGCCTGGTTATATTTTGGGTCTTATTTCCTCTTTTGGACAGTATCAATTAATGACATTTCCAATATATAGCTCATAGTAAGGCTTGCTCAATCATTTAGCTTCTGAATATACTAATATTATGATAATAAGTTGAATGTGTCTGTCATACTTTTACTACCTATTATTTAAGTATTAAATTGTAAAATTAAAAATTAACATTTCCTCTTAAATTGATTCTACATTCTAATTTAATTCACCATGGTTTGTTTTATCAAAATATTATATTTTTATGTTATTTGCACAGGGAAAACAGGTTTCCAGCTGCGTCCAGTTGCTGGATATTTGAGCCCTAGAGATTTCCTCTCCGGTTTGGCCTTTAGAGTTTTCCATTGCACTCAATACATTAGGCATTCTTCTGATCCTTTCTATACTCCTGAGCCGTAAGTTACTATACTTATTACTTATTTATAATTGCAGTTTGTTATTAAAGCATGCATTTGAGCAATGTATAACCATTAAGCTTTCTAAGCCAAACTAAGCTACTTCTATTAAACCTTGAGTTAACTTTAAATTGAATGACATGATTAATGTAGCTATTCAGGTACAGGTATTTGTTGGATACAACCATGTTCTGTCCAACAAATTGGACATAAGTCGATTTGGAGGTAAATCAGATGTAATTTTGATATTTTTCGATGAAGTACTACCTATTACAGAAACTTCCATAAAATATACTTACAAAAGGAATTTAGGAACTAATCCAGCTGATGCTGGTAACTGGCTGATAACTGTGGTCTGCCTGTGCAAGCATTGACTTGAAGAAAGACAGAATAACTTTGGTTGTATTTCCAATCATCCTAAGTCACATAGGCCATAAGTTAATGATCACTTGTATCTCTATCTGTCTGCAAACATTTATGAAATATACCAGTGGTTCCCAACCAGTGGGATGTGTTCCACTAAGGAGACTACAAAGCCCAATATATGAAACCCAAGCAGGTTAATTATTTTTTTATTTTATATAAATCCTAATTCATTTTCCAAATATTTTGCTTCATATTAAACAAATTCTCTGAGAATTTTCCTGCCATTCATAAGTATACTAAATATTTGTAAATTTTTCACCCTCTTGACTTGGACTTGAGACCATAAAGGTTAGGAACCACTGATAAATGACCACTTACCATAATTTCAACTAAATTTTGCATACTTAGCCTCTGCAACACAGAAAATAAAGCTGCAAAGGTTTCATTGACCTAATGGTGCCTTGTTTGACTCCGGATAGTCCAGTCAGATGATTTTTTATTGAGGTTGTGATAAACTTGATAATTAGGATAAATTTGAAAAAATACAAGCAATTTTTCTTATTTAAACCATTCATTCTCTAATGGCTGTAGATGCTAGGCTCACATGTTTTTACATAAGAAAACTTGGGGAATGTTGTATAGGAATAAGGAATTGATGACGGGAAGAAAATAGTCATCTCTTCTTACAAAATCCATTACTGAAATGTGAAAAATACCAAAGTTTTAAAAATTTTATGTTTCATTTCATTTGACAAGATAATTCATGTTTTATTCTTTCATTTGAAATTTATCCATTACCTCACAACCCATCTTAGAGAGAAATATTGTGTACCACTATTGCCAACTTGTTTGCCATTTTGTTAGAACTTTGGTGTTTAAGTTCCTTACCTGAAGTGATGCAGTTGAAAAGTAACTTTATAAAACATAACAATAGGTTGGTAGACTCGAGTAGCATCATGCAAAACATGAAGGAAGGCGATTGTTCTTTTCACAAACTTGCTTCTCTATGTGGGTCAGATCTCAGAGGGGACTGGATAGTCCCAATCTCTAATCTATTCTATTGCTTGTCCTCTCAATATAAAAAATTTTTAAATGTATTCTTATTTGAAGGGTAAATGAATTGTGATAAGTTGCCAACCCATAATTTGGAATGAAGGAAATCGTTTACCAGATATTTGAAGGTCTCATCTTGGAATCTTAATTTGGCTTTTAAGAGTAAATTACTTGCAACTTTATAAATACAAGATTATTTTCAGCACCATTAGTACCAAGAAAGCCCTATATTTTAACTACTTAGTGTTAATTTCTTCTGATTTACCATTTTAATGCTTTTCAGGGATTGTTGCCATGAACTCTTAGGACACATGCCTTTACTAGCAAATCCTAGCTTTGCACAATTCTCTCAAGAACTTGGTCTGGCCACTCTAGGAGCATCTGATGATGATGTGCAGAAACTTGCTACGGTAAAAGAAATATATCCATTGACATTCTAATGATTGCCTTTGTGATACTCATTCAGCATATCTGTATAGAGATAAGCTTTAATTGAAGGTTAATTATTATTATGATAGGAAATGACACTCTTCATTTAATAATAAATGTAATTTCTTGTAAATCATTTTTAGTAATTGAAGGAATGTTTTATGTAAAATTCAAGTAATGAATACTAAAAGCATTCGCTTATGAAGTTTGAGTTAAGCTGAAATAATTGTTTTTTTTTTTTATTTTATTAGTATTTTTTCCTAATACATAACATTAACAACTAGCTTATTCACCCTGAAGTCAGAAATAAGAATTATTAGCCAGAATTTATTGAAAACACTAAGATGCTTCAGGGTACCTAGTTTGTTTTAGTGTGACTGTCTACAGCATGATTACCGTCAATATAATACATTCAAGGGAAACTTTATACTGTTATATATGTGTAGTTTGCACCAGTTATTGAATTAAATCTATGATACCTCTTATCTTTTCAGCTATACTTCTTCACAGTAGAATTTGGATTATGCAAACAGAGGGGTAAAATGAGAGTATATGGTGCTGGCCTTCTGTCTTCAGTTTCTGAACTTCGTCATGCTGTCTCTCTTTCCCCTTCTGGAGAGGGAAAAGAGAAAACTAAACTAAAGAGATTTGACCCAGAGATAACATGTCAGGAAGAATGTGTAATAACAGCTTTCCAAAATGCATATTTCTATACTGACTCTTTTGAAGAAGCCAAGGAGAAAATGAGGTAAATTTATGATTCATACATAGCTGATCATTTAGGTTTTCTTAATTTTATTTTCCATTTTGTTTTAGGCATACTTTAGTATAAAGGATTAAGAGCCATTTGTACTACAATGAAATGGCACTATTGTATATTTATAATGTAGCATAAAGGATTGATTCAATTTTAATTACATGTTATTCCTGAATGCTGCATTGCTATTTTCAAATCTCAATTTTTTGTAAAAATTTTATTTTCTGTTTAGTTATATTTCAATTTTTTAACTTAAAAACAATTTATACAAACAAAAATCACAATGAAAAGTATAACAGATGGGCTTTCTTTTAAACTTCAATTTTAGAAAAATTTGTCTCTCATATAAATGTAAATGATTTTTGTTTGACTTCATTTGAACAGACAAAGAATAGGATATCCTACTCCATCTTAAATTTTATCCAAGCATGAAGTAATCAGACATTAAGTAAATTTGTAGTTCTTAACAGCATTGCAATACACCCATAAAGTTTAATAATAGTTTCAAAATAAAATAATACTTGCTCCCTTATCATCTCTGAGTGACCTATACAATGACTTCTCCCTCTATTGCCTTTGAAATAAAAAAAATTTTTCAATGAATGGAATTTGAACATATCTTTGCCTTTTGGACTTGAATTCTTTGTATTATTTTGATTTGATTGGTACTAAATATAGTGGCATAAGTTCATATCCCAGACAATACTTAACCGTAATCCAGAACATTCTACTCTTTTACAGAGCCTTCGCATCAAAAATCAAGAGGCCATTCGGGGTTCGTTACAATCCATACACTCAAAGTGTAGAAGTACTAAGCAGTGCCCAGAAAGTAGCAGCACTGGTATCAGAGCTTCGTGGTGATCTTTGCATAGTAAGCAATGCATTAGCAAAAATCAGAGAGCAAGATGAAACAGTAGATGTAGAAGGTCTGGCTACCCTACTTAAGAAAGGCATAGGTATTGAATCAGGACAAAATCAAGGGGGAAAGGTTGATAATGCTGAAAATTCAACTAATAACAACTGAAATGTGAACATTTTCTCTAAAAATCTTGATGTTGTCATGGTCTTTCACTATGTTTCATAGTTAGAATTATTGCAATTTTTGAAAGAGTTCGAAGCTTATGTTTTTTTTTCTACCTCCTTCACACATGAAGGAAATTAGTCTCTGTTTTCATTACAAAAATCATAGAAATATTCCATGATATTTGCTTTTGGTTTTATAATGTTGCTTTCACTTTTATGAATGTTAACTCAAAGTATTCCTGAAAACTCTTATTGTGACATTATTGACAGTGATTTAATGAAAAAAGATGAAATTAAAACCTGAAAATAGAACGGGATATCACTTATAACATTAGGAATTCCTGAATAAGTAAGTGATTCAGATAGGCATTAAATACCCTAGAATCTCTTATTTTCAAAAAAAGATGTTTAAATAACTCTAAAGCTCAAACTCCTATAGTTAATGGGGTGCTAATGACAATATAAATATAACAAACTACATGAATGATTATTTCATCATGAAGATGACCAGTATTGATTGTCTGTAATTTAAGATCATGATTTGAAAGTAATCGATCTTATTTTTATAGTTCCTTTCACTGACACTGAGTGAACTATGAGAATGTTAATAGCTATTAATCATAGTAATAATGAATATTTGCATTGAAGCTAGCTTCATAATACATAATTGGCATAGAGGCGAAATATTTGGGGAATGATGCGACTTCAATCACCATGGGTGTGGTAAATGGTGGTATAGGGTCACTCAGAAAGTTCTGTGTTTTTTCAACTTTGCACAAGTAATGCGTTTCTTAATGGAAAATGATCTCAGGACTTGCTTTCTCGGATGAGTTTTGTTACACAAGTTATCAGAACATTGGCAAAAGGCAATCAATCAAAATTGAAAATAATTCACTGAATAAATCACTACAATTTTCAAAATGTTTAAATATATTTCCTATTTTATGAAACACAGAACTTTTCAGACGAGACAATATCGCTCTTATTCCAGTTGAAACTGAAATTTGCAATACTTATCTTGTTGTGTAAATCTTACGGTGTAATGTATATTGGTGTAATAAATGAAAATATTACATAAAAGTTATATTCTGCAATTAAAAATGTCTTTTCATTATTATATTTCCTAATTTGCTTTCCTTGAAAGACTACATTTCCAATTACATGAACTTTTCCATAGTTGATAAGGCTTAAAATATAGTCGTTGGCATAAATGAAAATAAACTTATATTAAACTTACAGCAGCTCTTCTGGGTAAATGTTGAATACGATATCAAATTTGGACCACGAAGTCCATTAATGACATATATGACGTATGTAATAAATAAACATAGATGTGCAATAAAATAAATACTTATGATCAATATTTATCATATGATTAGGGTTATCATCGTCGAGGTTTTATTGGCAAAATAAGAAATTAATATCTCTGGAATTCCGATCAATCGATGAGCATTCCTCAAAAATTGCACAGAAATCATTATTGACTAGAGACAAGTTGATGAAATTACAATTCACGAGGTGGTTTGTAAAATACGTTGAATTTTCATCTTATTGTTAAATTAAATCTTAACTTTCGGCTTTTAAGAATTCCATTACATTCGTAAATATTCCAGATGCATCGATCTAGTCGTAAGCTTATCGACTGATAAAAATTGTACATAATCATTCTCGAAAAGAACCCACAGATATTACCTTAATTAAAGATTATGTCTTCTTTCATATCGGAATGAACATTAGCCAGTGCTGTGCCCTTTCTTCTACAGAGTTCTTGTACCTACATGTATAACATAATGAAACTCTATTACGTGAATACGTTCCTGCAATTAAATTATTAAATGAAGCGCTCTATTTATCGCTTTCATCGACAGCGAAAGAGTATTTAAAGCAATTTGAAGATCAATCCTGAACAACTTGAATCTAAATCATCTAAATACGGCATTCAATTGTTTACGTATATTTTCCTTGTTTTCCTTGAATGGGCGCGGAAATCTCACACATCCAAAGTTTATGTGATATCCATATATTGCGTGTGTCAGTGTTGTTGAAAAGTGTTAAAGCATCCATGATGATGTAGTAATTATTAGTTAGTATGGCCGAAGATTTTCGGCGAACATCTTCCAAGACTTTGCTTCCCTTAAATCGTGAGGGAAGTACCAGCTTCATGCTGTTTGATGAGTCGGAAGGTAAGTTGATTTACTTCACAGACTGAGCAAAAATCTATTGTTTTTCTATTATGTGAAGTCGAATCTGTTAATGAAACAGGATGGTTTATCTGTCTATTCTTGAGTACAAATGTCTTTGCCTAAATTAACGTTATACCTCAAAAAGTTTGGAATTCTCAACCAGTAGGTACTTTCTGTTGAAATGATAGGGAAGTATAGTAAATTTGGAAATACTTCTACTTGGTTGATTAAGCTTTGTTATTCGGTGTAGTTTGCCAAGTAATTGCCAATAAAAAATGCTTTTCAGAACAAGATGTGTCAAAATCTGAGGAACGCGATGCAGTTACGAATGACGATGAAAACATTATTCCTGGGCAATGCTGTGAAGGCTCATCTCGGATTTGTACCACTCCAGAAGAGGAAAGTATTCCCGCAAGTGTTAAAGAGCTTCTCAATCTCTTAGTCAACCGTGCTGCACAGAATCAAAGTGAGGGGCTTTTGGCTAAAGAACAACGTCAATTAACAGATGGAAGTGGTAAGGTACATTTACAAGATGAATCATGGACAAGCTCTATGGCCACTCCTTCGAAATATAACTCAACTGCTATTGCAGCTAATGATTCTACTCTGGTTAATTTTAAATTTGAAACCAGCGACTTAGACGTCCCAGAAGATAAAGTAGTCATTACGCATGCAACCTCCGTAGATATACCAACAAAAGAAGGTGTTAGAACAACACAAAGCAATTGCATTTTGTCCAGCAAAGATGATCCTGACTCAACATTAGTAAGCGTCGCAAATAATTCATTTTTGGAGCCTGAACCCATCTTGGGCCATCATTCAAAACAAGTAGATGATCTCTCTACCGTCAATTTTAGATACAAAGAATTGAATATTGATTGTCCCAGTGCAATCGATTGCCCTGATAACTCATTATTGGAGGATATGATAAACATTTCTGTAGGTGATGAATGTACTGATATGGGAACGAGTTTTCTGATGAGCACTCCGGTGAAAGAACGTTCCAATCTGAAAATCAATTTCAACCTGAGAAAATATTCTTTTGCTTCTGTTTCTTTACCCTCAGAAAATGACATAGATGATAAATCTATGCTTGGAGAAAATTTAGAAGGTAATCACTCTAAAGCAAACAAAGATATGAGCAAATTGTCGCAAAATGATGTGAGCGAAGAAGATCTAGATATTTTTGATAGTAATTCCCAATCACTTCTCAAAAACATTACTCCAGTAATTAACTCTTATCCAAATCCTCAAGAAATGTCGCATAAAATAAATGTAGGTGATTTTCTTAGTGTCACCGATGTAATATCTTCATGCGGTGTTCCTGAAAAGAATTCTAATGGCCTAAGTAGTCCCTCCAAGAAAATCTACAAAAAAGCATGCAGTCCCATATCATTTGATACAGAGCCAGTGTCTGGGTCAGTCAATGATTTGAGTGACAAGGGTGCATGCTCCCATGATCTTACTGGTGAAATGGCAACAGTTTTAATTTGTGGTAGTAAGGCTGATGTTCAGAGAGATTTATTTGAATCTTTACATAGTTCTTCTATGAAGTCTGTAATGAAAATTGTAAGAGGTGCAAGAAGATCTCTATCTGATGAGGCATCTTTTAAAAATACAATATCTGTTTGTAATACACAAGATACCACAGCATCTGAAGATAGAGCTTTGATTGATCAAGAAATATGTTGTGGTCAAAATAAAGTGTGTGTTTCTGAATCAGAGGTGGTGGTGTTGATGGATGATAACAGATCTGTATCCCTTGGGACTTGTGAACAAGACATGTTGTCTATTCATAATGGGGAAGAAAATGCAGCGCAGGTCATTGAGGATGACATTTTCTCTGATTATGATCAAGCAAATGCTGAATCTGCATCTTGTTCTGCCGAATCTATGAAAACTGTGATCACATGCTATAACAGATCTACTGACAGTGTTCATTGTGCATCACTAATTAGTGGTGTGGAAGGAGGGATACCAACAGCTGAAGGTAACACCAACAATAGTCAACGAAAGTCTAACAGTGAGCAATTTTTATGTTGCACAGATCTTATGCAAACAGTTCCTGTAAATGATGCTAATATTATGTCAACAGTTACTCAAGATCATGGTAGAGATCTCAAGTCCATATCGTTTTCAGAAATTAACCTTAACTCTTCTGAACAAGTTGAAGCAGTTAGCATAGATGACTGTTGTTTATCAATCAAAGACATTGAATGTAGTAGTAGGAAACTACCTGCTGACATAGGGAATATGGAGATGGAAGTTGGGATTAGAAGCACTCCTATTGAAGTACTTACTTCCATTGGGAGCTTAAAAGGTGAAGAAGATGGAATGGAATGTGCGATAACTGATAAAAATAATAAGGAAGATAAGTGTAAGTCAGGAATAAATTATGATAAAGGACAGTTAAATGTGATGAGAGAAGATATAAATGGAGTTAGTTGTTTTTCTCCTGAATTACAGCAAGTGTGTTCCTCAAAAGATCATATCATCAAGCCTCAAATAGTAAATCATGTTGATAGAGAAGATCCCACAAATGTCAATGTAGCATTTCTTCTTGGCACAACTGGAAGCCAAAATGCTGAACTAGAGAGTAATTTGAAGTCATCAGAAGGCTATACTTCTACAAATTTAGAGAAGACAGAATTTGATGCTGAGTTGGAAAGAGAAAAGGCATTGGATTCAGATTTTGTTGATAAAGATGACATTTTTCCTTGCATGCCTGCAAGTATAATTTCAGATGTGGATGGCTTTCAAAAGAAAATAGTTCAAACCAACAATGAAACTGCAAAAAGTCCTGAACTGGATAGAGCATCCCAAAGAGAAGAAAGTTCTCATAGTTCAAATTTCTGTGAAGAAGGGTGCACTGGTAAAGAATTGAAAGTTAATGGCATGAGTCAATATTCAACTCAAAGAGACAAAAATGAGATTAATCATAATAATCTCAAACCTGACCCAAAGTCCTCTAAAGAAGAATTGATGGAATATGAATTAAATAGTTCTATTATGGATAACTTCTTTTCAGAAACAATGGACTTTGAATGTGATAAAATTGCTATGCAAACCCAAGTTAGTGAAATTCAAAATCCCTTAGGAAATGGTGGTGATATTTTTTGTGAACCTAAAGGTCAGAGTGAAGCATCTGCTGTAAGAGATCCTGAAGATGATCATGATGTTGTTATGAAAACAGAGACTCAGGAAGCTTATACTTCTCCCTCTCAAGATTTCTTACCATCCTCTGTTTTGGAAGAAGTTTGTCAAGCTACAGAAGCACTAGTATATCATGGTAAAGGTAAAAATGGATGCCAATTAGACTGTGGAATGGAAAATGAACTTCTGAATAGTGACCTTGATAATTTTGAAGCCGATGAGCAGACAGATGTAGAAAAAAAAGCAGAGAATGATGAAGGCTTGAAACAGTCTGAAGGTAATGTCACAAATTGTAGCAAAGATCAAAGTCTTGCGTCAAAAAGTCCAGGAAATGCTACAGTGACTAAAACAGAGCCTGATCATAAAGAAGAATGCATAGTAGAAGAAGAAAAATCCAAGAATAACCTCAGAAAGAAAATACTCTTCACTGCATCAGAATGTATTACATCAGATGAAGATATAGAAGTGGAAATCAGGGCTAATAATGAAGTGAAAGCCATTGGACAGGAGAATGAATCCATTGAAGCACAATATGGCTCTTTCGCAGTGAAGATGAATCAAATCCCAGAGTGTAAAATGGAAGACAACTCAGTGGTTAGTAAAGGAAAAGAGATATCTGAAGTGAGATCATCACCAGCAAAAGCATTTATTTATCCAAGGCAAGGTAAAAAAATTAATTGTTTAATTCAGGGGATGGTTCATGTAGAGGATCTGATGGCTAGTGCAGTTGCTCTTGAAAAGTGTAGCAAATTTTTACTGAAGTCAAAATCTTCTGAAATTCAAAAACTGAAAAATGAATCTTTGATTTGTTTTAACAGTCTAGAAGCAAGTTTGAATGAAATAACCAATCAGAATGCTGATGATAACTCACTACATAGCAATTGTGTGGATGCAGGAGACCACTTGGAACAGTTTAAGAGGCAAACATCCAATGCAGAGGAAGATTTGGGTATAAGTCAGTTGAATGATGATAATGGAGATATAAGCTTTTTGTTAGCAGCTGTAAAAAATGAAGAGATGTTGTTAAAACCCAATGTGTGTGCTTCAAATCATTCAGAAAATGAAATAACTAAAATCAGTACCATAAAAACTGTTGCAGAGAGTGTTCACAGTAAATCAACTCAAGTATGTGCTTCAACTCTTTCAGAAAATGAAACAATTAGATGCAATACCAGAGAAATCTCTGATTCTGTTCTTTGTAAATCTGGTCAAAATCTTGAAATTTTTGAGCTTAAAGGAAAAGAAGTTGATCAAGGGCATAGGGAGGCAGAAAGCAAAGATGAGCAATGCACAAGTCCAATTCTGAGGAAAAGTATAGGTTCAAGACGAAATTTTAGGAGGGGTGGTAAAGTACAAAACAAAACCTTAACGCCTCATAATGAATCAAACATTGAAAAATCAAAAGATATACCCAATAATTCTGTGAGAGGAAATGTTATTTTTCCTGAGATTAATGTTTCTCTATCATTGAGAGAAAAGAAGGAAGAATCTCATTCCATGAATTCTGAAGCTGGTCTTAGGCCACAGAATAATGCATCTAATGTGTCTAAAAATGATGAAGATGCTAGTAAACTTCCAGCTTTAAACACAGAAGAGGAAGAGGATTTGTTTTATGAAGGAGATTCAATATTCATGAGCAGTAATTTGGAATTTGCCATAGCCAATGAAGGAAAGATAGTGCCAGAAAATGATTGGGTACAATCCAAGAACCTTTGTGTTAAGGAAGGTAGCAATTCAGGAAAAACCAACCAATATCCTGATAAAACTGAGAAAAAAAATTTAGGGAAGAGTAGTGAAACAGAGTGCATTCAGGAGAATATTTTGGGAGACAGTTCCACCCTTTTTAGTAATTCAAATCCATTTGACAAAAGTGTATTCCATGAAAAATGTATTTTAAGAGACGATTCATCTACTGCTGTTACCTCTGTAACAGCGGAATGTGAATCAGCCATTGAAAATATGGATACTGTTTCAGGAAAGTTATCTCCAAAAGGGCTGAAAATGTTATCAGGTGAAAATTTGTCTGAATTATCTTATTCAGTTATAAATGATGGAGGCAAAAGCAAAGAAGCTGTTCTTGCAAGTATTTCAAAAGAAGTTCAACAAACTGAGTCAGTTCAAAGAGATAAAATTTTTCTTGATGAAAACCATCGTAATGAGTTTTTCTTTACTGCTAGTGGAAAGAAATTATCAGTTTCTGAAGAAGCAATTAGAAAGGCGGAGAAGATGTATTCTGAGGAAGCAATTGAAAACTCAGGTGGAATTTTTACTGGGGTTGAGAATAAGGTGCTTAATCTTAAGGAAAACTATACTGAAGAATGCAAGATTAAAACTGAAGATTTAAGTGAGCTAAAGAAAGTTAAACCCAACTCACTCTCAGTTTCTAGAAGTAAGAAGGATTTATTTTCTAAAAAATCTCTATCCATAACCAAAGAAAGTATCATAGGTAGTGATATACCTTCAAGAAATGAATCTGTAGGATTTTCAACTGCAAGTGGAAAGAAGGTGTCTGTTTCAGAAAAAGCCTTAATGAATGCCCAAAAATTATTTTCAGAGGAAACTTCAAGTACATCAGGAGAGCATTCTACCTCAATAGATCACGAAAAGGATTCTTTTATACACAAAAGACAAACAAATCAAGGTTTACCAATGTGTACCTCAGCTAGAATTTCAGAAGAAGAGTTAATACAGGCCAGAGAACTTTTCTCCAAAGAAATAACATCTGTTGTTCAAAATTTCAATAGAGATGTAACAACCAATGAAAATTTTGCAACTTCTAGAGACCTAGATGGACCTGGATTTTCAACAGCAAGTGGCAAGAAAGTTTCTTTTTCTAAGAAGTCATTCATGCAAGCTCAAAAGCTTTTTTCTGAGGAAACTAAGTGTGCAATGATGGAGGACTTCCACAAAGATGATGTAACCAATGAAAATGTAACTCCAGTGAGAAATACAGTTCAATATGGGTTCTCAACTGGTAGTGGTAAGAGAGTTACAGTTTCAAGAAGGGCATTGATGAATGCCCAAAAAATGTTTTCTGAGATGAATGACTCAGCCATCCAAGACTTACAAACAAATAAACCAGTAATTGAAAATCTGACTCCTGCTAGATGTATAGCTGGATTTGAATTTTCAACAGCAAGTGGGGAAAAGGTTTCTGTTTCAAGAAAAGCTCTTTTGCAGGTTCAAAATCCTTCCTCTGAGGAAACCAAAACTGAAAATCAGAACTTACTCAAGGATGAAGCAAATAATGAAAATATTTGGGCCTCTAGAAGGATAGATGGGTTTTCAACTGGTAGTGGTAAGAAGATTGCAGTGTCTAAGAAAGCATTGATGGAAGCCCAAAAGCTTTACTCTGAGGTAAGTGACTCTCCCACCAAGAAAGTTCTAAAGGATCAAGTGGAAAATGAAGTTATAACTCCATCTAGAAGTACAGACATACATGGTTTTTTATCTGCTAGTGCTAAAAAAGTACCACTTTCCAAAATGTCAATGTTTTTACCACCAAAGCTTTCATCCGCTGCAACCAACTCTACCATTCAGGAAATTTCAAAGGATCAAGTATCCAATGACAATAAACTTCCTTCTAGAAGAATTGTTGAAATTGGGGTTTCGACTACCATCAATGAAAAAGTAATAGATCCCATGAAGAAAATGATGCAGGATCATGAACTTCTCTCTGAGGAAACCAAACCTGTGATAGAAAAATTCCAGATGAATGAAGAGACTGATGAAAATGTGGCTGTGTCTAGCAGTACAGGAGGTGTTGGATTTTCAACTGGTAGTGGTAAGAAGATTGCAATTTCCCAGAAATCATTAATGAAAGCCAAAAAACTCTACTCTGAGATCAGTGACTCAGCTGCAAAGGATTTCCATAGAGACCAACCGACCAGTGAAAATGTAACTCCAGCAAGTAGTTCATTTGAAGGTGGGTTTTCCACTGGTAGTGGTAGGAGGGTTACTGTTTCCAAGAAAGCAATGATGCAAGCCCAAAATCTCTTCTCAGAAATCAGTGGCTCTAAAGAAGAAGAACTCCCAAGTGATCAAACAGCCAATGAAAATGTAACTCCAGCAAGGGGTTCATTTGAAGGTGGGTTTTCCACTGGTAGTGGTAAGAGGGTTACTGTTTCCAAGAAAGCAATTATGCA
>KZ308355.1:951495-989396 GCA_000376725.2 Ladona fulva | reverse complement strand
AATTCTTTCCGTATAAACTTCATTTTAAATACCTGATCGCTTTTGGAGTTGGTTAATCATCAATATTTAATGCTCTTCTTTATAATATTTTAAAAATTTATCGTAACATATTCATTTTGTGAATGGGTTGTAGCATTTGCTTTTGTAAATGTCAATTCTAAATATGATATGCTATAAATGCATGTCTTCATGCAAGTATTATCTCCAATTCAATGTGTTCTTTTTTGTAATCATTCCCAAAGTTTCTCCAATAAAGAATAACATTGTTGTAAGTAGGGTATGGGGTTATATTTACTCTTCTTCAGTGCTCAATCTATCGATTAGTTTGCAGCAACTCGCCATTCCTCATGTTTATCTGCCTTCCTCTTCATTTCTGTGTATTTACATCCAATGTCCTTCATTATCTGACTCAGATATTGCAGACGTGGCCTTCCTTTCTTTCTTTTTCCCTTAACTTTTCCTTCCATTATTAATTTCAGGATTCCTTTGTCTCAGTAAGTGTCCAGCAAACTTAACTCGTCTCTGAACTATTGTTTGCCCCAAGCTGCGTTTTTCCTCTATCCTTTGCAGAACCTCCTCATTCGTCACCCTCTCTGCCCATCCAATCCTGAGCATGCGCCTATAACACCAGATTTCAAACGAATTAATTCTTCTTTTCTCTTCTACACCTAAGGTCCATGTCTCACACCTGTATAACATCACACTCCAGACAGTTTATAAGGAGCCTCTTTCTTATTTTTAGACTGTTAGCTCGGGATGTAAAGAGCTTTTATTTTTTTTTTAGTAAAGGCTCATTTAGCTTGATTAATCCTGCTTCACCCATCTCTCGTGAACCTACTTCCCAGGCATACATAGGAATCTACTTGTTTTAAACAGTTATTGCCAACCACAATCTGTGCTTTTGCCTTTCCCTCCTTGTCACATACCATTATCTTCGTTTTGTTGGTATTAATTTTAGTGTTGTACCTTATTCCCATGATGTCATTCATCTTCTCTATCATGCTTGGGAGGTCTTCTTCCTTCTCCGATAGGACAAAAATATCGTCTGCAAATCTTACCATGTCTATTCTTAAGCCATGTATTCTCATACCCTTTTTAGTTCTCTCTCTTCTTTCAGGGCCTCTTCCATATACATTTTAATTATCACTGGTGATAATGCGCATCCTTGTTTCACTCCCTTCTGGATTTTAGCTTCTAATTGTTGTTCCTCACCCTCCAGAATAGCTTTTTCATTCTTGTATAGGTGCCGTATGAGTCTCCACTCTCTGTAATTGATTCCAGCTTTTAGCACTTCAAACATTTTGTCCCATTTAACATTATCTCTATATCTATGAATGCAATGTATGTTCTCTTATTCCACTCCAATCTTTTTTCTACGATCAGTCTTAAAGCCAATATTGCCTCCCTTGAACCCCTATTTTTTCTAAACCCAAATCGATCCTCTGATAGCATTGCTTCAGCTTTTCTATCTTTTATTTATTATATACATTTACTCTATAAAATATATTAAAGCTCCTAAAACCTCTATAATTTGTTATTTCAGCAAATAATGCTAAAATTATTAGTAGGAAATGAACAATCAATCTATTAATGGGATCGGAATTGTTTTCTACCATTTATGCTGATATTTCACTAATTTAAATGCCTTCCTGTTTTCCCACTTCTTCATTTGGTCATATTTCCCTCCCTCTGTTGTATTGCATCTGCAGGTCTAACTTTGTAACTTGGNAA
Organism: Ladona fulva; assembly: GCA_000376725.2. Lineage (NCBI taxonomy): Eukaryota > Metazoa > Arthropoda > Insecta > Odonata > Libellulidae > Ladona > Ladona fulva. The sequence continues at coordinate 987,665 of KZ308355.1, read as the reverse complement.
ATGTATAAACTAATATTTTTGATTGAGTGTTATAGTGCAATTATTACATTTGAATATAATATTTTAAATTTGCATTATCTATTTGGCAAGTTATCTATCCAATCATCACAATAACAACATTTTTCATGCATATTATTTGCTCAGAAAATATGGTGTCATGGCATGTAGGTTAAGGTTTCAGCAGTTGAATTCTTTTTTTATTATAAATAGTTAGGTTTGATCTTTTAGTGCTTATATTCATTTCAAACCTTTCTGCAAAGGCCTTTCTTATGACTTGAAACTGAATTCTGATTTAACATAAATCATTTCATCATTATCACTTGTGGTTCTAAACATGCTTAGCTAACCAATTAAAATAACCTGCATTTTAAAGAAGATGATGCTGTTAATCTAATGAACTTATTATATTGCACATCAATGCCCTTAATATATTTAAACCTCACAAAAACACAAGCCTCATTTCTCAATCTCATATTTTTCTAATCACTTGGAACTCACAAAGACTTGTCTTGGATTATCTTCTGAAATGGTTTTGATGATTCAAAAGTTTGGTTATGGTTCCTCTCAAAGTATCCTACATCCTGCTTGGTGATTATTCCAGTAAACCTCTTAGTGCATCCTCGTTCTTCTGCATTTACCCTTTTAAGCATGCATATATTTTCTAGTGTAGAAACTTGTTTTCCTCCTCAAAGTTGGCACATCAGATTCTCATGAGCCAGTTTTTCAGAGGTATTCGGTGAAGCTGTTGGATACTCAGCCACCTCTGGGAAAATGATGCATAAACCTCATTACAATCTGCGAGACTGTCATCTTCCTCCTGCCCCTCCTACATATCTTCATGGACGATCAGGTTGGATATTGCTCAGAACGAAACTTAATTGTTTTGTTGAAAAGTTAGGAGAATAGATTCCAAACATTGCATCTCTCTGCTAGTTTTCATAAGTATGGGTGGAGACAAACCAGTATTGCTAAAAGGATTTCTGTCCTTAGCATGAGTTTGCTTGATACTTTTAAATAGTAACTGGTTATTGCCATATTTGGTGGAAGATTGTTGGTTTTCAAAGCACAAATGGATATTTGTGATGAGCTAGAGAAGCTGTCATAAATTTTCAGAAGTTGAATGTAGTTATCTTAGAATATGGAGCATTATTTCAGAAAGAAATGGTTGTGTAGATATGTTCATTAAACTAGGATAAGGTAAGAAGTACAGTGTGGCCTGATGCATGGTTAGTAGTTTATTTTTAGTGGCAAAAAGGGAGTATTTATCTCTGGGGTAGAAATTCCAATGAAGATTATCAGAAATTCATTTGCATAACCTCTTGATAATTTCATGAAAGCATTAGCCTCCTTTAGCATAGTCAGAGCCTGTTTGGTTGCTAATACTGTTGATGCTGTGCAAAATTTCATCAAGAGACTACAATGCATGAAGGATCTCCTAAAATAGTTACCGTAGTTTTCCATTTAAAACATTTTGGTGGACTATATAAGTCGGTTGTTATAAATGAACATGAGCACTTTATGTTAAATATTTGTATGAGGTATAATAATGTAATATAGAAATATCACTTAGTATTTGTTACTTGTTACTTCTTTCAAGCTAAAATATTCTTTGCCCAACATAGTATTGAAGGAATGGATCACATTAAAATTTTTCTTTTTTTATTCTCAAATCTCCATTTCCAAAGCTACATCAGATACAGTCACTGTAGACCTCTACACTTATTTCAGTTGTGATGAAGCTGTTTGTAATGCAGTTTTCAATTACAGTGGACAAACATTAAATTTTTAACCATCTTTGCCAGACCCTCTTGTCTACCCCTGTCTGTGGTTGTTTTCTACAATGTCATTCATTGCCCTGCCTTCTCTTTGAACCCACAAATCATCTTTATTATAAATATATTGAAATGTATTCTGATTTTTGTCATTGATTTCCCACCTCCAATCACATTAAAGTATCCTCCTGCCAGCATGGCTTCTTGATCTGTAATTTTTTATTTATAGAAAGTGCTAAATCCTGAATTTTTTTATGGAAATAGTGTGACCTAAAGGTGATGTATAGTCTAAATGTACCATTCTAGTGCAGACAAAGTTTCTGTTGAAATGCAGAGCATCTCTAGATAAGAATAATTTGCTGGAATTGGGCTGTATTATGTGTAATTAGATGTTGCAGATCATGATTACATATTATATAAGATATTTAATTATTTATGTATTTATTTATTTAGATATTTTTGATGTAGTTACAAGTTTTTTCTTACTCATACACTTAAATTGCTGTTTGATTTTACTTCTACCAGTTTATGATTAGGCATAAACAATGCATATTGTAAGTATTAAAGGAAAGGAAGGTATCTTAGTAGGTTGAAAACCTACGGAAATCCAAAAGGAATAAAAAGTGTGAAAAATAGCGACACGACTGGGACTCGAACCCAGGTCTCTCACTTTCCGGGCAGGTATTCTAACCACTGAACTACCGTGCCGCATCCGGCACGGTAGTTCAGTGGCTACAGACACGGCACGGTAGTTCAGTGGTTAGAATACCTGCCCGGAAAGTGGGAGTCCTGGGTTCAAGTCCCAGTCGTGTCGCTATTTTTCACACTTGTTATTCCAATACATATTGTAGTTAAGGAACACTGGATGTATATCTTCTATTGCTTAAATAATTATTAGCCAATGCTGGGTGTTAAAAGCTATTCACTTTTACGGAATAGATTCTTTGCATATTTCTGTAAAATTTATGAATTATCCTAATAATTTTTATGTGATGTTATGATAGTTGCATGAAATTTAATCAAAAAATCTATTCAATATGTTTAATGATTATTGTCTATTTATTTGAATAGGATCTATTTATTTAAATAGGATTTCATTGTATCAATTGTTAAAGAATATTTTTTATTATTTTGATGGTTGATGTACAAAAGTGGCAGAATTTACGACACTTTCTAAAAGTAAACTGTTCATATTCAGAAGCACTTCATATTTGTAGTAGACAAAGGAACGCAGCACATTAATACCTATAAGTAAATTCTTAGATAATTAACATTTTTTAATAAGTTTTATAATTATTCATGTCCACGAAATATTGCTAAACCTTGTTTATCTTAGTTTGTGATGGGAGCAAGAAAGCTATTTACATTATCAAAGGAAGGAATGATCTTCCAAATAGAATGTGTCAATCTACTCTATTACGTTGAACTCTGTTCATTATCAATATTAGAATAATTTCCGCATGTGAGATTTGTACCCTAATTTTGAATCTGCAACCACAGATTCAAGTACCTCTGAGGATTGGGTTACTAATGGTCAACAAGCCTGTCTAGCTGGAGGACTGGCTCCAGACATTGGAATTGCATTTGATGCAGTAAAGAAGATAAACAGCCGGCAACATGTTTTTGCTGAAAAAACTGTGATAAAATCAGAAAACTGTGGTCCTTGTGGAAAGAGGTTAGTATTATTATTTCACACATTTCAATTTCCATGTATACTTTATGACTTCATTCTCACCTGTGATGTGATTGGAAATTTGTTTGCTCTGGTTCTTATGCCATTTCTTCTTGTAAATGCCAGAATTTCTCTGTGGATGTCCATGAGAAATCTTTTAAACTCAAGAAGCAGTTGTCATTTCAATCTTTTAAAAAGGAGAAAATTGTTTTATGGTAGCTCTACTGTAAGTTGTATGCAGTGGGTCAACATTTCAGACTATTTATGAAGTCTGCGTTAATTGGAACTTATTCTCATCTGATAAATGAAAATTATTCCTAAATGTTTGGCTTATAATCCATGAAGTGTTCTTAGAGTTGAGAATTTAATACATTAGAACCTGCCATTTTGACCACCTCCATACAGGGACCATCTGCTTAATATAACCTGTTGTCATCAGTTCCCATGGAACTGATATGAAATCATTTTTGTGTATAATGACCAGTGATCACCAGTATGAGGAGAACTACAAACAAAATATACCTAGTCAAAAGTAGCCATTTTCTCTTACAATTTGATGATTATTTTTGGCTCAAATTGTTCATATATCCAATAATCAAATACACAACTTAAGACATATTTTTAATTAAGACATATTTTAAAGAAGTATAAAAAAATCTCCCTCTTTGTGAAGACTGATCTACCCTTCTATGGATCTTTTTTAACTTAACATATCTAACAATTCACAGGATATTTAATTGAATCTGTAAAGGTTACTGCCAAAAATTCTTTTAGCATTTTCCTTTTTATTTTCATGCATGTTTTAAAATCATGCAATCACAATTAATCTGTTAAACAACATTGATTTAGTATAGCTTGTTAGACGTTTATTTTTTCCTTAATTTAATTTGAGAATTTTCTAATATTTTCTGCAGTTAATGCTTTCTAATTACAAATTAAGACTGATGAATAGTCAATACAATAAGAATCCATTGTTAACACATTTCAGTTAGTCACATTTGTTTCATTGCCATCAAATTTTTCCCATGTCTTTGATTGGAGATTTTATTTCTTAAAGGATAAAGTTTGGAAAGATTGCAGTGAAATGTCGTGATTGCAAAGTAGTGAGCCATCCAGAATGTAAAGAAGAAGTTCCACTGCCTTGTGTTCCAAGTGGAAACACACCAACGTTCAAGAAGGGTGTTATGGTTTGTATAAAAAATTTCATTGAATAACTATTGCATTTTATTCTACGTAAATTTGGAGAATTCCTATAAGTACATTTTTGCTCTTCTAAGCATTTTATCTTGTAAGGTGTCCATCTTCAGTTGGTTTTTACATTTCTCCTGAACTCTGGTATCAGTGGCTTTACAAACCATCCTAAATGATTATGTTATTAACTATGCGTAATTATTTAGTTCCTGAAATAGTGATCTATATAAAATGGTATCTTTAATCTAAGCAACTTTAATGATTCTGTTAGAAAAGTTTCTTGAAATAATATAACATGTAATTTAATAATCTTTCAGGGATCAATAGCAGACTACACACCTCTCTCATCACCAATGGTTCCATCCATTGTAATTCATTGCATCAATGAAATTGAATCTCGTGGCCTTCAAGAAGTGGGCATTTACAGGATTCCTGGCTCTGACAAGGATGTTAGAGCTCTCAAGGTATTTCTGTTTTTGTTTAAATTGTAAAGTGACTGAAATAGCTGCACTCGTGCAGCTATTTCATTCCTAATTCCTACATTTAAGATTCATCCACCAAAGTCAAATTAAAAAAAATGTGTTATGTTTTATAAAATGTGTAATGTTGTCATACCATTATCTTTCTGAATTGAGGATTTATATCATTGAGTAAAGTTTAAAGATTGTCATTTATCCTCTAAGAAATGAAAATATCATGGTACAATAAACTATATTATCTGGTTTGTAGATTATCCATTTAACTCCTTGTTACAATACAATATTTTAATTATATAATTCCAGGTGTAAAGATTTTTGTGTACTAAAAATGAAAGTTTGTAAATGTCACTATTTGTATTTATTTAATATTGCAAACAGTAGTTAATGTTTTAATTTAGAGATTTTAGTGCTATCCATACTTTACTGTTTCCCGTAACCTTTTAGCCCTGCCCTCACTGCAACCCTGTGTGTGTATACATATCAATACATATTTAGTAAATAATTTTTTGAATGATGCCGTGAATTCCAGGAGAAATTCCTCCGAGGAAAGGGGGCACCAAATCTCAGTGGTTATGACATTCACGTAGTATGTGGAGCCCTCAAGGATTTTCTTCGCAGTCTACGAGAACCTCTTATTACTCATGGTCTCTGGCATGACTTTGCACGTGCTTCTGAAGCTGTAGATCCCGGAGATTGTGTTGCATCATTGTATCAGGCTGTTTCAGAGCTGCCTCAACCTAATAGGGACACATTGGCATATTTGATTTTACACCTGCAGAAGTAAGTTGGCGAAGAAAGATACTGTCAAAGAATAAAATTCCATTTTATGGTATGATTGCATTAGTATTTAATCACTTTTTTTACTAGCTGCTGGAAAATTTTCAGTTAAAATGTATGCTTTAGGTAAAATAGATGTATAATTTGCCATTTGTTGAATTTTACCCTTGTAACTAATAATAATTGACTTTGCAAAGTAAATATTAAGAGTGAGAAAACTTGATATGTGAGTTTTAAGGCAATATGTCTACAGTTAACTGATGGCATTTCAAGTCGTTTTCCTAGGCTCAAGGTCATTTTTGAAAAGTGGATCCGTTGTTATTGCAAAAGGAAAAATATACCTGGAAGTGAAGTGTTTCTATCCCAATATAGTTGAAATAAATACCATTTTAATGAAAGAACATTTCTCGGATCTCCAGCCGGGTAAGGGTTCCGGATAAATCTGACGTTTCAGCCACATCCCTCATGGCCATCTTCAGGGCGAAGTGAACTTCACCCTGAAGAAGTGAACCCTTACCCGGCTGGAGACCCGAGAAATGTTCTTTCAGCAGCTACGCCAGGAAAACACTAGATCTTTTACCATTTTAATGGTTTAGACTAAATTTATCATGCATGGTACCAAAATTGTCTGGGAGATTATGCTGTTATAATACTCATATTGTAACTTTTATCTCCAATAGGGTTGCTTCATGTCCTGATTGCAGGATGCCATTGTCAAATCTGGCCAAAATCTTTGGTCCCACTATTACTGGGTACTCTACCACTGAAATCTCTCCTACGGCTATGCTGACAGAGACCAGGAAACAGCAGATGGTGAGCAATCTAAATAACTTAGTAATGTTAATAATTTATTCATTCAGCTCATTTTATCCCTAACTTAAATCTTGTATGATAGTTTGCCATTCTGGGTTTCTATATTTCCTGTGTCTATATTCACAATGAAATATGTGCGATCTAAACAACTTTTTGTCCATCTTAAGAATTGAGTTATAACCAGTGCAATATTTCTTAAACTTGCTATTTATCCCTGTATTCATTTGAAATCATCTCCTTTCTCATGTCCTAGACTGTTGAATGTATTTGTGATGGAACCCATTCTTGGTGATCATCCCCAGGAGTGTATATTTGGAATCTAAAAAAATATTAATTTCTAATATAACCAAAATCTGTAATTATTTCTTCCTCTGTGGTCATGTATGAATAATATATTCCTGTTAAGAGATTGTGAATGAAAATTGTATGTCCAATTTAGGTATCAGGTGATATACATGGCACATGTGTGGCTGCATGCCATTGACCTACCAGTGGGTCATACTGGCTGTGAGAAAAAATGCATGTAACCCATTGATGGTGGGTGCACTGTCACAAACGTATTGATGGTTCTGTTTTCATCAAGTGTTAACAATTTCTTTGGAAAAAAATCCGAATTTGTTACCTGTGAGCTAATTTTTCTCATGTATAAAAAATTGCAAAAGTATAGTGGTATATGAAATTTCAAATGGCTTAGCTTCCAATCAATATGTGCTGGAGTTCAAATATTAGCTTCAAGAGGCATTTAATTCAAAGGATTTTCTAAGTTGTATGTGTAATGAAAAATGTAATTTCTGGTTCTAAGCAACCCACATTCCACAAGATTCTTTGTGTTCCTGTTGCAAATCCAAGTATTTTACTGTATTAAAAGTAGTGTTATTTTGGGGCAGTATTCACTGATCATTTTACCCCCTGATTTAAACTCAAGTTTTTATTTATTTTTTTTCAGATTGTTGAGGCTTTAATGAAAATACCATCAGATTACTGGAATTCTTTTGTAAAAGTAGATTCTGAGACAAAACTGTTCACACCCCAATCAAGAGGTCTTTTAAGTACTCCATCTACAGAAAGCCTCAGAACTCCTGCAAGTGCAAGAGACAATCATGGAGTTGGCGTTTCTAGAGTCAGTTCCCGAAGGAAATTCTTCACAGGACAAAATACTCCAACCAATAGGTATTTATTTGTCATCAATTTACTATCTAAATCCATTGTAGATACTTGTAACTACATATAAAAAGGTATCATGTTTACCCAAATATAAGATGCCTCAAAGGTGATCCAATATTCTCAGCACTTTAATTTAGAAAAAATAGCTTTTAATCAGTTTTCACAAAAACTCAGCGTTTTGCAAAAAACTGATAATATTAAAAATGTAAAGTAAACATTGATTACACAATTTTAGGTACTACATAATTATTTATATTTGAAATTAAGTGTGCATTACTGCAATGCCTATTTCAAATATAAATTACAGACCTTGTATGAAATTATATTAATATATAACGCTAAAATCAGTCATGTAGATTTCAACCAGTCTATTCTTATAACTTCCTCCATTCAAACTTTCACTGAAATGTTTTCCTCTTTCTTTGCCATCAAGGAATTAACTGACAACATGCCTATTAGTTTCAGTGTATCTCCTGGTCATCTATTCCTTAGTACATCTAACCAATAGACAATAAAACCATTAGTTCTTATGTCATCCAATTCCATGCATTTGAACGGTATCCCTCTCAGCATCTTCTCTTTTGGAAGGTTTTTTCTTTTAAATTTACAAAGGTAGTTTTGTTCTATCTAGAAGTAACAAAAGCATTGCTTCAACTTGTAATTTTTCATTTCCTGTCGTTTTGATGATAACTTATTTGGCTCCTTTCTCATTCATGGTGGTATTCACTGTCCATCAAGATTCATAAGTGATTTCCAATTTTCCAAACCTAAAACTTAATTTGGTTCTCATCTGAGTTGTGTTTTGTCTTTGATACTCTATCAAATTCTTTTTACAATTTTCGCAGTGTGTTTGCGCTATAATTTTTCGAGGCATTATTTAAATAAGCAACAATAAGTTTATAAATGAAAACCCAGTAAATATTTCTGTTGCCAATTTTTGTTATTAATTTAAATTATACATCATCATCATTATGATTTCAGTTATAACTGAAAACATAAGGTTCTGGAAATTCAAAAATCGAAGCATTTGGTATGCATATTCTATTATATTAAGTGCTATCATATTTCAGTGAGAGCTCTTACATGAGAGAAAAATGCTAACAAAAGGTATATAATAAATATATGATCTGCTAGACCATATATAATGATAGGTATTTGATAAAAACAATTCCTTTCACTGTATTTTAAAAATTTTATTCATATTTTTGCAATTGTATGATATATGCCAATATGAGGCAATGTCACATTTTTATGAGGCTGAATCCTTCTCTTATTTTAGAGTAAATAATTTATTTATTGTAGAAAATGCATTTAAGTTATCAAATTTATAATTTTTAATTTATCATATTGCATTAATTATTGTATTATAGCTTTGGTGCTAAGGATTTTTGCTGCCTATGATGTGTGACCAAATTAATGGATTTAATAATCATATGTCTTCAATACTCAAGTATATTCAACTCTCAGGGATAGTAAATAGTATATTATATGGCAGGAAACAAATTGCCTCACTTAAATTTATTATACAGTACATTTGTTTATACATTTGAATTTCTATTTTATAGGTGGAGAGGAAAGAAGTTTTTTGAAACTCCTACCTGAATTCTGGTCTAAATAGATCTGAACTGTACAGAACTGGCTCACCATCAATATTTACATCAATTTTTATATTTTTGTTTATTAAGTATTCATTTCATGTTTTTGTATAAACTTCATTTTAAATACCTGATCGCTTTTGGAGTTGGTTAATCATCAATATTTAATGCTCTTCTTTATAATATTTTAAAAATTTATCGTAACATATTCATTTTGTGAATGGGTTGTAGCATTTGCTTTTGTAAATGTCAATTCTAAATATGATATGCTATAAATGCATGTCTTCATGCAAGTATTATCTCCAATTCAATGTGTTCTTTTTTGTAATCATTCCCAAAGTTTCTCCAATAAAGAATAACATTGTTGTAAGTAGGGTATGGGGTTATATTTACTCTTCTTCAGTGCTCAATCTATCGATTAGTTTGCAGCAACTCGCCATTCCTCATGTTTATCTGCCTTCCTCTTCATTTCTGTGTATTTACATCCAATGTCCTTCATTATCTGACTCAGATATTGCAGACGTGGCCTTCCTTTCTTTCTTTTTCCCTTAACTTTTCCTTCCATTATTAATTTCAGGATTCCTTTGTGTCTCAGTAAGTGTCCAACAAACTTAACTCGTCTCTGAACTATTGTTTGCCCCAAGCTGCGTTTTTCCTCTATCCTTTGCAGAACCTCCTCATTCGTCACCCTCTCTGCCCATCCAATCCTGAGCATGCGCCTATAACACCAGATTTCAAACGAATTAATTCTTCTTTTCTCTTCTACACCTAAGGTCCATGTCTCACACCTGTATAACATCACACTCCAGACAGTTTTTAAGGAGCCTCTTTCTTATTTTTAGACTGTTAGCTCGGGATGTAAAGAGCTTTTATTTTTTTTTTAGTAAAGGCTCATTTAGCTTGATTAATCCTGCTTCACCCATCTCTCGTGAACCTACTTCCCAGGCATGCATAGGAATCTACTTGTTCTAAACACTTATTGCCAACCACAATCTGTGCTTTTGCCTTTCCCTCCTTGTCACATACCATTATCTTCGTTTTGTTGGTATTAATCTTAGTGTAGTACCTTATTCCCATGATGTCATTCATCTTCTCTATCATGCTTGGGAGGTCTTCCTTCTCCAATAGGACAAAAATATCGTCTGCAAATCTTAGCATGTCTATTCTTAAGCCATGTATTCTCATACCCTTTTTAGTTCTCGCTCTTCTTTCAGGGCCTCTTCCATATATATGTTAATTATCACTGGTGATAATGCGCATCCTTGTTTCACTCCCTTCTGGATTTTAGCTTCTAATTGTTGTTCCTCACCCTCCAAAATAGCTTTTTCATTCTTGAATAGGTGCCGTATGAGTCTCCACTCTCTGTAATTGATTCCAGCTTTTAGCACTTCAAACATTTTTTCCCATTTAACATTATCTCTATATCTATGAATGCAATGTATGTTCTCGTATTCCACTCCAATCTTTTTTCTACGATCAGTCTTAAAGCCAATATTGCCTCCCTTGAACCCCTATTTTTTCTAAACCCAAATCGATCCTCTGATAGCATTGCTTCAGCTTTTCTATCTTTTATTTATTATATACATTTACTCTATAAAATATATTAAAGCTCCTAAAACCTCTATAATTTGTTATTTCAGCAAATAATGCTAAAATTATTAGTAGGAAATGAATAATCAATCTATTAATGCGATCGGAATTGTTTTCTACCATTTATGCTGATATTTCACTAATTTAAATGCCTTCCTGTTTTCCCACTTCTTCATTTGGTCATATTTCCCTCCCTCTGTTGTATAGCATCTGCAGGTCTAACTTTATAACTTGGACCATTTACTTGCCATTTTCATTGTTAATTTCTATGATTCACACTTCAACTATATCTTTACTTACCAGAAAATTATTTTGAATCCAGTTTTAGTTATAATTACAGTAAAACGGGCAAGGGTGTCTTTGCCCCAGGGAAAATCCCAAGAAAGAATAGATTTGAAAAAGTCTGACGGGACAGGGAATCGAACTTGGGTCTCCCAATTGCCAGTCAGACTTTCTTCAAGAGTATTCTTCCTTGGGATTAGTTATAATTACATTATTATTCACTAATATCAATTTACATTGTGATTATTTCACAAATTAATTGCAGCAGTGATATGCTGTTTTATTAATTGCATGTGCAAAGTTAAAGACAGATGTCTTAAATTAGGGATGGCCAACCTATGGCACATCTACTTAGTCTGTAGCATGATTATAAATGGTGTAATGAAACCAGAGAATTTTTCTATTGGTATGTATTTAAACTCTAAAAATACACCTAAGCATATATCTTCCTAACAATTTTTCCATATCCTATGGCAGTTAATTATCTTACTTCCTTGCTGTTGGTTCTAAAAATTTGCTTCTCCCTCCTTCCCTTCTTTATATGTTGACAATTTCATACAACAAGAAGCAAATTTTTGTAGTTAATTATCCTATTTCTGTTCTAAAACAAGTATTCTATCTTATAATTGATTGTTTGATTTAAATTTAATGATTGATTAATAATAATGAATGAGGATTTTTGGCAAGGAGACAGTGCCGTATATTCTACAACAGTGCTCTGTTTAAGATAATATGTATAAATAAAAGTAGGAAACCGCTTTATTTATAGGATGATCTTCGTTGAAAAAATTATTTACGAATAACTGAGTGGGCCAGATCAGCCCACAAGATTATCACACCAGCCCTGTCATTTTCACATTTTTGTAAATGTGATTAACTAATATTAGTTCAGCATATTACTACAGTAATCCACAAAAAATGTAGAAAATTATTTTTCCATAAAACGCCTACAGAAATAAGGGTGGATCTTATATGCTGGCAAGTACGTAGTATTTCAAGGAACATTACATCTTTTGGTACTTTGTTATTTTGCATTGTCAACATATTTAAGCATTAGAATAAATTAAATGGCAATTGAAGTAGTGGAAATGTGAGTCGAAGAGGCCAAAAGTAACTGAATGTGAACAATGTTTGGGAAGGAAAGCAGTTGATTCAATTCTTTCCTTTCCATGACTAGTCATAGCATGCATTAGCACCAGCATTCTTCAACTTGTCTTAAATTCTTAAGAAATTTCTTTTTTATTTCTTGGTTCACCCAAAAACATGATTTTAATCTCAAGTGATATTCCGGAAATGTTTTAAATCTCCCTAGTCTGCCGAAAATGAACTGCGTTAGGTTTTCTATTCACCTTGCCAAAACCTGTTGTTGAAATGACATTGCTAAAAGCAGATGAAGGTAGAAAAGAAAGGTTCATGATGGAATGTTCTAAAATGAAGAATAATACCAAGTTTTTCTGCTGATGTCAGGGGAGTTTAGTGGACTGCTTCTCTGGGGTCCAGTTTTAGAGGGCCCGTTTTACTGGTGCAATATTTCAACATTGCAGATTTCAAACCATCTGTAGGAAGATGTGTTATATTCAATATCATACTTTATCTGTTAAAAAAAATGCCTATCACATAGGCAGAGAAGGGACATGGTTGACATCTGTACCTGGGCCCCTTTAGTAGATGACCATAGTAGTCCAACCATACCAACTCCAGAGCATCAATTCTTATAGTATTTTCTGTACAAATTCTTAATTGATGTATTAGGATTGTTTGCTACCATTGCAAAACTAAATCTGCTTAATCATTATCGTACATGATTATCATAATTTACATTAACTCTACTTCAATAATGATTCTTCCCTGTTTGGTCAAGGCATAGTAACTGATTAAATTTGAGAGATGATATAGAAGAAAACCCTGGTGAGCTATGTAGTGTCAAATATAAAATACGTGAGAAATGTCACCAAAGATATATATAATCTTTAGAGTGACCTTTTTGGCAATATTCAGATAAATTACTTTTAGCGCACAATAATAGGCAGTATTAGCTTTAATTGATGAACTACTGCCGTAAAACAATTGTTTGAGTACTAGACCGGCAAGTTGGAGATGAGAGTTCAAGACCTGACTACTACATTCTTTTATCTCTTTCGCTTTACTCTTGACTAGGGTCGTTACGCATAGGGGCGAATTCCGACTTGATTTTTCAGTTGTATTTCTGGGCGACGAAAACTCTGATGTACACCGATTTCTATGTAAGGGATTGTACGTTACCTCGCAGAATGGAATGCTAGCCATGATTTCCTATTAGAGTTCTTTTTCACAAGCGGTGAGTACTAATTTTTTCTGTTTTCTACATTTTAATCAATCTTCGACATTTCGGAGCCGAACATTCTCGGTCGGATATATTCTCGCATACTATCCGAGCATTTGATAATTATCCTGGTGAGTTAATTTAGAGATAAATAGAAAATCGTTCAACTGCAAACCCTGTTTCGAAGCAATATTTCGTTACCTAAAGGCATTTATATCCTAGTTAGTAGCACACCCATTTGATAGAAGAAGAGGCGGTTCCACCTCGGATAGAAACTAATTTTGTCAAGTAATTAAGTCAATTTTGTTTAACCTTCTTTTAGCGCGTCGATCCTTTCCAATGTCGTTAGGTAAAATTCAATAAATGCTCTTGTATTAATTTCCAAATTCAGTAAAGGAAACATTACAGATCGTAACAACGGAAATTTCACTTTTTGAGTGACTTGAAGTATGTTAAATCGAGTTAATGGCTTATATACTTCCAGTGTCCCTCTCACTGTTCAAGGCCTTGTCAACTGTTTTTAGGATGATTCAAACGCGTTTTGCTTTATCCGGTTTTCGTTCGAATAAGGCTAACCGCTGAAGGTCGTTTGAGCTAAGCAGTCGAATATTTCTGAACATTGCAGCGTCTAAAACGTGTTGTAACATAGGCGGATAATTGGAGGGAATTGATGTTCTGTTGAAGTAATTTTAGAGTGGGAAAATGTTTTTGTATGTGGCGAGAGCTACTGAATGGTGATGGAAAACAGGGGGGAGAACATAGTTCTAATAGAATGAATCCGAGTGTCACAGAAGGAGAGGAACTGATAAAAAATTCTTAGCAGTAATTGGGAATTTTCTTGGATGGGGAGATTCATCTTCAACGGGAACATTGTAGTTGTTGGCTTTCCAGCTTATTTAATGTTAGACCAAATAACTGTAATTTGATAAGGAATTGCTACTAGGACAACTTGCTATTAAGATAGAAACAACATACAAGTGTAATAAGAAGAAACGATTATTTGTGTTTCACTTATAAAACACCTCAGGTTTGTTAATAGAAAACAAAAAGAAAATGTCATAGCAATGATTGGATTTCTCTTTTAACACGGGTTTCATAATTCCCTCATAACAAACCGCACCGACAGTTGCTCACTTTGACTGGCACTAACATACAAACTTTTGTCTCATGAAATTACCAAAGCAATTACTGCTAAAATTTCTTGGAAATAACATATACCCTTTAAAACCTCTCTCACGGAGGAAAAGACGAGGAACTTCTGTCAAGTAACACCAAAAATATGTAACATATAGGTTTACGATTTCAAAGGAAATAATATCTAACTGCAAATTAAAAAATTCGAAATTTCATTAAAATATTTCTGAAGATTGAAGATTCATTTTTAAAATATAGGAGAGGGAGGAATAAGAATTAAAATACGTAATACATATATTTACTCGAGACAAAAACATAGAGCCTCCAGATGCCGAATTTAGGAGCGGTTTTACTTGGCTGAAAACTGAAAGCCAATGAGGAACCGTTTAGAAAACGTGGAATGCCCGCAAGGTGTGCAGCACGCAGACGGCCCAAAACATCACGATCCTAAGGGGTCACTCCGACCCGTTATTGCAAGACAACACCGCTGTGGTTCCAGAACCACATCTGTAACGAATGGGTTATCCAGGGAGAGACGGCGTTGCGGCAAATATAATTTCAAGGGAGGTATTTCTGATGAAGCATTACACAAGTGATTTCGAGATTTCTTTCCGGCAACGAAGTGATGACAGAAGTGCGGCCAATATAATTGAGCAGGAGATAACTTCAGGGCTTAGAATGGACAGTGGTCGCCAAGATTTAGCCCGTTTCTTCCTTCATCTCCTGGCCAGCATTCGCTTATTCATAGTAATCTATTAACAAACGCCGATAAAATATATTGACGGACATTCCAGAACTTTCTTTCGCCGTCTTGCTTTCTCTTCTCCACCCGGACTCCATGACGCCGTAGGAGGTGTTACTCTCAAGAGGTTCCGCGCCGAAAACTCGACCGGGAGTTGGCTCGGACATCCCCGCCGCGAAATACGGTTCAGTTCCTTCGCTCTATTGGATCATTACATTTGCTAGAAGATTGATTGTCGAAAATGTTTGTATTTTATGCCTCCAAAATGTGGTATCCTATCTAATTTCAAGCTGTTAATGCACTAAGGTTTAGCTTCGAAATTTCTCTTTCTTTCCAAATTCAAACATTTCTGAAGCCAAAGATTCTTCGTCTTCTAAGATTTTTTCTCGACCACATAACTATCTTCGTTATAGAATAATGTGTGTATCGTGTTTATGAAGTATCGTTAAATGCATGATGATGAAGACTTAAGAATTCAAGTTCATAAAACGCAATCGACGCAGTTTCTTGATTCTTAGCCCCTTATTAACGAGAAAATGCTACCATAACCATAAAATAATCATTTATTTCATAGATGAATCGTCTCTTTCAAAAGCGGTCCTAGTTAAAGTAGAAATTCCATGAATGTATTTGATTTTATGACACCCTTAAGTTAAATCGTGTTTATTACAAGGAGAATTACTTCCAACTGTGATTTTCCAATATCAAAATATACATATCCAAAAACAATTTGGTGAACTATTATCTCCATTGGTTGCGTTTTCAACAGAGATTAACTTAACCATGAATACTTTGATGCGCCATCTCTTCAACCGAGAAATCGGCCCATTTTGGAGAAGTAGTTATCGATTTGAGTAAGCGATTATGGTTATCGACCCCTTCCATGCGATTTTCGATTCATTCCACATTCGGTAGGTCTCGAGAACCGTACCCTCGAATGCTCTCTGAGAGATCAGGAGTGCATGAGGCGAGAGCAAGTAAACGAACTGGAGCTGATCGGTGGACGTCCTTTCTTCCAAGAAAATGAATCATTTAATGCTGAATCAATCGCATCAACGGAGTGCAAGCGAGACACGAATACTATTCAACGTTGATTGACAAAAAGGGATTCTAATACTGGGCGAGATATTCATCGTCGCATTGGAGGATTTTCGAATCCGACTTTGAGTATTTCAAAACCGTAGTTGAAAAGGGATTTTGAATTCGATATTCACATATTCCAATTTTGAACTGAGTTCGAATATTATCAGTTTTGTACTAGTCATAAATTGCAACTGAAAATTAATACTCCAGAACGTCTACCTTACATTTCACGTTTAATGCTCACGAATTTCATATATTGGGCATCATATGAATGAAAGGAGTCAAATCTTCATACATCCATTGAGCTCTCTAATAAATCTAATGGACATGTGTTTGTTGAAATATTATCAACAATTAAGTTCAGAATATGCCAGTTTAAGAACATTAAAAGTTTGTCACCTCCTATGTTTTAGAATTTAATACTCAATTGAAAGGAAATTATTCATTCCGTATTCTTAATCTCCAAAATTTAGTTTTAAACTTAAGGATACAAAATTTAATCATAAAAACTAGTAATAACATTGTTTTACTCAAGCATGCATTTTATTTAATCTCAGTTGTAATAAATGATCAACAATTCAACTATTTCTTAAAGTAATATCAAGATCGGATTTCCAATAAGTAAATGTTGAGTTTCTTCATGGTCTCTTGATTTGTTCTCTATCCTGATCTTAGAAGTCTGTCAGAAATTTCGTCTTTGCGTTTTGTTTCAAGCAATATTTGAAGAAATGGAGATTTTCTTGTGAGTCATCTTCCTTGGACGATTCTTCAGATTTCAGAGTTTCGACTGTAAAAAAGATGAAAAAGTTAAATAAGCTGCATGATGCGGTAAATTTCTTTAGTTATTTTCATATGAGCTCCTTAGACTTTCACTTGTTATGTATTCCGAATTTTCAAACCGTAAGATATTCGGAATAATGGTATTACCGAATTGATAATCGCATAAGATTGTTAAGCATTTTATCGACCAAAATAAGAAAATTTCGATTATCAAAGGCACGCAACATCTGAAATGATTAAAAGGGTTCCACTTTACCGGTTCGTACCGGCCAATTGTAGCCTGAAGAATTGGATTAAATTTCTGTAACCTTAAAAACATTTTTTTTGTAATATTTCATGGCTTCCTTGAATCAGATTGATTGAAAATTTGTTCAAATGAATATAGGGATGTTATGTTATCTAGCGTCCTCTTATCAATGAAAAATTATACTTTTCTTGAAAATATCAGTTATTAACTTAATTTTTGTAGATGTTCTCGAATTAATCGGATGTATTCTGTTTCTTAAGAGCTTAAATGTAATCTGGTTTGGGATCGAGTGTCTGAATAATTAAAAAATTATGTTGGCAATCTTCACGAATATTAAAGAAGGGACACACGCGCAGGTCAGAATTCGTTTTAATATCAGTTTATGAATGAGGATATAAAAATAGTAATCAGATTGTCACGAGGTCCTCCGATGTTAGAGAATGGAATGTACGCGACATCAAGAGATCAGAAAAGCCAAAAGGAATATTAAATAAGAATATAATAAAATATCGGTAAAGAGATGATAATCGAGAGCAAAGGTAAGGTCATAAAGGCATAAAAAAAGGTAAACTATGATAATTATACGTATATCCTTGCTTATGATAAAATGTGATGACATTTCAGTCATATTTCTTTGTTATGCGTAGCAACTTGAGTCTGTTATTTGTAAATAAATTTCTATATTGAATGGGCATTCCAAGAAAAAAATCGTTATTTTTTTTCGAGTAATGTCTATTTGTAAAGTATTCAGCCCGAAGGCCGGTTGGGACCTCATCCCATCTACCATCAGCTACGAAGAGCTAGGAGAGAGAAATGAGGCTTACTAGGCAAGATGAGGAGTGAGGTAGTTAGGTCTTGCTTTCCTCACTGAGCCAGAATGCTATAAGCAGAACAAGCCCACCTTAGTGAAGCACAATGATTACGAGTAACACTTTTCGAAACATTCCATAAGGAGATACATTAATTAATGGAATTATAAAGTGTCACTCATACCTCAGTAACTTTCATATCAAGCCATAGACAAGACAGAGACAAAAGTAAATAAAAGATACATATTTCTCTATCCCGTACCGAAAGAAAAATGATAAATTTTGAGTTATGAGGATGTCGTATTTAAATTTTAGTGTGTAATATTTTGGTGAAAAGTTTTTGATAATTCAGGGATTGCATGTATTGTTAAAGTTGATGAGTTATGGCAGACTATTGTTTTAATACTGAAGGGGTTAAAACCAACCCTCATTCGTACAAAGATATAGATACTTTCACGCGCTCGACTCTTGGAGCTTCTTACATCGATATGAATGGCCAAAACACCGTCCTCTTCGTTGGCTGCGATCTGAATGTGGGCAGTGGAGTCCTCTCTCACGATGATTGCTTTACCCGTGCATCCTCCATCTCGCTTCAATCCAGAGATGACGTCACAGTAGGTTCCCGCGGGAAGGCACGTCTGCAAACAGAACATTTTTCAACCGAAGTCCTTTCCTCCTACGCAAGCACTGACCGGGTTATAAATTCCGCGGGCTGACCTTAATGTGAAAAACACAAGCCTGCGAATCGCGGGAGCATTATTTTCCAAAGGATGGATTATTGCGATTTGATTTGCATAGTTTCAGCTCAAACGGCCGCGCGGTTGGCCGAGCGCTATTGACTTTGCAGACCATGAGGATTTCATGCCTCTAGCTGTTTGCGCGAATGCCCATAATTTATTTTCATTTCGCCTTTTCATTGCTGGCGTTCTGCGCGCTAGGGAAGCTCCTAAGGTCCGAAAAATACTCCCTTCGACTCTCGCATGACATGGAATTCGAAGATTATTGCATAGCATATGAAAGGGAGGTCAACAAAATCAACTTGGTAGGCTGTTATTTGGTAGATCCGGTCAAGCACCACATTTAAAATTATATACAGCATATACACAAGAAAAACGGTTAGGAATTTCGCTACCTGAACAGATGAGCACAGAAAAGCATTCATACACAAATCTTCAATTTCTCATTTCGGTAAACATTTAACGATAATAACCACTCCCCAGACTTTAAAACTGACATTCTGCTCTTCCATACCTAAGGTAAGAAACTAGATCTTTTCGTACAATTTGAGGTTATAAGACACCAAAATTCTCAGCTGACCAATGAATACATACCGACTACATACTCACCTATTCTTTGTGCAGTACTAAACACTTATCTCCCACATAACATCCCCCACCCTTTTTTCACCCGAACTCCCTCATAAAGGGAGCCTTTACCTTACCCCAGTCTCTAGTTTTCTAAACTGTTTCCAATGCGCTGAGTTAGTCTACCCACTTTTCCCCACCCCTATCCCTTCACCCATTCAACACCCCACACCACTAGTGCTTAAAGGGAGTACAAAACAATGACTTATATACTTGTATATACTTGTATATAAGTCATTGTTTTGTCCTTCTTTTTAGCTGATGTTGGCATGATCTATGCCGAAACCATTCGTCTTCAAAGTGTTTTTATTGGTTTGTAGTAATTTTGTACATGTATTGTATTAAATAGGCAGATTAACGTTTTAGATATATCGGAAATAATTTTCCGTTATTCTTTTCGTAACCAAATTGCGGAGAAATTTCACCAATGTGGCTCAAATAATACTGAATTTAATCAAAGAAATGAAGGATTTAATTGTTTCAGCTGCTCTAAGTATTGAAATGTTCGAATTCAGCTTATTTTCAAATGACTGAGAAATAACATTCTACGTGAAGTAAATTTTTTCTTTCTTCTCTTCAGGTTTAATGCATTTGTCTATTAATATAGGTAGGATAAATGTTTCAAATTCAACTTTTAAAATATTATTAAGTTGCGACTACTGTTGGAATCCGACCGCGGTGATGGAATGGCTAACGTATTAACAAAACAATCCCAAGGTACCGGGTTCGTGTCCCGGCTAACCCGCATTTTCTGGTTAAGGAATGGTTGCGTCCATAACAATAATTATCATAATGAATGTAACTGGGATTATATTCCTGTTTCCATTAACGAACTTATCATTATAATTATTATAAATATTTCCAGTGTCCCAGTTTTTTTGCTTTTGCTTTCGGTCTAACGTGTACCTACATACTTTAATAACGCAAACGTGTATTTCCACGGGGAAAAATATTTCCAAGACATTATGAATAAAAATGGAGAAATTTTCCTTTCTGACTGGTATTTTTTTCTACATTCATACACAATAATATCTATAAACTAAAACTAACATTTTTCCAAACATCTTTAAAGTCATTTTAGGAAAATTGTGATTTCCTTATGTTTTTGACTATTGGTGAATTTGTGAGTACGCAATATCTCCATTTCTTCATCTAAATGCCAAATAATTCTTGGAAAATATAATATAAAATTAAATACAAGGACACGTCTTTATTGTGCGAGATTAGGACTAGAGAGTCCCATCTTCCATTTAGCCCTTGCCAGCATTTTCAACAAATACGAATATATAACATAATATAAGATTTCAAACAAATATCTAAACTGTCATCCATATGTAAACTGAATGAATACGTAAACTGCAACAATAATGCGTCTATCTACGTAAACAGACCGTTGTACAAATAACTAAATAACAGGCCGGTTAACTGTCGGGCGGTTAATGCGAAGATGGCTAAGAGGATTTAGACTGTGAACCAGAATTGGTTACAGAATTCTTTTTGCTTACATGAAGCGTTTCCCTGAGGTCCACTCCATGTTCTCCGTTGAAAGCAATGAATCCCTTATCACCACGGCAGAAGGCGATTTGGTTGTTCCCATTGTCCCACCAGTGCCTCACCTGCGTGCCTATTTTAAATATTTACTGGTCAACTTATTCTTACATGCATAGGAGGTAGTTAAAAAGAAGTTGATCTCTTAATAGTTAATAATAATCCGTCGTTGTTATAGTACATACCAGAAGAAATACTATAATGACTTTATCTCGAGCTTCAAATCGAAAGACTCATTTTTTACTGAAAACGTTTGAAAATTAATCATTCATTAATTGCTTAATCATTTTTTATANTGAGGCTGAATCCTTCTCTTATTTTAGAGTAAATAATTTATTTATTGTAGAAAATGCATTTAAGTTATCAAATTTATAATTTTTAATTTATCATATTGCATTAATTATTGTATTATAGCTTTGGTGCTAAGGATTTTTGCTGCCTATGATGTGTGACCAAATTAATGGATTTAATAATCATATGTCTTCAATACTCAAGTATATTCAACTCTCAGGGATAGTAAATAGTATATTATATGGCAGGAAACAAATTGCCTCACTTAAATTTATTATACAGTACATTTGTTTATACATTTGAATTTCTATTTTATAGGTGGAGAGGAAAGAAGTTTTTTGAAACTCCTACCTGAATTCTGGTCTAAATAGATCTGAACTGTACAGAACTGGCTCACCATCAATATTTACATCAATTTTTATATTTTTGTTTATTAAGTATTCATTTCATGTTTTTGTATAAACTTCATTTTAAATACCTGATCGCTTTTGGAGTTGGTTAATCATCAATATTTAATGCTCTTCTTTATAATATTTTAAAAATTTATCGTAACATATTCATTTTGTGAATGGGTTGTAGCATTTGCTTTTGTAAATGTCAATTCTAAATATGATATGCTATAAATGCATGTCTTCATGCAAGTATTATCTCCAATTCAATGTGTTCTTTTTTGTAATCATTCCCAAAGTTTCTCCAATAAAGAATAACATTGTTGTAAGTAGGGTATGGGGTTATATTTACTCTTCTTCAGTGCTCAATCTATCGATTAGTTTGCAGCAACTCGCCATTCCTCACGTTTATCTGCCTTCCTCTTCATTTCTGTGTATTTACATCCAATGTCCTTAATTATCTGACTCAGATATTGCAGACGTGGCCTTCCTTTCTTTCTTTTTCCCTTAACTTTTCCTTCCATTATTAATTTCAGGATTCCTTTGTCTCAGTAAGTGTCCAGCAAACTTAACTCGTCTCTGAACTATTGTTTGCCCTAAGCTGCGTTTTTCCTCTATCCTTTGCAGAACCTCCTCATTCTTCACCCTCTCTGCCCATCCAATCCTGAGCATGCGCCTATAACACCAGATTTCAAACGAATTAATTCTTCTTTTCTCTTCTACACCTAAGGTCCATGTCTCACACCTGTATAACATCACACTCCAGACAGTTTATAAGGAGCCTCTTTCTTATTTTTAGACTGTAAGCTCAGGATGTAAAGAGCTTTTATTTTTTTTTAGTAAAGGCTCATTTAGCTTGATTAATCCTGCTTCACCCATCTCTCGTGAACCTACTTCCCAGGCATACATAGGAATCTACTTGTTTTAAACAGTTATTGCCAACCACAATCTGTGCTTTTGCCTTTCCCTCCTTGTCACATACCATTATCTTCGTTTTGTTGGTATTAATTTTAGTGTTGTACCTTATTCCCATGATGTCATTCATCTTCTCTATCATGCTTGGGAGGTCTTCTTCCTTCTCCGATAGGACAAAAATATCGTCTGCAAATCTTACCATGTCTATTCTTAAGCCATGTATTCTCATACCCTTTTTAGTTCTCTCTCTTCTTTCAGGGCCTCTTCCATATACATTTTAATTATCACTGGTGATAATGCGCATCCTTGTTTCACTCCCTTCTGGATTTTAGCTTCTAATTGTTGTTCCTCACCCTCCAGAATAGCTTTTTCATTCTTGTATAGGTGCCGTATGAGTCTCCACTCTCTGTAATTGATTCCAGCTTTTAGCACTTCAAACATTTTGTCCCATTTAACATTATCTCTATATCTATGAATGCAATGTATGTTCTCTTATTCCACTCCAATCTTTTTTCTACGATCAGTCTTAAAGCCAATATTGCCTCCCTTGAACCCCTATTTTTTCTAAACCCAAATCGATCCTCTGATAGCATTGCTTCAGCTTTTCTATCTTTTATTTATTATATACATTTACTCTATAAAATATATTAAAGCTCCTAAAACCTCTATAATTTGTTATTTCAGCAAATAATGCTAAAATTATTAGTAGGAAATGAACAATCAATCTATTAATGGGATCGGAATTGTTTTCTACCATTTATGCTGATATTTCACTAATTTAAATGCCTTCCTGTTTTCCCACTTCTTCATTTGGTCATATTTCCCTCCCTCTGTTGTATTGCATCTGCAGGTCTAACTTTGTAACTTGGGCCATTTACTTGCCATTTTCATTGTTAATTTCTATGATTCACACTTCAACTATATCTTTACTTACCAGAAAATATTTTGAATCCAGTTTTAGTTATAATTACAGTAAAACGGGTAAGGGTGTCTTTGCCCCAGGGAAAATCCCAAGAAAGAATACATTTGAAAAAGTCTGACGGGACCGGGAATCGAACTTGGGTCTCCCAATTGCCAGTCAGACTTTCTTCAGGTCTATTCTTCCTTGGGATTAGTTATAATTACATTATTATTCACTAATATCAATTTACATTGTGATTATTTCACAAATTAATTGCAGCAGTGATATGCTGTTTTATTAATTGCATGTGCAAAGTTAAAGACAGATGTCTTAAATTAGGGATGGCCAACCTATGGCACATCTACTTAGTCTGTAGCATGATTATAAATGGTGTAATGGAANTTATATACTTGTATATAAGTCATTGTTTTGTCCTTCTTTTTAGCTGATGTTGGCATGATCTATGCCGAAACCATTCGTCTTCAAAGTGTTTTTATTGGTTTGTAGTAATTTTGTACATGTATTGTATTAAATAGGCAGATTAACGTTTTAGATATATCGGAAATAATTTTCCGTTATTCTTTTCGTAACCAAATTGCGGAGAAATTTCACCAATGTGGCTCAAATAATACTGAATTTAATCAAAGAAATGAAGGATTTAATTGTTTCAGCTGCTCTAAGTATTGAAATGTTCGAATTCAGCTTATTTTCAAATGACTGAGAAATAACATTCTACGTGAAGTAAATTTTTTCTTTCTTCTCTTCAGGTTTAATGCATTTGTCTATTAATATAGGTAGGATAAATGTTTCAAATTCAACTTTTAAAATATTATTAAGTTGCGACTACTGTTGGAATCCGACCGCGGTGATGGAATGGCTAACGTATTAACAAAACAATCCCAAGGTACCGGGTTCGTGTCCCGGCTAACCCGCATTTTCTGGTTAAGGAATGGTTGCGTCCATAACAATAATTATCATAATGAATGTAACTGGGATTATATTCCTGTTTCCATTAACGAACTTATCATTATAATTATTATAAATATTTCCAGTGTCCCAGTTTTTTTGCTTTTGCTTTCGGTCTAACGTGTACCTACATACTTTAATAACGCAAACGTGTATTTCCACGGGGAAAAATATTTCCAAGACATTATGAATAAAAATGGAGAAATTTTCCTTTCTGACTGGTATTTTTTTCTACATTCATACACAATAATATCTATAAACTAAAACTAACATTTTTCCAAACATCTTTAAAGTCATTTTAGGAAAATTGTGATTTCCTTATGTTTTTGACTATTGGTGAATTTGTGAGTACGCAATATCTCCATTTCTTCATCTAAATGCCAAATAATTCTTGGAAAATATAATATAAAATTAAATACAAGGACACGTCTTTATTGTGCGAGATTAGGACTAGAGAGTCCCATCTTCCATTTAGCCCTTGCCAGCATTTTCAACAAATACGAATATATAACATAATATAAGATTTCAAACAAATATCTAAACTGTCATCCATATGTAAACTGAATGAATACGTAAACTGCAACAATAATGCGTCTATCTACGTAAACAGACCGTTGTACAAATAACTAAATAACAGGCCGGTTAACTGTCGGGCGGTTAATGCGAAGATGGCTAAGAGGATTTAGACTGTGAACCAGAATTGGTTACAGAATTCTTTTTGCTTACATGAAGCGTTTCCCTGAGGTCCACTCCATGTTCTCCGTTGAAAGCAATGAATCCCTTATCACCACGGCAGAAGGCGATTTGGTTGTTCCCATTGTCCCACCAGTGCCTCACCTGCGTGCCTATTTTAAATATTTACTGGTCAACTTATTCTTACATGCATAGGAGGTAGTTAAAAAGAAGTTGATCTCTTAATAGTTAATAATAATCCGTCGTTGTTATAGTACATACCAGAAGAAATACTATAATGACTTTATCTCGAGCTTCAAATCGAAAGACTCATTTTTTACTGAAAACGTTTGAAAATTAATCATTCATTAATTGCTTAATCATTTTTATAGTGAATATATATTAAAATAAGGCTCAAAAACTCAAAATGAAATCAAAATCACGTGACGCTATTAGAAAAGCAATGAGACGTTTTACAACGCAGACAGGAATGATCAATCAATTTAAAAGCAAATTAAACTTTCTGAGTAAACAAGTTATTCGTGAAAACATCTCGTGGTTCAATCAAAATGCTTCAGTTGATTTTTTGTAATATAAACCTTTATCTGCTTCGGAAATGCGTTGATTTTTCGCGTTCATTAACTATTTGCGAACTCTTAAGAAAAGGCATAACATTGTTTGATATTCTTCTATTGCATATATAGAAATTACTAAGTACAAATAGTTCATTTTCAGACATTTGTACTCTTAAGATGTAGGTATTTTTATCGCGTGCCTTCTTAAAATATACATTTTAAATATCAAAATGTGTCGTTACAGTTACAGTCGTTATCTCTCTTTAAAGGAATGTCGACTGATTTTGAAAGATTTGAAAAGTCATCCGTTAAAAAATTTTCCTAATTCTCTAATTAACTAATTTATGACATTACTCAGACCTTGGACAGCTTTGCGGAATCCAACCATATCATAAATTTGTCGCCATCTATGCTCGCAAATCCAACCATTACCGCAGGTCATATCTTCATTTATTGTCACCGGGAGAATGTCTCCTCTCTTGTCGTGCGGAGGTCCGGCTTCGGAGCTGTTGAACTGGAAGCTTGACATGAGGCGAGGTTCACCATAAGGCCACGCCAACATGAAGGCAACTGCCATCTATGGGCAAGAAGGAGAAACGCAATGAAAACGCGCGGCTGAGTGAAAATGGGGGATCGATTTTCCAAGCGTAACATTGCGGGAGTATTTCAACTGAAAATCCCTAGACAAATTCTCAATGCAGGAGAAGAGTGGCTTGTGTTACCTAATACGCTGTTCTTTTGAGAAAGAATATACAATCTTACTAAAATACAATTTCCAGGTTTGATTACTTATTAAATAATTTAAATTCATAAACAAGTGGAATGATTTACTCTTCTACATTGCAACTTTTACAATATTTCGGCTTATAAAAGATCTGGAAAATATGTGAATAAAAGAAACAGCGCTTTTGTTTCGAAATATCGAAATTATGTATCTGAGGTAAACATCGCTAAAAATTAGTTTGAATTCTTCAAGTAATGCTATTTAAAATTTTGAAACCTTTGATCAAATTTGAAGTACTAATTTAAAGGATCAGCATATAATGCTAAAGAGTAATTGAAGCCATAAAGGAATATGTGAAATTGTTGATTCAGCAATGAATTTGCCTTCTGAGGGAAAAATGGAAGAGGGTGCATTTCATGAGAAGATTAGATCACTCAGTGAACTTCGTGAAAAGTGTTTAAACGCTGATAAGCATTTTCTGCGGAGGAATAAGTTGTGAATTATATCCTCTTAAAAAAGATAAGAATTTATGGTGAATGTTTAACTAACGTTCACGTGCCTTAAAGGCCGGTCTGAGTTGGCATAGATTAAGAAACTTACTTTTTGCATTTTCATTGAATGAAAAAATATGCCGTCATCTAATTATTCAGCGATTAATTTAGACATTCCAGAAATAAAGATGAATGATAAATTATAAATTCATCATTAACCATATGATCCGTCACAAGAGTCATTGCAGTTAATAATTTAGATATTACTAAAGTTAAAATCTTAAAAGCCTTCGAATCAAAGTACACTTGCTCGACATTCAAAATTAATCGAATAGCAATATATTTACTCGGACTAAGAGAAAATTGAATTAAATTACGTACCTTAACACTTGGCCTCACATTGAAAAATATTGCATTTATTTCTTAAAAATGAAAGACAGACTTTGTTATAGTTAACAGTTGCCAATATGAGTCAGCCTAATTAAGAACGAAGCTTTAAGATACAGTTATAGATAGGAATTAACCACTTAACAACAGTTTTTCATTTACAGTTTTTCTTACTTCAAAGAATGAATCGACCAAATCGATCCTTAACCTATGTAGTCCATATTTGTTAAATTAATAGTGAATATCAATAAAACCTCGAAAGCCATTTCCAGGAGTGCACTTTCTCGCAAGATAGTGCTAGATAGCACATTTTGATTTTAATGGCATTTTTAATTGCAATCTGATTGTAAATCTTCGTGCTCACGTCGAAGATAAGCTCTCCCACGTGACTTCGAATAGCTCTAAGACAGCTCAATTGCATTCGTAACAGAATCCTTCACCCGCAGAATCACGAATGCGAAAATGTTCGCTGCGTGATCCCGTGCCTCGCCGATAAAAAAGATATCGTCGCGATGAATCCTGGAAACTTGAAGAGGTCATCCCAACGCCGACTAACTAGAGTTACGCTAGAATTATAGTGGTGTTAATTAAATCTTCCTTGTTTTAGATAATATTTAGACTTATTTTCTCCATGGAAACCTGTTTCCGAATCCGATCAAAATCATTTTCTGGTATGAATAGTTCTTCACAAAAATAATACGGTCCTCTTCGGGAATGAAAATTTGACCGAGGGAAAATTTGTTTAATGAACGTCTTATTTGCTCAGCAACGGTTTGGAAAAATACTATGGCTAGAATAGCAATGGCTCCTTTGATGATGGCGCCATTTAATGAAATATTATGGAAGTTGTTGGCCAGCAATGAAGCATATTTGAGATGTAATGAAAATGAATTAAAAATCAATTCATCTCTTTTGAATATTCAAATGTGACATCGCGCTTCATACGATATAAAAGTCACGGATAAACTTTCTTCGTCCCAATTGGAAACCCAATCGGACATTTGAGATTTCATAATTTAAAGGTACATTTGAAAAAAATCCAAAAGTGTAGAGGACAATTTATAACAATTCTGTGTTTTGAAATAAAGTAGTATATACTATTTCGCAAGACTTCGTCTTTAATCTGTGGGAATACTGGGACGGAGTACAATCTCTTACACCATTTTAAATATACTTTACCTTATACAGCCTAGTGTCTTTGTAAGTAAGAATCTGGTTACCTCCAGCACCGTGGCCTCTTTGATTATCGTGGTTATCAATAAATACCACAGCATCTCCGCTGGGCATTAAATTCCAATCTGTGCCTAGATAGTAATTTTTAGAAACTACGATGAAATTCAACTCATTGAACAAGTAAAAGCACTAAACAATAACCTATTATAAAATTTTCCACTAGCTTCTACATCTTCGAGTTCTTTTAATACTTTTCCAACCTTTTTTTGCTTTTTAAGTTTTAAGGCTGGAAAATTCATTATAATTAGCTCTTAAGATGTGGAAGTTAATTCGAGCGTCGGAGTCCCAACAGTTAGTTAATAATGCAACTTAATACTTGAGGTGCTATTACAGACCGAGTCAGAAATCTTAGCTCCATTAAAAATTTGAAAAAGCGTTAATGATATTTACAACACTTGCCGAAGTTCCGCAACCATTTGAGGGCGTTATTTCCTCGGAATGCCTTTCCCAGTTCAGCTCCAAATTTAAATTCCGTTATTCTTCCGATGTTTTTATACTGGTTCCACGAAATCCCTTCACCTGCAACAAGAAGTTACATTTCCTGAACTCAGCTCGCATTTGCAACACAATGCTTATCCATATAACCCATCTGTTCCTAAAAATAGTAAGAGCGGTCGGAAAGAAAATTTTCAGCAATTATTCTTTACGAGATCTATTTTCCGCGTAAATGGATATACAGAACGGAATGGACAATCATGTAAAATATTATAAATGTTAAACTTTCAGTAATTCAAAGCTATGGAGTCTATGTATGAGAAGGTAGACAATAATAATAACGTCTTTACTATATGAGTATGGAGAGGATGGAGCACAGAAATGAATCAGTTTAATTCCTATGAGGATCGGTTCAAATATTTTTGGTCTATGTATTAGTGCTTTATTGTCTCCACACTCATATAATCATCCTTCAATTTGAATTACGAAAGGCGAGGGATACCTTTCATGACCAAAAAGCTGTAACCGACCCTCTTAGGAATTAAGTTTATTCGTTATACATCCCAGAAAGTAGTGGCTTACACAAATTTAAAGTTCTTTTTGGAAGTTACGCGATCAGTCTTGACGAGACAATCGAAGGCATCTGTTTATAGTAGTAGTATTGTTAAAAGTACTTCGACATCATAGGTCATTTCGCACGTGGGCTCCCACCGGGAATCGAATACGGTACCGCTTTCACCGCTATCCGGGAGCTCCCACATCTGTTTATCTTTTATGAATTTGGAAAGGACAGACTTGCCCTCTTTAGTATTTTAATGATCATCTATCTACTATAATGATGAATCGGAACTTTGAAATCCGCAAATTTAAGTCACACAATTCTACAAATAATTGAAAAATCGTAGTCGATCTTTTAGTTGTTTCTGCAGCCTATCCCAAAGAACGCCCCTAAAAGGGAGTCTGAGGACGGGTTCTTCGCGGTTCTTTTCCCTGGTTCATGGAAGTATAATAAAACATTTATCTTAACATTTTATTTACTCATTTGTTATTTATTACGTCGAAAGTGACCCAGTAACAGAATGAAAACGATAAATTATGTAAAAGCCTACATATTTACGGTGGACCTCAATCCTACAGATAAGTACTGTATGTTCTATTGATTAGGTATTAAGGAATACTACAGGTAATTCATTAATTTCTTTTGCTGTCCTGTTAAAGAGAGAGTGTTTTCTAACACCCATTTTAGACGGTTCCGTGGAAGTGGCTTTTCGTTGAAGTGGTTCCTGGTTTGAGCCCATGTGCGAAGTGACCTTAGTTATCGAAATACTTTTAAAAATACTGCTACTACTACCATTTGTACCCATAATTTTTTTACGTAAACCCCCTCTATGATCTCTTTCCTGGTCAGTTTACCTGAATAAACTTGGAAACCTCTTTATTTTACTCGTCGGTTCCAATTAGTTTTATCTCAATGCTATTGCTGTCTCAGTAACACTATTGTGCCTTCTAAAAACCCTTAATCTTATATGGCAGCCATTTTTTTGATTTTTTCTAAGATATAATTTTTGAGCGGAATGTTGCGGATCCAGACTCTAGAGCTAAATGTACATAATACGTCCCTATCAATATTAGGTTTGTACTTGAGAATATCGTCCTCATTTAACTCCAAATAAAAAGGTCTTATAAAGAAATGTGAGGTATCATGTTAATTATTTTATCATGTTTTGGTTTAAAAAATATTAGGAAGTACGAAAGAAATAAAACTGTAAATTAATTTATTTAATAACTCATTTTGTGGAGTTTCACGCGGTTGCAGCTTCATCTGTCGATTAAAACTGATATTCTTTGTTAGTTATAAAGTAACCTTTATTTACCAAAAATTTTTCTGCGGCCCGCGATCTTGTTTTACCATATTCTTACTTCCCATCCCTTCTTCCAGCCTTTTGAGGCCTGCTCTAGAATTGGTCTCACTAAGGTTTTAAAGAGTTAAATGTTTTTAAGCTATGCTGCCATTCATAAGGCTTCTCATTGCGAAGTGGACTGTGTTTTGCAATGACTGAATAAACTTATAAACCCAAATCCAAATTATAAGTGATGAAAACGCCTAAGGAACTAAAGAGGTTGACTTAGATCCAAGCCGGTGCATGGATGGTCTACAGATTCTTTCGTTCTTCCTCTACAGATTAGGCAGTCATTGAGAAAGTATAAGTGATGGTATTAACTCCTCTTTCGAATTTCTGAAAGTAAGCTTATGATCCAATTCTCTACAATGGACAAGCCCCTGAACACTTATCAAGATATGGAAAAGAGCGCGCGTAGTTGACGCAACATATATCCATAAAATAGTTCGTAACTAACGTGGTATAATCCAAACGTGTTTCATCGATTTGATGCAACATTTCCATCTCATCATCAACTTCATGACCAAACTAACCCTCTCGATTAGTTTAAAACCGTTTCCCAATATAAACTATTAGAGGTATATGCACCCCCGTGGACAAATTAAAGTGTTTTCAGTTCTGAAGGTAGAGTGGAACTTCTTTAGATCGATATCTTGTTAAGTAAACTCACCGCCCAAATCGATGACTTCTTGGTATATGAAAGGCCTTGCATGCGTCGGAAAACCATACGATACATTTAAGTCGGCCGTTGCATCCAAGATGTGCTTCAGATCCGCCGGCCACATATGTTTCGCTGCATCCACCCTGGTAGGATTGCGTTGCATTGTTAATATGCAGCCGAATTGTATCTCGGTCACATGCGGTACAGAAAGGAGTAAAAGAAAATTCTTACCGGAATCCGACAACTCCATGGGAAATGAGGACATTGAGGAATTCTACCAGTT
Source organism: Ladona fulva (assembly GCA_000376725.2). NCBI lineage: Eukaryota > Metazoa > Arthropoda > Insecta > Odonata > Libellulidae > Ladona > Ladona fulva. The sequence continues at coordinate 955,497 of KZ308355.1, read as the reverse complement.
TTCCTCTTACGTATTCCAGGCTCTGATTCAGATCGTGCAGACCGACCAAATCGCAGTTTCTAACCTGCCGAAATAAAATATTTAGCTACTAACAAAACAAAATTTTCTATAATCAAATACGCCACGAGTAGAATTCCGAGATAATTTATTGAGAATCTTATTTCCTTTCTCAACTAAGTAACAACTCTCCCATATTTATGGTAAAGGTTACTTTGAGTCATCGTTTTGATGGAATTCTTTACATGGAACCCATTTTAACATCCTCACAAATTAAGCATAGTTATATGTTACCAAAAAGAACTTCTTGATTGATTAAATGGTAATTAAGAATTCTTGATTGATTAAATTGTAGGAGAATCAAGTTTACATCAAGATGAAGAGTTTTTCTTGGGAATATAATTACGAAAGATAACAGATACACCATTGCAATGATAATAAAGCTTTGGTATAGAATGCATACGGAGCCATAAGTAACGTTTCATGAACACTTAAATTTGGAAATTAGGATATCCTTCGCAAAAACCTTCATTTGGTGCGCTTTTTTATGGACGTGGAGAATGAGAAAGATCGAAAAGTCTTGGTTGAAAATGTTGGTTTGGAGAAAGACAGCGAGAATAAGATGCACAAGAAAAGGAATGAATTCTACTGAAGTTAGAGAAGAAATAAATTGAGATGAAGATACGGAGAAACGGAAAATTAAATTTGTTGGACGAGTTCTAAACTATAACTAATTTCCCTAGAAAATTTAATGGGTAGAAAAGTCCTTGGAGAGTAAGAAGAGAAGAAAGTAGATCCTGAATGATATGGAAAGGGTAATGGTAGTAACAAATATAAGAAATGAAAATAACTATGGAAACAGACACACTGCTGCAGCCAGCCTCTTTGTACCTGATGATGATATTCGGTACGTACTACAGATGATGGGGCAGTCGGGGTCTCCCAGATAGCCAAGTGGGTAGCGCGTTGGACTTTAGTGAAAGCGGTCCCGGGTTCGATTCCTGGTGAGGGCTCATATCTTCCAAATGGTTGCTATTGTTGAAGTACTTCTACTAAATCTACGTGGGAGGCTTTACCCCGCAAATACGTCAAATCACATACCTTTTTACTTCTACTGCGAGACGTATAAAAACTCACCTCTTGTTCGTTCCTGTAGTCGTTAATAGAACAGGGTTCGTTGAAATGTGAGGCATTGTATGGAACCCCTGGATAAGACCTCTCTCTCGGCTCGGCTCTAGTCCCGGCTATGCCCACCGCATTTGGGTGGTCTCCCGTCATGTGGTTCAAGACTACGTCCACGTAAATTCTGTGGGGTTGAAAAGGAGATGCCTGTTAGTCTAATTCTCAATTCCCCGCACTCGGAGATTGCGTAAGAAAATTATATGGCCTACGTCGAGTGATATTCTTAGTTCTGTTTCAAAATTTGGTAAGACGAATCTTTGAATTAATAAAATTCTTGACGAAATATTTCATATATACAAAGAATTCAATTCCCTGGAGTAAATTTGTATTATTAATTGATTAAGTTTCCTTCTTTGCGTCAATTAATCTAATTTATAGACCATTAACTGCATATAAAGGCAGCTTTCTATGATGGCTTCCCATTCATCGCGAGAACGGAAATCGCGTTGAGTCAATCAATCAGCAGGTTATTATGAACATCGCTAAATATCTGTTCTCCTTTATAAGATTTCATATGTTAAATATCATTTAAATGAAGTTAAAATAGGATGAATAGAATTTTAATAATACAGTAAGCCATCTCCATTACCTTCATATAAACAATAGCTCAATTAACGGAGGACATTCGAGTTAATTTAGAGGCATTAAATAGGGTAATGAGAAAGATAGATAACAATTTCTAATATCTAAATTAGCCGTTCTGATTTACTGAAGTGAAGATGGTCAATAATTAATTATGATTATAAAGAGAACTTAAGGGATCATACATTCGTGGATAGGAGAACGAATTCGCTGAAGGAAATGTTTTTTTTTAATTCTGTTGTCTCCAGGGTATCCATGATTGCGAAAAAAAAAGCTCCTCCACAATAGTATATATGCTTTTTATAATTAATCGCTTTACATATTTTACCTTAATTTAAACGATTTATTTCGGCTTGATTTGAAGATTTTTATATTTATCTAAAATACACATTATAATACTCCATTCCGTGAAGCTCGTTACTCGCGTCCTTTTGTAAATCTTTAATTTCAGACCCATCCTTTGATCTTTCCATACATTCCCTTTCTTTCTAAAAGCTTTGTCTATATCATATCCTCAGATTCTCATTCAAACAGCTTTTTCTCGGCTTTTCTCAACGATACACATTCTCCATGTACACTATTTTTGTTCATTTGCCTTCGTCCAATTACCGTCCAATTAACCGAAAACACCCATACTATTCACGTAACCTTTCTTTTAGTCGACATTCATTCATTATGCACTAGTTACCTACTGTTTCTCGTGTTCTTACCTCGCAAACTGTCCGTGAATACTATCCTAAACTTGCTCAAGTGCTTCTTACACAACAACTTCCGCTACGAAACTACAAGGTATGCACAAGCTCACTCCTATATGCACCCATTTTGACCTCTTCCGCAACTTAAGTATTATTGCTGGTTTAATATAACTTCAGTTCGTAATAAAACGCACCTGTCACACAGTGCATGAAAAGATACAGTTAACTCCCCCATTATCCGAGGTGAATTATCCTTGCATGATTATTTACCCTTTTTTGATATTTTCCGCGGATTATCGTTTCCAAAAAATATTCACGGTAGGGTGAGGGAAATCCTCAATGAGTCCATTATACAATCGAAAATAACAGATTTTGTGCGCAAATCATGATAAATTGTTTATTTACGTAAATTATGAACATTAAATGAAATAAAAGGGAAAGTTTGGATTATTCGTATTTTCTGGTTATTCGCACATCCTCTCTCCATCATTAGCTTGAATGATCGAGAGTTCACTGTATTGCCATTTCTGTTTACCTACTAATGATTTATCATTTGTGTAAGCCTTCTATCTTCTAAAGATTCCCATCCCGCGTCCTGAAGCATTTGCACAACACCCATTGATTTGTCCTAACAATTCTTTACAAAACGTATCGTCTTTCCCTGTACTTTTTCTAATTCCTGAATACAACACTTTTCTGCAAGGTACTTCAAGGTATTTCACCGTTTCTGTTGTTGATAAAGTTTTCCCTCGGAGCCTGTACGGATAATAATTGGCATTATTTTTCCTTTGGAAAAAGGTAATTACTGAATATTTATCTATATTGAGCTCTAATTGCCAATCATCGCACCATTTCATAATTTTATCTAAATCACACGATAGGGTTAATCTATCCTCTGAGCTTCCCATTTCCTTATAAATTACCGTGTCGTCCGCAAATATCCTAACTTTACTATTGATATTATTACTAAGGTCGTTGATGTACGCTAAAATTAGTAAAGATCCGATTACACTTCCTTGTGACATGCCCGAGGTTTAACCAAGTTGAAACTTGTACCATCTAGTACTACACGTTGATCTCTGTCGGAGAGAAAGTCCTTAATCCAGTTTATTACTTCTCCATTGACACCGCAACTTTTAATTTGTATAATAATTTATTATGTGGAACCTTATCAAATGCTTTCCGAAAATCTAAAAATATCGCGTCGACTTGCCGTTTATTTTCGGCAGATTTCAAGATATCGTGAACTAACAACGCTAGCTGAGACTCGCAGGATCCTGTCTTACAAAAACTGTGTCGGTTACTCACTATGAATTTGGATGTGTTGAGAAAGCCCATTCAGGAGCTAACTATTATATGTTCCATTATTTTGCTTCTCAATGATGTTAAGGACATATGCCTACAATTTGTTGGATCCTCCTTTAAGGCACTTTTAAATATTGGAGTAACATTTGCAATTTTCCAATCTTTTGGAACCTTTCCTTCATTCATAGACTTTTCAAATATTACTTTCAGAAAGGGGGCTACACTTTCCCCTACTTCCTTG
>KZ308355.1:563956-927673 GCA_000376725.2 Ladona fulva | reverse complement strand
GTTCTTTCTAAATCCGTGTTGGTTCTTACTGAGGAAACGATTGCTATCTAAGAACTTCATAAGTGAGCTAACAACGACGTGCTCCATTACTTTTCCGGAGAGTGAAGTTAATGAGATAGGCCTATAATTTCCTGGGTTCTCCCTCAATCCACTTTTATAAACGGGCATAACATTCGCTGACTTTCAATCTATTAGGACTCTACCCTCGTACATGGACTTGGTAAATATAATTTTGAGATAAGGGGCAACGCTTTCTGACATTTCCTTCAATACTCTAGCCGGAATACCCTCTGGACCTGGCGATTAGTTCGGCTTAATATTACGTAAGACAATCGTATTCGACTATTCAACAGTTCTGCTGCGAAAGTTGTAGCTGTAACTAAGGAATTTTAGGTGAAAATAGTAGAAATGTCTTTGAATGGTAGCGGTGATGGCGAATTCAATATATATTCTTAATAAGACAAAGATGACTGCAGTAATTTGAGTTAGATGATCCCCGAGTGGGGTACTATCGTTATCGAATGTGCTATCTTCGGTAATCGGCAGCAGCAAATTCTCTTGTGGGTCAGGCAATAAGCTGGAGCGAAAACAAGGTTATACATCCAGAGAAAATATTTTCTTTCCTAAGGAAGGAGAGTATGAAGTAACGAATTGTCTCAATCCAAAGTCAAATATGGTGTACTCATAACAGTACGACCAACGGAATGACCGATCGACGTGCGACCAATGGAAAACGAAAGAAATGTATCTACTTCGATTATAATTGTTACAGAACAAAGAGAATGATTGTCTGATTGGGCTATTAATGCAGCCTGTTTCTTCAAGTTTTCTTTAAAAATAACCTCTACTATTACAGCAGTTATAACAGATGATCATTGAATGTTAATTAAAAAGATTATTTCGGAAATTCGCAGGAAACACAGTTTCCCAATCCCGATTCCCAAAGTATTCAAAATGTCGGAAATTTGGAAATCCTATCTGTAAGAGAGCATAGCGTATGACTCGATCACTGAAAGCTATGGGATTTTACTTCTATTGATATTAATTCATTGTCCGATGAGAAGAAAACAGTCTTGCTATTTTCGCATCACCAGTGAACGTAACATCATTTACGCCCTCTTTTCATGAGGAGGCTTGAGTCTACGAAATTATTTGCGATTTCAGATATGGTTCTTAACTTAAGACACTCCTGGTGAATTTTTTAATGTGCTCCGTTCACCAACTTGAAGGTCAAGCTCATCGAAACTTTGGAGTATTTCTATTGGCTGACAAAAGACAATTTACCTGTACTCCGGCGAAACCGTAGGGTCCTAGAAAGCGTTCGCACTCCGAGGCTATGTCGTCAAACTTCCATTCGAAGAGGTGTACGATGGTAGTTCGTCCCTCGGAAAAATGGGGATTCTTCTGGGCCGAGACAAGGACCGCAGCGCACAACAATAACAAATTGCAAAAAATCTTCCGCGACGCAGTCTGCATGTCTGCCTTGGATGTCGGACGACGGAAAGTTCGAAAAGGAGCTTAACCTCAACCCGTGCATTGATATTTATCTGACCTTGATCCTCCTCGAATAAGTTTCATGTTATGCTAATGGGCGCTGTGGTGATCACGGATGCGGAGTAGGCGTCATCTTTCGGTGGTAAGACATACTACTGCTAGGAAGCCACTAAAGACGTAGCTTTTTTTCTCTTCCAGCATACATTAGCCATCCACAACGCAACCTTTCTTGCTTTTCCCCCGGTTGCAAGAATTGTCCACAATGTCAGATTATTAAGTCCAGTATTCTATAGATAGTAAAATACGGAGCTTTCTAGTCGGCAAACGGGAACAGTGCATCCACCATAGTATAGGTAGGCGCGGTTCTGACCATTCATTAATGCGCATCTGTTCCTGAAAGCCATTCATTGAATTCCGATATTGCCTTTACTATTACGACACATTCCTCGCTTTTGCAATGAATTGCAACGACAAAAGGAAGATGGCCCTGACCTTTACAAGATGTTGAAGTGAATATAAAAGACTAAAATTGTGCATGTTGTTTCGGGTTTCACCGCGATGTTGTTTCTCCAGCATGACGACTGTTTCTCCAGTTGTCCTATGGACGTCTTCAGTTCGAATAGGTTTCGAAAAGGTTTTTAGGAAGGATTTTCTTAGCTCCAAATTCATTTTGTTTCTGATAACATCATTTTTACTTTCATAAGCTTTGTTAGCCATAGCAATCATTTGTTTTTACTTCCGTAAAACATCTAGTAGTAGTAGTATTGTTAAAAGTGCTTCGACAGCTGAGGTCATTTCGCACGTAGGCTCCCACCGGGAATCGAACCCGGGACCGCTTTCATTGAAGTTGAACGCGTTGCCCACTTGGCTATCGGGAGCCCCCGTAAAACATCTATTATCATTGGTAATTACGCTACCAAGATAAGAGAATTCCTATAATTGGCTTATTCTCGTATTAATTAAAATAAAAAATTGAACTGTATTTCATTCTTATCTTAATAAACTACCATGGTCTTTATTTTATTCCGATTTATTTTTTATTTAAAATTTTCCATGCCTAAAGAAAAATTTTAAAGCATTCTTCACAATTCTTTAATTGATTCTGATAAAATGACAATATCACCAGCAAACCTAAACTCTTCTCATATTTTCAAAAATAACTCTCCAGTCTACCGTATCGAACGCTTTTTCTATGTAAATGTAACATAGGAATACTATCCTGTTAATTCATAGTTTCCTATCCAGAGCCATGCGAAGAGCCATAATTGCTTCTGTCGTTCCTTTTCATTCTTGGAAACCAAACTTATCTTCTGTAACCCTTACCTCAACTTTTTTGTCATTTTACATTACGGATCGTAAAATAATGACATTGGAAGGAATTGCAATGACAACAACAACATCCGCTGGCATTAGGGAGCCAGGGTATTAATTTTTAACGAGATACTAAAGTAAATTAAATTGAGAATAAGAGACGATTGCAGTAGACATTCATACGATATCAATCCGTTAAACAGACGTTATCGCACTGTTAAACTATCGTATTGTTTATCCAATAAATTGATTGAATAAACAATGATTGCTGGCAATTTGTTCCAAGTCAATTATCTCATTTAAATGGTTATAATTGGGTTTTAATATATTCAGGGTTTTCCACTAAAAGTATATAATAAAGTAATAGTAAAAGTAATAGTAATAATAAAAGTAATAGTAAAAGTGTATAATAAAGTTTAGAATATTATTAGGGACTTTGCTGGAGTATCTGCCTGTCGCGAAGGAACACAATATCGGAAAGATATCGTAACGGGAGCCAGGAATCGTAATCTTAGGCATAATCTCCTAACGTACATCGCAATATGATTGTATCGTATTGCGAACCCATCGTGGGGGTCTACTGCATTACATACATACATTACATACCTTTACATACATTAAATATTCAGAGAAATCAAAATTTCTTACCATAATTTAAGATTCGGGATATTTTTAATACTGTATTTATTATGAAATTTTGTTTGCCGTCAACAAGCCAGGTAGGTCTCTTACGAAGGTAAACAAACATATGTTGTCCTTGACAACTGCTCTGTTAAATGTAAACACAATCTCTCCTAAAAAGTCACATGGATCATAATAGGAGCTGCTATTCCAGTGATATCTCTTGTCGTTACCTATCCTCATTTCCAGAACGGGATTATAAATTTCAACACTATAGCACCTCTTCGTACCACTGGACAAACGAAGATCGATTGAATGACGACTGGGATTTCTCCAGTTCCGACTCGGATATCAACGTACCTGACTCACCGTATGAATCCAGCCAGCAATTCAAGAAGAGCCTGCAGTTGTGGAAACTTCAGTTGAGGAGACGTATTAAAATTCTCTCTGAAGGCTCACGAAACCCTATTTTATATCTGACGATGGTCATCTTCGCTTTATTTTTACTTGAAATGCTATTGAACGTCCTGCTCCAGAGGAGTCTAACTGCCTTACATACATTCTTCATGAGCCTCACCGTAAGAAACATTAATTAAATTTAATGAAGTACTCCAAATGTAAATATTTTACCCAAAGAACCTATCTTCCAGGTCTTCCGTTTCTATTGCCAATTTGTTTTGAGGGTCTTTCCAGACTTTCCACCATGTGTGCCTTATTCTTTGGATGGAAAACGAAGATATTTTCGTTTATTGAAGTGGCTGTCGATGACTTTTTATCTGACGGGTCTTTCTTTCACTTGGTTCAACAAAACTTATAGTCACGAAGGACATTACATCTCCTGGCATGGGATAATCGGGCAACTTTTTCTCCTCTTCCAGTTCTTGAGTGACAATCGCATCATCCCCAGCGGTCTACTGAAGCCACTGAAGCGATACATCACCGTAAACAATCTTCCAATGTCTTTATTCCTGATTATGTCGGGCTTCGTCTCGGACTGGGCAGAATATACTATTCATTCAAACCTCTTACGGTTTTCCAACTCGGTCTTACTATTTTCAGTGATAACATTATTCCTCGTTACTTGGTGCCATTTGCTTTTAGATAATTCCTCATTAAAGGCGTTTCACTCTAACAACATAGTGAGTGTAAAGAAAGGTCATCTTCGTCCTGAAGAAGCATTATAAAATTATAATAAAACGAATAGTTCGCATGGAAATGTTAAAACAGTCGCCGGATGCAAATTCATACGATGGAGTAAATTTTGGAGTTGAAATTACGTAGATACTGTATTTAGGTAAAATCCGCAGAAATGTCAAATTCTGTGACATTGTCGAAATATTTTGAAAAAGGTTTGTTTTTAAGAATTTAAAGCAAATTAATCACCTTTGAGTCATTTGTAAAACAGTGTCGTAAAATTCGTGAGAAACAAATTGTGACGTACCAAATAAATCAACAACAATAGAAACGCTGTTATTAAAGGCTAAAGATCCTAAAGATGTTGATCCTGCCCAATCTTTCCATTAGTTATCTATTCATTGGTCAACTTTTAGTCAATCTGCAAGCATAAAGTTAGTAAATAAGCTTCGTGACCAATCATCTCAAATTGAGTCTGCAAAGCAGTAGTCATCGTTCTTTTACCTTGGAATGTAACGAGATATTGTGTATTATGAAAGTTTCCATAGTGTAAAAGATTGCATATTCAACCTAGTTATGTTTCTTGAAGAAAAAATTCATGTTGGAAATTATTGAAACGGAAGGATTAAGGTACCAAATGAACGATGAGTCAGTTTGATTTCCTATATCCTAAAACTTTTGGTTTTGCTATTGGGTTCATGTCGGTTACATGATGAAAGGATCAGGATGGTTTTAAAAATACAACCGGACTTCTGACATTTTGGTGCAAGATTCCGTTCCATTTCTTTTAAATAATTAGTTTTCAGGCTGCGAGAAATAAAGAAGATGCATTAATTGTTACTCATGAAAAATTGGTACCATAAACTCTGTGCAATAGCTATCCATGTTTTTTTTTTGGAATATGCCAGAAAATGCTGCTATTTTTTCGACAGAAAGTGTAACACGCCGAGTTCCAATGAAATAGATCGGAACCAATTTTATAGGAAGATACTTATTCGTTTACATAATTTGAACTCTTTGTGAAGAACTTTTGTTGTATATTCCTTTCGGATCATGACTAACGCGCTAATTTCTTTCACAGTTACTAAAGATATATTACAGTTTATAAAAATACTATACTGGATCAATACTATTACTGGATTACTTGTACATTATTAAGAATTGATTCCTGAATTATAATTAGTTACCGAATATTTTGCAATAAAAAGACAGAAGTAATTTATTTACATTTTTATTGGGTAATACTCTCGGTACTCAACTTACGAGGTTTCATAACATCTATTTATGAATTTTATAGCCATAGGAATGCTGCTTTTAAAGGCTCTTCGGACAGTAGTTACTTAGGTGTTTAACTGATACAGATCGGTTATGGAATCGAAGAATTCTCTCCGTTCTGTCGTCACAGCTTCGACTGTAATAAAAATAACATTAATTACTCATTTACTCTCATTAAAGAGCCGCTTACAACATTTACATAGAGTAAGATATTTTGAAAAGAATGTCTAAAGATATTCTCGATGGGGTGGAAAAATCGATACAGAAATATTGACTTTGATTTTTAGTTCGGATTCATTGGATTTTAAGTTGAAAACACACTTGAAAGTTCCATGTTGAATAGGAATACAAATACTTCAAGAATTAAAATTTTTGAACGTAAAATCATCTGGAGTGATTGGGAAAGAAAGGATGACATATTGGAAGGAATAAAAAAATTCGTTCTGTTAAATATTCCTGAATTTATCCTCATTTTATAAGCTCCATTTCGCTGAAGAGACAGTGTTTATGGCTAGATTTACACGAAAAAGTTGTTATTTCTCATTGCCTAAAGATATGAGGATCATTTGAATAGTGACCATTACATTTGCTAAGATGTAGAACAGCTTTTCCACCACTAATAAACACGAACCACTAGAACTTTTTGTCAAACTAAGGAATACATATACAGAAAATAAGTAAGTAGCATTTAGTATATTTTAGACCGAGAAAAGTGAATCATCTTGCCGCTAATACAATGAATTATTGCGGATCAATTAAACTTTTTTATTAATATTTTGACCTATCAACCTTAATTTGCAAAAAAAGGAAAACAGATTTCCCAGAACTACACATCTAACACAATGGAGTTGGAAGACATGAAGGAGTTTACTCACGTTAACATGAATAGCTAGTATTCCGTCGTCTTCTTTACTGAGAATTTCAATGTAAGCTTTTCCGTCTCCGCCAACGGTTATTTGTTTGCCGCTGCAGGATCCTCCCTTATTTGTACCGGAAATTACGTCACAATATGTGCCAGGTGAGAGGCAGGTCTGCAAGAAATCAACACCATGATACAGAAAATTAAGTGCAAAACAATGTTGACTTTCGTAAATCCTATACCCTTTGATCTGGTGCTGGTCTCTATGTAAGAGAACGAAACGTTGACCGTCGTGGTTGACCTCACTCTGCTGGAATCCAGAGAACTTTTCTTAACCCTATACCCTTTGTCAAAATTTACGGACTGACTGAAAATTGATTGCAGGAAAGTTGAAATGCATTTGCTATTTGCAAGATTGATTTCGAGTGATATTTATTATGTGACGAAAGTGAAGTTCAGCCGAAATAAAAGGTTGCCTTTTAACGCTTTTTAGCAAAAATACATCTTTCAATTAGAAAAACGAAGTCTTTAACTTTAGTTTTTTGACGATGAAATGATGGCCTTACCTGCAGTGTCTGCTTCATATCGATGCCGAATTCGTCATTGAAGGCTACAAATCCTTTTCCGCCGCGGCAGAAAGCAATCTGTTTGTTGCCATTGTCCCACCAATCATTGACGGATGTGCCTGAGGGTGTAGATTTAGCAGGAGTAAGGAATTGATTAAGATGTGGTTAAGGGTGGTTAGGTGTGGTTATTATCAGAAAATAGTCCATTCTATAGCGTAGGAAAAGAAAGTTTAGTACGTACAATATGACAAGTAAAATAAACATTAGCGTATGAAAAATACATGTACAATTACAACACAGGTTGCCAGATACGTCCCATTTACCTTATATTACCTCATATACCAAATTAAAAGTATGTAATACTCCCCTCGTAAAATCAAGTAGGGGATACGGAAATACCGCATTTTATGTTATGTTAATACTTTTTAATTTTCTCTGCCAAATGAACAAATGTTGAATATTGCCTTTACTATGAGTACAACAAAACGGCTGTGATAATATTATATAATACAAAGTTTACGTGGTCATATAAGAAGGATATACGTTTCGGGTAAACATTTTGTAAAAAATTCACACTTATAGATTTAAAAATAACTTTGTATTCTATATATATTGATACTCATAGAATGCAGGTTAAAATATTTCCAAGGACTAGAATGAATACCCCAAATCCTACATAAAAACCCTAAAATCTACGTATGATCCTGTAGAACCAAATTTTTGTCCATTCAATCTAATTAGATTACAAACGAAGCTTCATTTTCCATCTTTATGTAGAAACCCTGATTCTGCGATATTGTATTGATTAAAATTCCTCATCTTCTTTGTCAATAGAATGACTGTTGAATGTCATAAGTGGCAAGGTGATCAATAAGACTCACCTTCAACAGCGTTGCGGAATGCAACCATGTTGTATATTTGACGCCATCTGTGTTCGCATACCCATCCGTTTCCGCAAGTCATGTCTGGGTTAATGACGACATTCAGAGTGTTTCCATTTCCGTCAGCGGGCGGACCTTGGTCCTTGTCGTCAAAGAAGAAGCTCGACATCACCCTTGGGAAGCCATAAGGCCAAGCAAGCATGAAACCCACTGCCATCTGAAGGGAACAAGATTTCCATTGATTCCAGAAAATATCTCCAAACCACGGAATTGAGAGTGAAGATTCGATATTCTGATATATTGCAAGTTCAACCTTCAAGAAACTTGCATCCGATCATCTCTCATTTAATTTCTTCTTTCAGTTCCCTCATTATGGGATAATGTTCGAGGCAAGGAAAAGAAATATTCGTTTTCCTTACAAAAGTAGAGTTTTTAATTATTGACGCAATCTTTTATGGCATACAATTTGAGGATGTTAATTTTACGCGCCAGCCGTTGTTTTTAAATATGCATCACTGCTTAGATATTCATCCTCAGTTAAAGTTGATAACTTTTATGTATTAATTTCTGTCTTTTAATAACTATTTTGAATATTTAACCGTTGAACATTCTTATAGAATATATAATATGCAATAAAAAGATAATGTAGAACGCAAAAGGCCAGTAAAAGATACCGCATTAGAAACTCATTAACAAGCTTACTTGGAATCGATTGTTTTACTTTAATTTACGCAAAATATTTCTATTTATTTCTGGATTTGATAAGAAACTGGAACTGAAAACCTTCAGGTCCACGTCAGGTCCTTCCATCACCAGGACCTGACGATGCTGCTACAAGACTAAACCAAGATCCTGTGTGTTTTCAAATCTTGGACAGCGAAAAAAAGCGTTAACGGTTTTAAACCTCACTTTCATAACATAAATAAAATAGTACATATTACCAACTCTAGACTGAAGGAACCGGGTATATCTACTTAGCTTACCACCAATAAATGATGATTTTCCATCACAAAATTAAGCGATAATGTCAATATTAGGACTGATTTCCAAAGATAAAGTATAGATCGATATACTTCATTACCGACTGTCTTTATCGCTTCATCTATTCATTGCAAATTCGATTTGTGTTCACTTACTTTGTACAGTTTGGACTGCTTGTAGGTCAGTATCGATGAGCCCCCTGCTCCACTACCTCTCTGGTTGTCATGGTTATCTACGAAAACAAGGCTGTCTCCACCGTTTAAGAAACCCCAACCCTCACCTACAAGATTGGAATAAATTGAGTAAAATACATATAAATCAATAATTTCGTTTTCAGTATAAAACTTTTCAGTCATTCTTTTCCTTAATGGGAAACTGTGAATTGAAAATGAGAAAACGGAAGAAAGGGGATTATGGGTCCATAGCGGAAAGAACGCTTTGGTTATAAGCAATGTGGTAGTGGTATTTTTTTAATGCTTCGACAGCTGAGGTCATTTAGCGCTATGAAAATTTCGCTCCGGAAAAATCGAATCCGGAGAAGCTTTTACCAAAGCTAAACGCACTACCCACTTGGCTATTCCAAAAGCAATTTTCCCAATGTATTAACTACATTCCGTCTTACTTTATGAGTTGATCCGTGGCCTCTTATGATTGGCAGAATCTGTTAAGAGAAATTATCATTAAATGAATTATATATTAAACGTAGCATTAATTGTCAATATTCCGTATGGCAGAAGATATTCACATGACGATTTCAGAGCATTGTCGGAAATTTAAATACTCTCATAAAGATATCAAGACCCTCATACGCAGTAGGGCCAAGTTCTAAAAATTTCCAAATTTTCCTGGAAAACTACTCGCTCAAGAACGTTGAAAATTCTGTTACTTCTCGACAGAATCTCCATGAAGATTTACACGTTTTTATAACATCTTTGCCATGATTCCATGGCTGCTAAGAACTTTTGTATGTTTTCCCCACTGGAAAAGCTTTGTGTATTCAAGGTGCATTCAGGTTCTGATGTCATTTTTACGCACGATATGGTACTGCTATCTATCTTACGAATTCAGCTTTGGGTATTCATGATCCTGGGGACGTATCTTTTATAAGCAACAGCACCTTTTTACTTTCAATTTCATACATTGAAATTAAAAAGGTGCTGTTAAAAAGGTACATCGAATACCGATAAAAACAATTTGGAGATCTTAAAACGTGAACGCAACTCGATTTCTCAGCGATTTTTCAGTGTAAAAAACACATCCATAAAGGATTGGTCTCAAATTAGAGCGACTATTTTGTGAAAAATGTATAAGTTTTAACAGAAATTATTTCAAGAAGTAACAGAATTTTTAACTTTCTGGGGCAAGTACTTTTTCAAATAAAAATTTGGGGGACCTTAGAACATGAACACATCCTGTAAATATGTAGAACGAGGAGGGCTTTTTCTGTGGCGTTTTAATAAAGAGGAGTAAGAATTCTGGAATCGTAAAGAAAACAAAAAAATCAATATCTCATTTATAACAGAAAGAAACATCCACTACGAACTAGAGCTGGCACCAATTTTGTTCTTTGTTTTCAGGTCTAAATATTTAGAAATTTCTGGGACAGTGTAATCCTACCAAGAACCACTGAGGTTCGTACGAATCGCAATGTTTAGTTAAGAGTGAGAGAAACCGAGGGGTCAAAACTGGAGAGTGAAGAGCTAAGGAGAGCGAAGACGAGTCTTAATACCTGAGCATTTAGGCGGGAATGTACACCCAAATATCCGAAAATCCTATCCATCGTAATATATAATGGATGGACAAGCTAGGAAGAGACTTAGGAGTCGGCTAAAAGAAATTCTGCATTTGATTTGAGACGAATTCGTTCATGAGAATCGAAGTGGGCAAAATCAACATTCGCTATTGCTATGGCCAAAGAACGTTACGCTCAGAACTCAATTTGATACTCCAGATCATGATACTATCCTTGCGATAATGGCAAGCAAACGCAAAGTGAGGTCAGCAATAAAGACTCTAGGACTTGATCACTTGAGTTCAATGTGAACCAAGTGCTTTGGCTTCGAATTTTAGTTCTTTTAGAGGCGGTTCACATAATTGGCTTTGTTCAAGTTTCCTTCGTTAAAGGAATACAATTCTGATAATTTTTGTGTATCTACAACATCTGCTGTATTCAAATTTCTATTGTGTAATTGGCTGTAACACTTCTTACGAAAGAAAGGCAGTATTCAATCATTTATCAAGGGCTAAGTAATTCCGTGAGTGAACTGTTTGGAGTAGTCCACGAATTGTTTTAATCAGTGCATCAAAGAGTAGTATTTTAGATACCAAATAAAGTATTGCTGGATATTGCAATAGGATGTGAAGTGTTTACTGGATAGGGAGAATTAATTCAAACTATGAATTTTGCCTTTGGTGAAAGCTTTCTTGGGTTCGAATCCCGATAGGAACCTATCTGTGCATAATGACCACAGTTGTGGAATTGTTTTAACAATAATTATCATTATCACATCCGTTTACCTTCTTTTATTATCCGCATATATTTTCTGCTTTGGATGAAGAAATAGACTCTGTCTTGTGTGCTACTAAAGAATGCGTTCAAATCCAAAAAATTCTCTGGGTAACGGTAACTTATTTTGCAGTTCATGTAAGTCTTATATGTTTTCTTTCACTTGTGTCATACAATAGGGGAAGAATTGTTACAGATTAAAAACCATTTTTTTCTTTCAGACAGGCACCTGAAGCAATGAATATAGCATGGCCGAGGGAATTGATAGACTTATGATTACATGAAATTCGTTGCAGAGAGCTCTTCCAACGATGAACCTAGAACTGTGCACCTATATCATTGAGAGGTATTTGAATTTTCTCTTTATTAATAACCACCGATACATTACTGAGCTACCATAAGCAACGTTCTACATTTCCTTGCTTTTTAGTGCAAGCAATAGGAAAAATGGAATTCAATAGAGATGCACACTCTACACGCAGATAGATTTTGGCGTCATTAATGATTGCCAAACGTTTTTTTAAAAGGCAGTGAGGACTCAATTCATTTTTTGTTATCTTTCATCAAATAAGTGAATGAAAGAGTTCTTGTTTTTATTTTGTCACCCTGTTCTAATATAATTCATGGTTATTGTAAATTTTTTTGCTAAGATTGAATCGCTAAGATTGAATATCTTGTGAATAGAGAATATAATTGTTACATGAAAGAATTGTTTGGTAATATTTCAGTAGAATTGACATTAAAATGACCAAAGTAACACGATGGCCGTTTAATTTCTTTTGGTGTATTTATACATGTATTTAGTTTTCCTGGAAAGAAAACCTAATAAGTCAATGGAAAATGAACGTCTTGATGTCTAAAGTATCGTTCAGGCCGATTTTCGGCCATAACGATGTTTGAGCCATAATTACAACGTAAGGGGACCAGCTCATATTCAGATTTTCATGAAACGCTTCAATAGATCCAAACTTGTTGTGCTAGCTTTAAACAACGGTTTGTTTTGGTGCCTTCTTCGATTGAACTATTCTACTAAATATTTCTCTTGCTATTTCACTTACCTAAGTAACAGTTTTCCGATTCTCGTGTGATGTCCAATTTCACCTGAAAACTATCTCCTTCGTTTCGGCTGAAAGCTCCATTTTTTAATTAAATATTTGTATGTATAATGGGGCTTCTAAGGCCTTGTCATCCTATCTTTTGGTGAGTATCGCTATATCAACTGCAAACCGCAGCATACTTACTACTTTTCCTGTTAAACCTCCTCCTTCTTTTGTCTTTTCCTTGATTTCATTGCTTGCCGTCTGAATTGAAGATCAGAGGAGTTTCAGAATCGTCCTATTGTTTTATTTATTACATCTTCCTCTTTACTTTTACCGCATTGGATCTTCGCTGTCTGCTCTTCATAAAGAGCCTGTCTTCTTTCGCTGTGATTTAATCCAGTTTCTCTTTAGATCTGGAACATTCTGTCCCAGTCGAAAGTTTTGGCAATGAAAGTTGGTTAGTTTGTCCACATTTTCTGTTATTAATGTTTGAACAAAAATAATATCTCTGGTCTCTCCCTTCTTCTGAAGCCAAACTGGACTTCAATTAAATGCTCTTCCGCTCCTTTCTCTAGTCTCCGATAAATTAATCGTTCGTGAATCTTTGATGTATGGGAAGTCAAACTGATCGTGCGAAATCATCCACAGCCGGTCTAAATTATCGAACACTGTTTATTCTCAATTTTCAATTCATTGTCTTGGTTAAGTATTTACGCAGTCTTCTCTGTTAAAGATTTTATCTTTAAAGTCTTTATCTTCCCGATAAAAAAATGTGCTTAATTAGTTTAAAAAGTATCAATAATAAACTTTATCTTCAAAGGAGTTTATAAACAAAAGAAATCCATCAAGATATCCATAGTTATCCTGCAAGAAAACTTTCTCTCAGGAACAATAAAACCTCATATAAACTGAAATTGTTAACTAACTATAAAATTTATTCGCAGATGTAATTTTGAGAATCGTGATTGTTGCTTATAAATTCAGTCTTATATTACTAACATGATGTCCTTCAAGTTCTGCTTGAAACAGAACTCAAAACGGTTTCATTAGACTTTATAGGCGACGAATATCTCTTTTATATTTACAATTATTGCAGTTGCTCGGACAGTCACACAAACGACGCAACAGAATGTCCAATGAATGTACATTTTTTGTCAAAAATAAAATTAAATTCGGGTATATGCGGTAAAGATCGATAAAAATGCTTCCTAATACGTAACTACGTTGTGACATGTAAATTATTTTCCAAAATTCGGTATTGATAGTTAAAGTGATGTTTGATTAGTTACTTACCGAAATTTTTCAGGTATTTGATTGGGTTGTCACCTCTGAATGCAGAACCGATGCTCGAACTGTATTTAAACTCGGTGACCAATCCTATGTTCACGTACTCTTTCGCTGATATCGCTTCTCCACCTGCGAAAACATTAAACTCCATCATAATCATTCTTAATCATAGTTTAATACTATGGTCTAATTGAATTGTGAAGCAAGAATCACTTAATCTTTCTCCTAGACATATTCAATTTCATCCATTTCCTTCTGTTCTCAAACAGTGTGAAATGCGTCATCTCCCACGTTCTCAATATTACTAGATAATTTAGTACGTCATGCAATGGATTCTTAGCCGTCGATATTTTAAAGATATGTTGACATACTTACTTCGCCCGCGAGAGAAGTGTGTCAACAAATCCTAGTGAATTTAAGGAACACAAAATGAAGCGGTAGGGATATTGAAATATCCTGATCTACTTAAAACTTGGATTTAAAAAATGTAAGTTGGGCTCGTAATCAGCGCAAGTTTCACCAAAATAGCTGAATTTTGGTTTTAATTTCTTTTAGCTCGATCTCTTAATCCTTCAAAGAATGAACCACCTAGCTTTTGCGTCTTCTTGAAATTAGATACCGAATTCCGTTGTAAGGGAATTCACAAATAACCAAGTTCGCAGGCATTTATGGAACCTTTCTCAAACCGCGAGCTATCAACAACAGTGAATGCATGTAAAATAAGACCAAATCCATTCTGATAACGCATTTAATAAATAAATACTTATTGAGTAGCACTTAACGCATGTGGGAAGGAAACTAGCAATCATTTTGCAGACATTCATTAATCACGATGTATTTCTATATTGGCAACTAAAATTTAAAGTATTAATGATGGCCATTACCCAAATCGATAACCTCTTGGTAAATAAATGGACGAGCGCCAGAGCGGAATCCGTAGGTGATGTTGAGGTCACTCAGTTTTGAGGTGATGATCTGTATGTCTCCTGGCCACATGTGCTTCGCGGCGTCCAATCTAAAAAAATGAATAGTGATCTTTTCGAATGACGTCCAGAATTTCGGGTAAGCAGCCTGAAGTTTATTTAAAAACACTCCAGAAATTAAACTTTCAAAGAAGTCATTGGGGGGTTAAGTGACCTCTTTGGCACGCCTCTAGATACCTTTCCGCACCCTTCTCTTTATTTACGTACTATGGGGAACGTGAAGACTGTAGATTTGGGTAGAACTTTAGTATGGCGCAATCGAGATAATTTGCTACTTGTCCGAGGCTATTTCGACAACAGACATATTTTTATAAAAATAAGGAAATACTAAATTTACTACTTCCTACATATGATAACAATCTTAAGTCGGGAAATAGGGTATGTAAAAATAAATATGTGGAAAAGGTTAAACTAATCTTTAATTGTGTAGGGTTAGGCTCAACAGTAAACGTTCTGCTCACTGCTTCAATCAGTACTCTTATCTGCTGAATATTTCTGATCCATAAAATCCACTACTTCGGCCTCGACTTTGTGGTAGCTGTTCATGATGAAAAGAATAAGACAACACTTATACTCGTTACCACAGGATATTTTTGTTTATTATTATATTGGTTGTTTTATTAAACATCCTGTGGTAACGAGTATAAGTGTTGTCTTATTCCTTTCATCAATTCTGACCCATATTTCCCTATGATGAAGGTACCGTTGTTGTACTAAATCAATAACACGGACTGACATTAAAATTCGAATAAAATTGAAACGAAAAACTCCGCTGAAACAAATTAAAACTTTTGGAAATTTGTTATCTGTGTGAATCTTTACAAGTATTCGTATTTAAATTGGCATATTTATTTTCTATAGGAGAGGAAAGTCTAACTTGTTTGACCTCTTATATTTTAAATACGTTCCCAACCATAGATCCTGCTTTTTATTATTTTCAACATTTCTAAAATTCTTTGATCGACTACCAAATATCGTTTAATTGCTACTAGTATGAAATTTAGAATAAATAACAACGAGAATTCATACCATCGTCTTCGAATGCGGAGATTTTGCATGCGTATCCTTCCAGCAATAGGTATATTAGAGCAGGGTATTTCCAGAAGGTGGGTGAGAACTTGTTTACAACGCTCTTACAGTGAATCACGCCAAGATTCTTTCATCATATCGTCGCGAATGAAGAACATAACTTTCATATTTTCCCTTAGTTCTCCTTGGCAAGGACTCATGGCTCGGGAAGTCTTCCGCATAGAGTTCTTGAGTGAAATATTGTCTTCCATTCCGCAAGCAATGCGACAGATTTGCCTCAAAAGTATGCTTTGCGAACCATAATATTACACCCGCTTTCTTTGTTTTTTAATCAAAAACATACCTCATTGAGTAACCTTTATATCAATTATAAAAACATCTCACGCCCTTACCTTTCGTTTAGAGTGAAATAAGAAAGTAATTATAATCATTAATGCTCAGAGTGACGAAAAAATGTTTCCTCTTATAATTACAACAAAATAATTCAATCGGCAGTATTTATGAATAAATAAGTAATCCAAAGTGAAAATTTCACTTTTACTGGCCTCAGAAGTTACTTGAGCGTCTCCGATGTGAATGGCCGTAATTGGCGAACTTATTTACAATCGAATTCGATCTCGTTCATCCGACTATTTAAGAAGTAACAACCTGAATCCAGCAACTCCGAGATGGATCAAATGATTCAAGAAATCGGCGATCTTCCCCCTCACGTAATCAGAACTCAGTTTCAAATCGTGAAGACCAACAAGTTCACAATTTCGAACCTGAAAAGAAAATTTATTTGGTGAATGACTTGAAGATGAAATGAATGAATCACGGAAAGTGTCTATTGTTTTCTTTCTAAAGAATTCCATGAGTTGGATTGTCTTCTACGTTTCCTATTGAAAACACATAAAACTAAATAAATATTACATTCTATTATTCGCAATAGGTACTATAAGTGTGAATTATCGGAAATCTTATTTAATGAAAAATTGGTAGTTTATAGGAGTGCTTTGGTAAGCACAAGAGAAAGAGATCTCTTTGAGTGTTGAAGAGCTGTTGATCTTCAAATTCTGAATTAAGGATAGCATTTTTTGTAAACTGTTGTGGACATTCTTGAACGAGAAGTTGCAAGAATCCAATTCTAATTCAACGACTGTAAGAAGATTATAAAAACTGGAATTCATAGTCGCTTCAAATTGTAACTTATTATCTATTTCCATGTGAAGTCTGCTGTCTACTACATATGTTTTATTTATTTTAACTTGAGATATTACGTTGTTTATCACAAGTAAACATTTGGAACTAACGTTGTTAGCGTCTTGATAGTTGTTTACGGCGCAGGTTGGGTTGAAATCGTTGTTTCCATAAGGAACAGCAGGATATTCTTTGTTGTAGGTATTTGCAGTGCTTCCTCCGGTTCCAACGGCATTCGGGTGATCTCCACTCATGTGATTGAAGACGGCATCGACGTATATCCTGCAATGTAAATAAAAAATGCTGAACAATACTTAACCACAGAACCACCCATAACAAAGTATGCACAGTTCGAGGAAGGAAATGCCTGTGTAAATATTTTAATTCTGAATTTATCGATACATAACGAAATCGATAGAAGTTAAATTTAACCCTCTTCAATTACAATAGGCGCTAATAGTGATGGGTTATTAGTTCAGGGTATTATATGTCAAATTGCTCTATGAGTTACCTTGTTATTGAACTGTCTATTGAAATAGCTTCTATTCAACCAGCTCCATGAAGGAATGAGGAGCCGTGGTCGTTCTGCTATAAATATTGTGGTTGGTAAAGTCCGACTTTTCTAGTTCTTTGATAAATTCCTTACGGATATGATTACCAGATTCTGATGCTAAGAAACTGAGACTTGTCTAATTCTGAAGCGGGTAAAAACGGAACTAAACTGCGAAGTTGCCTTTAAACGTAGTCTCAGACACTTGCAAGACACTCTGAATACCTATAGCGTCGCTGCTTTACAATTCGCGTGTAAATGATTTCTACCTTTAATATCTCCGTATCCTACATCATATTCCTTCTCAGAGTTTTACTATCAAATCGGGACAACAGACACATTGACCGGGACCATGAGTTAAGAGCGGGACAGTACCGGCCAGAAGGGGACATATGGTAAGCCTACTTACGTCTTAGATGGAATATGAGTCTTTTAGTATAATTCTCGTGCAAATAAAGACTTTTTATTGTTAAAATTACTATGACAAACTTTTCTGTTGATGAAAACTGCAATTCAATAGAATATAATATTGTAATTAATGTAAATGATTAAAGCACATTGAAGTCGATGAAAAGTTATCACCACTTGGGAAAGTTCGGTGTCATCTTTTGATGAATTTTATTTCAGTAACTGGTTCTAGCATCATTGCTACGGATAATACATAAGAGCGTGTGTAAATGGTCGCAGTACGTAGACTGTGAAAAAATTATTTAGTTCCTCTATTTTCGTTACGACTGATTCAGTAAATCTCTAAATACTCTATTGCAGGTTTCATATTTCAAGATTCCATTTTATAAAATGTATCATTAAGTATCGATACGCGTGAATAAAAAGAAGCGAATATGTTTTAGCAAGTGTAGATTGATTTTGTGAACAAAACTGAATCTCGATCTTTATTCATACGCTGCAAACCACCCAGAAAATAAAGTAAAGCGCATTATATATATTTCTATCACATTCTTAACTCTCGAGCTCTTACCGCACCAATCATTTATTTATTGTTAAATAGATTTACTATCCATGTTGATTCTGGAGCTGAGTTTCTGTTAAAGGGTTGGAAGCATTAACATATCATCGTAAAGGAGGAAAACCGTGACATTTCCTTTGTGAAATGGCAAAAGTTATTAAGAAAATAGAAATATCTAAGTTAAATCATACATTCAAATCTTGGTATTATATCGCAGTACTAATTTATGTAATATTTTCAGCATCAAATGGAAAGAACGTATATGTAACACTAAAGGTAGGTTGACAGATTCTTATGGTTCCTTGTTTTCTGGGAATAGAGGTGGTTGGTATATTATAGACCCTCCTAGTGATTTCCCAGCCGAGCGATTTACTGCTGTGTTTACGTTTATCTAAAGAATGTTTTGGCAAAGATTAAATCCTTTCTTATGACTGTTACATTAAGTTTTGTAACCATTTAACATTAAACACATTAGTACTATATGAACTTTTCGAGGGATTCTGGGGATCGATTATGTGTATTTATTTTGCAGAATGTTAGTTACGTGTTGCAAATCTATTAATAATTTGTTCGCGTAAAATACCGGTAATAGCAATGATAAAAGGGCATCGCGGTTATGATCTGTTTCCTCGTTAGATGAATATATTCCTTGGTGATAAATCACGTTTCCAAAACGAAGCTTGTAAAAGCATGCTCAGTTCTTCCCCAAGAGATTAATTTCTCCCTTAGACACTCCGTCCTGGTCATTTATCATCTCGTGATTAAAGGAGAGGGTCTTATCATTCAAGTGCTTCTGTATGCGCAAGACCTCATTATCAATGAAAATTTGTTTTTCTATTTATATCTCTTACAGATAAACAACTCACTTCTCCCCTTTGTTCATTTTTACATGTTTTAGGAGTAGCCTGAAAACTTATCGTTAAGATACTAAATGTTATTTTCACTCCAAAGTTCGAGATTTTGCAAATAATGATAAAGGAGAGGAAATTCGATTGTCTTTTTCATAGAATAATTTAGCTTTTACTGTAACCAGAGATTTTTTAAGATGATGTTTCAACATCTTTTTGTCAAAGTAGACCAACGATAAAAGGATTCAATAGGTCCCTGCGCGCAAGTTAGCGATATTTTTCCTAACATTTTCTACTAGTAAACAAGATTTCCTCTTAAAAACATCTCAAACTTATGATGAAATCTTAACTTAAAGGAGGAAATACCTCTAAGCTTTCTGAGATCGATAAATAAATTGTATGGACGTCTGTTATGTAATTCAAATTACATTCTGTAAAGCACTTAAAACTACCCTTATAGATAACTTTTCTTCGTAAAATACTTCGTTAAACTGAAAGATTGAGTCGTCTCAATAGATATAACAGTAAATTATCTATGAAATAAACAATTAGAAACACCTTATCGGTCTTTGTTATGTTTTGCGGATCATTTTCCAATCATCTTGTCACATAGTTTTACCGAGTAAAAGGATGATTCGGAAAATTTCCTTATATCATTTAACAAACACAATATCAGATTCCGTTATTATCATTTACACTTCATTTCAACCGTGACTATACCTCACTCCTGCGTTATTGCAGCGTTGAGTCATCCTTGCGAAGGCAGCCTCGTCCCCAGAGCGCGTTGCAATCTTGTATGAGATTGGTTGATATCTTTCGTACCATGGTCTATTTTCCACGATGACATTTTCGCTTACGGGAGACACCTTCGGACAGAAAATTTATATTCTGATTAATATTGTTCTCCTCATAATATCATATTCAATCTTAAATTTTGTGAAATTATAAAATTCATCCTTTGATGTAATATGATGCGGGATCTCGGAAATACAATAACATGTCTTTTCAAAATCTCGAGAATGATGCAAAGATAGAAATTGGAATTCGGCTGATGATGAATTAAACAGCTACAAGAGCCTTTAAAAGCTCTCTCCTCTAAACCTCTGATATGAAAGGTTACTCAAGTTATTTCCATAAATATGTATTCTATATTTACTCTCGGAAAAGTCTTCCGGAGAATCCTAATAGCCGTTCTGTCATTCATTAAGAAAATATTACCTGGAAAAAAAATAATTTTTTACCATCAGGAATACATTCCCTTTCTAATGATGATGTAAAAGATCTTTTCTCAAGCTAAAGTGAAAGAGAGCCATGTTATTACTCCGTTATACACCCAATTTTTATGTACATACATACGTTGTAAGTATGTAAGTACGTTTATGCAAGTTGAAAATTTTAAGCAAGTGATCAAAATCTTGGTCCAACTGATAGTCATTACCTGGAGTTATATAACATGACATGACATAAGTTACACCAGTTCAGTTCAGGACATCAGTTACTAAAAACTAGTGATGGGAAGATTTTATAATTTTTATTGATTCCGACATATTCCCGATAATTTTTTAAACTTCCGATTCCGATAGCACTCTCAATACGAATTGCGATGCAATGACAACATTTAAATTAACATTTCATAGTTTTAATTAAGTTTATTAGCGGTTAAAAAGAGGTCGAAAGTAAAAATTTTATTCGAAACTAAAACAAACTAGAACTAACGGAAAGTTTGAGAATTGGGTAGAGAAAAGAAGATTCCATTTTCATACCAGAATAAGTAAAATATATTCGTATTAAATACCATAGTTGGGTTTTATTAAGATAGTTAAAATCTGATTAATTGTCTATTTTTGACTGGTACTAGAATTTTTGGATTGAGTTTTAAACAAAGGTTATAAAGAATCGTATTTGGAATCGGAAATTAGTCAGAGGTTTAAAAAAAATCCAATAGTCGTGTGTCGGCAGATAGAACTCGCGTTAGGAACAAAAAAGGGAAGTTCCGTATTACCGATTTCTAGAAATTAACCCATTCACATTCCGGAAACAAAGCTTCCATCATCAAGTGTGTCCAAGAAGGAACTGAAGGGGGAGGAGATTCTAAAAAGGCGAGTTCCAACTGCTGACCTACGAATATTTTCAAACCTTTATTTCTCTAACAGCCGGGTTCCGATTTTCTGTCCTCGCATCCGAAATTAGGTTAAAAATTCTCCGATTCCGATATCGATTACTACACTCAAAAAATTTAAGATATTTCCGAATCCCGATTCTAATTAACCATCACATCACTACTGAAATCTCGCTTTAAAAATTCTAGAGTTCACAACATTCGAACAAGACGTAATTCATGAATCTTCACATTGGATCAAAACGACTTAAGATTTACTTTAGTGGAAGTATATCACTTATTCTCTAAAGCATTTGACAGGACGAGCGATTATTAACTTATTTGAATTAAGACAGAAAACAGCAGATCTAAGCTCACACTTCTTCCTCAAATTCAATTTTTTGTGCCGATAGATACGAACGAGATGCTCGAATGATATCGACACGCGAGGTTATTATTAGCGACGCAGCTGTTAATTTATCGGAGATGATTATTTTCATTTTAGCTTACCTTTTCATCGCCTTCTTGTCATGTTGATTCTGTGAGAGCACGTTTTCTTTCCCATTACGGTCGTTAAAAACATCTGAAGGATTTAGTAATTTTATCGTCACTTCGCGAAATTCTTGCTTTGATTTTCATATAATTTTGAAATTAGCGCGTCATCTCGGAGTACTTCGCCTTTAGAATTGATTCCATGTGAGTCTTTCCAAGGCCAAAGCCAACGAAAATAGTCCACGCATACTGTGCGAATTGCGCTGCTAAATTGCCTCCGATCGCGTCCGCAAAGTGGAGTTAGTCTCCGGACTATTCTGCCTCGTAGCATAAATCATTATAGAAATGGTCAGCGATATCTTTCGCAAACCGTTATCTTGGATGTATATCTTGCAAAGTAGGTCAGTATCAATGTCAGCGAATATTACTATTTTTAAATCTACATCTGTCTACGGACTTATTTGAGATGCATCCAAGGTCTCTACATTGAGAATCATTATCTTCTTTGGATCACTGTTGTTACAGAAATGTTTGATCTGACCTTATTCGTGTTGTCTCTAGTGTTATCTTATTTGCTGTATCGTATATAAGAAAAGTTTTATCGTTCCCTACCAACCTTGAAATTTATTATTATTTAATTTCTTGTATTTTTTGTCTGGTCTCACTCTGTAAGGGATTTACCAAAATTGTGAAGATATAAATAATTCAAATCCACATTTTTAGTAAAGATATTTCCGGTAAACCATGGGTTTCTTACTTCAGTTGAATGTAAGGGGTAGTGTTTCCTCTAATGATAATCTTTCTGAAGCATATTTACTTTTCATGATTCGGAAGAATCATTCGACCCTCATTGCACATCGTACTCTATGAAATTGACTCTTGTGTATGGCAAAATAGTTTACTGGTGTATTTTGTTTGACTTGGGAGACCAATTTGCGAATACAAATATCTTTCTTTTGCTAATGACGATTTTTTATGGTCACCATTTATCTGCGTCTCAATTTACATTGAAATCTCATTTGAATTTACAGATATTCCGTCATTGAAGTGCAGTTTATTTATGGTATATTTTGCCAAATATACATATGCAAGTAACGTTTATATCTGCCACAGAATACAGCATATCTTCCTCTCGGGATTAGGACGTTTATGTAATCCTTTCTTAGCTACCATCTTTTTTCTACTATTTTTTCGTAATTTTCCACGACCATAATCATTTCTCTTAAAACCTCAGTAACCCAACTTTATCTCTGTTTTTCTGAGTATTTTGATCTCTCTAATATACATTTTCAATCATCATCGAATTCAGAGCGAAATTATCCTGATTTTCTTAGGCGGTAATGATATGTCGTACATAGCTGACTGATAAATCTAGATATTATTTGGTTGCTTACAGCTTCTCTTTCTACGATGCACATCAGTTAACTAATATTAGTCTTTTAGATCTCCTCTTGTTCTAATCGAACGAGATGTTTGTTTACCTGTACTCCGGCGAATCCAAAGGGTCCTAGAAATCTTTCGCACTCTTCCGCTATATCGTCGAACTTCCATTCGAAAAGATGGACGACAGCGGATCTTCCTGGCAGTGTGTGGGGATCTTTTTGCGCGGATGCAGCGCAAACAAAAGCTAGCGCTAGCAGCGCTGACAGTGGTCTCATCTTGCGGCGCTTTCTACGACGTCGACTCAAGAACTGCCCGCTTCTGAGGACGATTAAGATCGTATGACAAACGAAACGCGGTCTGCGGATTTGAAGGAGACTTAGGTAAACCCTTCGAAGATAATATTTTATCTGGAAACATTTTCCTGGTTGCGCATTCGGTTTTTTCCCGAGCCCCTATCGGAAATCGAATCTCTTTGTTTAAAAGTTGATATTTCCTGCCCATTCATCTCTCGCCGAGATTATTTTTCGATTGGGACGTTTTGGGAAAGTGGTCGACGTTTTGCTTCTTTTAAAACTTTCCTGGGAAATAAAAGAAGAAAAAGGATCATTTAAATGGAGGAATTTCGGAGTATTTTTGTAATGTGAGATTTGAATTATACCACCGCAATTGGTTTTACTTTAGAAAGAGGTTGAAAAAGAAGTAGACAATTTAGTGAATGGTATTTTAAAAGTAGTTGCATCCCTTTTATTTACACATTTAATTGGAAAACTTTTGAAACGATATCCAAACTTAGTTTTGGTGAAAGAATCCGACAGATGATCGGCTCAATTTGCGTATTATAACAGGCTGAAGGTACATTAATCGGATTTGGATATTTGCATATAATGGCACTTATTAAAATCAATCGCCTTCATTAGATTTAACGATCACTCCACGATAGATGTATAACATTTCCTCTTATGACTTTTTCATCCAAAATATATTCACGTCAAATAAAGACATTTTTAAATATAAGTAATGTAGTTCATTTTTCAATAAAAATGAAACGTGTATCAACCACACTCGTATTATAAGGAATCTATATTCCTTTAAAAGTAACGTGTTTTGTTTGTAATTTGATAAATAATGGAATATAAATTATGTTTATTGTTATATATAATTACGAAAAGAGACATTAATCATGAAATAAGAACAATTTGAAATCGGAAATATTTAAAGAAATTTTAATAAGTAATATTTTTAAACTGGATGTATTAGGGAAAGGTAAGTTACTTAGCACGGAAAAGCCGTGCAGCTGAAACCCAAAGAATAACATGATTACATCTTAAGTTAAAACTGAATTGTTCAAAAGACAGGAACCTCTTAGCTAATCAGCAGCTCTTCAGGTGTTGTATGAGTGATCACTTTTTGGATGTTGAAATATGGTATTACTTATCACAGCAACTGAGCAACCATCTTAATTTGTTGTTGTATACGTTTTCTCACCAAAAAGAACACCGTTATTTTTATCCATGCTTTTAATGATAAAGATATAGATTGTGATATTAAATACATCTACATCTACATAAGTACCCTGCAAACCGCCTTCCGGCGTGTGGCAGGGGGTGTAAACACCAATGTAGAATTACTTCNTTTTGGAAACTATCTCCGATTTGTGAAGATGTTCTTACGCGTAGCTTGGATAGGTCTTTAAATTCTGTATTGGGCGCGTTTTATTGATTGGTGGCATAATTAAATATTGAGAATTTCTTTCCAGAAAGATTAACTCGTAGTATCCCTATAGCACAATTGCAGTGCTCATAATTAGGGTTTCCTGGTGGAAAGTAATTCCCGCTCATTCTCGAAAATTTTTCTCTATTTTTCGTTACCGTATTCTAAGAGAAATCGGAGAAATTGGTTATTTGAGCCCTTTAACACCCACGGCGCGAGAAATAAACCCACTACCCACAATTTACCTTTTAGATATTTTTTTACCGTAAGTTAAATGTCGTTACAATATTACATACCATCATTTCATCAAAGATAGAAAACAGCCAGGCGGAAAGTGTTATCCCACAAACTCGAGGAATTAGATAAATAAACAAATAACGTCTTTATTTTGGGCTAAATTGAGACTGTAAAATTTCGTCCTCCATGCAACCCTTCGTATTCTGGTCTAACATTGTGGAAAGCCAACGCCTAAAACAAATTAGAAACGTACTACATGTTTTCCTCAGAATTATTATTTATTTTATATTTACGAACGTAAGTTTCCGATTTGCGTTATTCTAACTTGAGGAAAAGTTAGGAAAATTTCCGTTAAATATTGGAAGTGATACAGTCGCAATTGCATGTGACAAAGCAGCTGTTATTGACAATTTCGGACATCTACATAAATACCCTGCAAGCCGCCTTTCGGCGTGTGGCAGGGGGTGTAGACACCAAGAGTAGAATTACCTCTTTAATTTATTGTTATCGCGTATCGTTCGCGGAAAAAATGAGTCCCTAAAACGGCTTGTCCTCGCATCCGTTTCTCTTATTTTACGCTCACTGTCGGATCGGCCGAAGTAGCAGGGGGGTCGCATAATGTCTTCCGAAAATGTACTGCCTCTGAATTTATCTAACAATCGCAGCCTAGTTTCTAATCTCCTTTCTTTCAAGGATTCTGAGAGCATTTGCGTGACGCTTGCTTCTCTATCGTAGCACTTTTTAACAAATCGTATCGACTTACGCTGCACTTTCTCGAGTTCGCGAGAGTTCGTTTCATCCGCTGGGTCCCATATATTCGCCGTACATTCTAGATGGGGCCTAACTAACGTGAAATAGTATTTTTTTCTAACTTTTTCATCGCATCTACCTACAATACGCTTTATAAAACCGAGCTTTTTAGTTGTTTTTTTTTCGAATACGTGTGCTCCAGTTTAAATTATTGGTAAGGGTGATTGCAAAATATTCTACTGAGTCGACTACATTTAAATTCGTTCCACTAATTTTGTACTGGTGGTTCTGACTGGTATATATTCAGTTCTACTACTAGCTTCCTTGAGGACCCTCAATATAGCCTTGTGGGTAACGTGGTCGCCTTCGGTAAAAGCGGTTCCGGGGTTCGATTCCCGGAAAGTGAGGGCTAACTTACGAAATGACCTTTGCTGTCGAAACTTAAAAAAAAAATATATGCATTCTTTCACATAAAATATATGTAGGAAGTTCTATTATCGTTTAGAGATTTTCCCCACCCTTAAGTGAGTTGGTAAGACGACGACAGTTGCGTAAATTGCGTTTATAAGGGCTAAAATCTATAGGAAAGAAAAATAATTCGCTGAGGACAGGATTCGAACCTGCGCGGGCAAAGCCCATTGGATTTCAAGTCCAACTCCTTAACCACTCGGACACCTCAGCTTATATGCATGGAATAGAATTTAAACATTTGAACATAAAAATGTTTGCTAAGTATTTTTAATTATGTGATTATCAAATGCCATAAAGGAAAACGCTTCTTCATTTCCACGAGAAATTTTAATCTCTCCAATGCTCATTTACGAGCACTTCGGTCTCGCATTTAAAAGTTTCGGTATCTTCTACTCATAACATCCTCGGAAAAAATTTCTCCCGTACCGAATGATTTTTATTTCAAGTTTCAAGTGCTACTTTTATTTAAAGCTTTTGCTGCGGAGAGTTACGTGGTCAAATTCATTCCTTCTTTCGAGATTTAAATTTGCTCTCTTTACCATATCCCTGCTACTCTAACTGCTACCTGCGGTTTTATTACCTAATTCTCTTTCCTCCGGTGAAACATCAGTCTACATTAGCCTACAGCCTACGAGGTAGAAGAGACTTGATAGTTCATTGCCGTTTTCCTAGTTGTTTTCCTTACTTTATCTAAAAAAATGGCCCGAGAAAGGTGTCCGCCATTTTGTTACGTAAAATAAGCGGAGGGCTATCTTTGAGCGTAAAAACTATACCGGGTTAAAAGATGAGGAATCATAATAGAACGATGAATGATCGATTTTTCCAACAGTTTCCTTCGACAAAGTTCACATCGTAGCAAACTTGAAAGTTTTTTAGAAAAATCCGAGAACATCCTTTTCTGAGAGAATTGACCAACTCTGACACCCTATATCTTTTGGACGCGTAAAAATAACGTATAATTGAAAATGGAACAAAAAATTCAATCTTTGCGAAATTTCACGACTCTCACTCTAATAAACCATTTTTGGACTCCTGGACAGCTATTTTCGATTCTAGCTCAATGTGCGGTGTGCCACGTTATCTCCGAGGATAACTTACTTTCTTAATTTTATCAGGCATATTCAACACTTACTGGTGTGCCTTGAAATTGCAATTGATAAATGGGTGTGCCAGGAAAGACAAAAGGTTCGAAATCGCAAGAAAGAGGGGCTAGAGAGTGACGAATTCCACTGCAATATTTGTTGCTGCGACCTGAGTCGTGCTTATTCAAGCTGCCGTCAGATCGGCGTAGTCAGAGTGAATATTCAAGTATATAAGACAGTCTTCGTCCCAATTTCAGAAGGTTGATCTCATTGCTTCCCTGTTTATTCTTAACATAGGAGTTGGAAGCATTTCCCTTTGCCAATTTCTTAATTTTCATACATTCTTTGAAGCAATTTTCTCAGTAATTTGCATAAAGGTTAGATTTTTGTTGTACTTTCTTTAACTAAATGGAATTAGTCTAATATATTTTAGAATAATAGAATAATACTTTTATGATGAGCGTAATTTCTTAAGTGATTTTCCTCATTTATTTATGATTGTTTATTTTCATACCTAAATGATTTTATAGTCTAAACGGAGAACATTTATTACGCTCGTTTTTATGAAGTTACATATGTACTTAATAACAATGCATGAGCACGATAAAATGAATTGTACTTTATCAAGAAAAGATAGCCTAAGAGTGATGCACACATTTTTTTATTTCCAGGATTAGTTAAATGCATTGCTCTGCACGTATCTTTATTCATCCGTCCAAATGCCGTTTAATCGAGCCGCTCACTTGCCAAAACAATTAACTCCACTTTTGGAATTTCCAAAAATTCTAATGCCGAGGCATTTGCTGACTCTCTGTCTTCTGATATCTAAATTAAATATCTTGACTAATGTCCTTTCCACAAGGAAATAATAAAGATTTTTCGGTTACAGAATGTTAAACAATTTATCTCGCAAGTCAATGTGTTTTATTTGTGTAGTTTTTTCCTATGGAGTGAACGGATTTGGCGGGTAAGAGGCTAAATCATTGCTTAATTTGAGATTATAAGTTTATGGATATCTTTCTTCGGCAGAAGACGCGAAGCAACGTCTTACAAAGAATCGAAATTTCTTTGTATAAGTTTCTCCATTGGAACTTACTAACTTACACCCCCAGAAAACAATTATTTTCATTATATTGGGGTTAAAAAAAAATATTTCAGTTATAATCTACTTACCATATCCTTAGTTGATTTTTCCCCATTCTCTGAAAAAGAACTCTTTCACTTTCAATGAGTATTTTTTCTTAGAGGGGCTTACACATAGCCGTGCTGCGGATTGAAATTTAGCGCTAAATGAACTTTCAAATCGGCCAAAGTGGGAGTAAAAGGCAGAAAAAAACTAATAACCACATACATTTTATTATTAATGTTTCATGATCATATTCCGTATCCATCCAAATGAAAAACAGAGATGAAAAAAATGTGACAAGACCAGAATTCACTTCGCCCCTGAAGCCACTTCTCCCCTGCCTGCAGAGTCTCCCATAAACGTCATAAGATTTGGTTTGATAGCTTAGTTGGCTAAAGCATCCGCCCGGAAAGTAGAAGATTTCAGGTTCTGGCACAGATTTTTTTCCCTGTTTTTCCTTGGAAATTTTCCCTAGGTGCCCTTCAGTGCAAAATCACGTTTACAATTTTCCTTGTGTATTACGTATCCAATATAGAAAGGCAGAGAAAATGTCCTGGACGATTGGGGATGGATCCTGAATACTCCATCTGAGCGAGTAAAATTATGATAAACTGTTGAATCCCCTCAGGGGACCATTCTTAAGGGTCGAAATGAAAGAAAGGATAGGTTTCTTGAGAGGTTTTATACTTTCCCGCGTCGTTGGTAGATTTTCCTCCATAAGAATTAAAGGAATCAATGTTGTTTCGCTGTTGCAATGTTTGCCGGATTTAATCGGCTGGAAATGGGTAGAAATCAGCAGTGATTTATTAAGTGGAACCAAATTTAACAAGGGTTAGCTTACAACAGTTATATTGAGATCCCAATTGAGAAAAGTACAAGACCGATTCTCAAGGAATACAAATAAATGCGACGGTAGATTTTTATAAAATATCGAATGACGACATATTGCTTTCGGGTAAAGAAAGGCACCAGAAAAAGTTGATTATCTTTCGCGGAAATCGCCAAAATGACAGCACTACGAGGAAGTACTTAATTAATAATAATTTTTTGATATCCTCTGCAACTTTATAGATCTTCATCTCAATGTGATTGTGAATGGACTAAAGACTCAAATTATCACTCACAAAACGCAATTATTTTGCTAATTTACGTCTTATGGATGTAACTCTTCTTTTTAATTATTGTTTTTATAGTTGCAGTAGATCTTATGCTCGCGTAATTCGAGAGTAATAATCAATTAAATTATTTATTGATTATATTAATAATTTAATTATTTTACCTTAATTTCTAGTTTCGGACTCTTGTCGATGAAGAGTATAGGTACCCATAAAAATCCTTAATATATAAATAATAAAAAGAAAAAGTTGTTCATTTGCATTATAGTAATCAGTGGGATAAGGACTCAGAAATGAAAATATACACTTCTGTTTAGCTTTTCATCATTCTTCATTTTCTTCAAAATATTTTCTTTCGGAAATACACAGTACAGTTACACATAAAAATATCAATACATCAGTTGGCTTGGATACATGTTTTTGTGTTTTTTTTTTCATTACATCACAAGGGTTAATGCTTCAAATTTTTCTCTTTCCCTACTCATTGTCTTGCAGATAACAGATTTTTGACCCGTGAATTCGAAAAATTCTGGAAGGAAATGTTTTAAGTTAACGTGGCTTATACGACAGTTTTGAACCAATCGAGCTACTCAATTATCTTCTGCATTAAGTTCTTTTTAAAAACCGTCGTTCAACACTCGTACATCTCTTACGATATACATCACGAAATGTATACGGATTTCTTGTTAAGAAATAAATGAAGACTTTAAAGCTATTTGACACGATTAATTCTTCCAACCATTTTTCACTCGTTCCACTGTTCCGAGAAGTTCAGTGCTGGATCGGTAAGAATGAATAACACGATTTGATTTCTCTGTAACTCTACTCATCAATCTACTGTTGTAACTGGCTTAAGAATAAAGAAAGTAGATAAAATGTTTCACTCTTTCATCTAGATTCTTTTCCAATTGCCAGTTTATTATGGGCAGTGATAATGATCGTATCGAAAGTTTCCTTCGCACATTTGAAATTAGATTACCTCGCGAACAGTTATATCTGGCTTTAAAACATTTTACTTTGTTTCTACTATCTCGGATTACAGAATATGTACTTTAATAGGTCGTTTCTTCATCAACAGTAAGATAAAATTTAACCTTTCACGCGTCAATAAAATAGAAAAATAGAGAATATATCTTTTTAAGATCTGCAAACGAAGTTTCCAACGGAAATTTGACGAAAATGTTATCTTTACCCGTTCATGAAATTATCTTCCACGAAGTGCGAGGGATCAGGATGCTAAAATCTATAATTTTCAGCATAGAACTTTGTCAAATAGTTAACCACGTGTTTTTCTTAATTGTAATACACCACATATCATTTGTTCATCGGAATTGAATTTATGACGTCCTTATACAAAATTCAGTCGAGGAGTAGAAGTAAAAATGTTCACAGCGAATGTATCAAGGAGATTCGTCATTGATTAAGATGCGATTCAAGGAGAGAATAGCTACAAATTGCCTCCGTATTCATCCGGTTTTGGAGGCTGATATTTGTAATAGATTTTTGTTAATTTCCATTTACGTAATCTTTGAGGATGCTGTTTGTACAGGACGCCGCGAAAGTTCAAAGCACTGGCGCAGTTAACGTTTCGGAAGAGCCTAATTAGTTGCATTTGCAAGGGTTAAGATTGTTGTGAAGTGATAATTCTGCTGTTTTCTTAGGTTTCAATTACCTCCTCATTGTGTTCTCGCCAAAACCACTTTCTCCTTCGCACTGCGCATTGGAGTGCCAGTTCCTTTCACGAGATCCGTACATGACTTGCGGTAAAAAATTATTCAGGTTCGGTTCCCTTTCACAAAATCTCATTTTGTTTGCGAATTTAGATCTTTCGTTGTTTTGATTCCAACTATTAAATGGAAACCTTCAGCTAAAACCGGGGTTGCCACCTCTCTAGGTTTGACCAGAAGTTTCCGGGTTTAAGGAAACCAGGTGAGCAAGCATGTCTCCGGGCCAAGATTGATTTCAATTTCAATAGGAAAGCAAAATTTGATTAGGATCGAAAATGAAGTCAAAATATTAGGTATATAATGCACAAAATACAGTTCAGTATCTTCAGTATGGAAGCTGTCCAAAAAGCCTAAAATATCTCCGGGTTGAAAGTGGAAATCTCTGGCTTAAAAAGAATTTTGAGGTGGTAACACCGGCTGTAAATATTTTAAAGGCCTGTTAAAGTCCTCCAAATGACCCTTCACTTCATATGCATTAAATTTTTCTGTAGGCGTCGATTTGTTCGATCAGCTCCTTCCGGAAATAGTTTCTTTTTTTAATCCTCACTTTCCCTTGCGTTCTTCTCTTTTTCACGAGGCAATTCTGTTCTCTGCTTTTGCGGAACCACACATGATCACGGTCCCTTTTCCATTTTCACTCCAAATTCCACAAACATCCCCGCTCTCATTCGATTTCCCGTTCTCATTCACACAATCTCATTCATAGGCCCCTTTCCGTTCCTCCTCCCAACCCTGTTTCCTCATTTGATTTTCATTTGCTTTTTTCACCTGAATTCAGACGTCAAAACAGCAACTCCCCATTTTTCCCAATTCACCTACCTCCACCCTTTTGCCGCTCTTGGCGAATATTTGCTTTCGTCACTGGACGACTCCAAAATACATTTCAGTCACTTAAATGCGGCGGGTTAGTAAAAAAAAAGTTTTCATCTCGAATCCTGCCTTTCTATGAATTGTGTTTACTGAGTTGATATTTGTTATGCCCTTCTTCCAACAACCATTCTATTGTTTTTGAATCCCAACATTTATCCATGTGATGTAGTGACGAAAGCGAAATATTCGGCGGCTTCCTGACACCCAAGCAACGGAAAGCATAAACCAACAAGTTGTAATGAAAATTAACAGCCAGAATGATTGGAGACGAGGCTTGATTCTATTAACCACAGTGATTCAAGTCTTGTCACCAATTACCATCAGCAGTTATCTTACAGAATTTAATTGGTTTACTCTGGATTGTAGTTGTAAACAAAAAAGGGAAAAACACAATTTGGGCGAGAGGTTTACATGTATTTCGACCAACATTACTCAAGATGCAAGGAAGAAACTCGCTTCAACAAACAACTGTTTATGACGCTAATTTTCCTGTTTTCTTCTTCTTGGTATGCTCTGATTTATCAATCGAGAATTTCTTATTTCGTTGTAAGAAAATTAATTTTTATATTTTTCAATACTATCTATTTGATATGTCCTCGTTTATAGAACCGTGTTCCGTATTATTTGATCTTTTTAAGTCCTAAATACATTTATCAATCGAATTAGCACTCGTCAGCATTGTTTCCCAAAAACGCTATTATGGTATTTGATTAAATTTTTACTATGACCCTTTCAGTTCTACTCCTCATGTACATGCGCTTATTTGACTTCCGTTTCAGGAAGAGAATATGTCTTCGAAATGGAGTGTGATATCATTATTAGCGTAATAACGTTAATTTGCGCAAGTAATTTGAAAATTTTGAAATCTTTTCAGTTGAACGCTTAAATTTCCCAAATGCATATTCGCTGCAGCGAGTCGTGAGACGAGCTATGTATTTGCTGTTCTGATTTTCTTTCTTTACCCTTGAGTAACTCTCCGGTAGTAATATAATAGATTTATTAGAAGACACTTAAATAGTGAAATGCCAATACTATAATTATTCTGAAATCGATCACTGAAGTCCGTGATCTAAGAAGAAATACTTTATTCTATTTTATAATAGTAATATCTTTCCCTAGACACTTCTTAGAGATGCACAAGTCCTATCAATGGCCAGTACATGGAAGAGGCACATTATTTCATACTGTATTTCAGTTATGAGTATTATATACGTGATCTGTAGTTGATCATTGCGATATTTACCGTATATACTCGAATCTAAGACTCGCCCAAGTTTTGGAAGACAAACAGGGGAAATAAAATAAAAATACAATAGTAAGATGCACCGCAGTGTTCCAACACGTTCTGACAGCCTTGCAAAATAACTATAGTTATTAATTAATGAATAGTATGAATGTCCTCGGATAGTTCTTTAAAAAAACAATGTGTCATAAGAAGCGCAACCTACCGGCAAACTGATGGACTATGCGAGCGTAAGTGATTACTTACGAAAAGAAAGTTGAAGGGCATGGGTAAAACTGGATCAAAGCTTTAGACGATTTATTAAAAGTTATCCTTCTCTGCGATATCTGCTTTACGATAATGCATTTTAGATCGTGAATCTAAGATGCGCTCGAATTTAAGTCGCTCCCGATTTTTGGAAATTCAAATAACGCAAAAATATGTTCGATTCGAGAATATACGGCATTCCTAATGACTTTTAAGTGATGAATTGCGATGGTGACTATACATTTAGTAATTAAAACGACTGAATGGGAGATTTAATAGAAGAATTCACTCCGCAATCTTCATCTCCGCAGTTTCGATATGTTCCCTCAATTGCTCATTGTAGTGTTCCCCTGTATCAGTTACGGGATCTTCTTCCGTGACATGTTCACGTGGGATTAAAGGATATTATTCGGAGTATCTCTCGCGTGCGTAACGCAATTGCAATAAAAACAAAGGAGGGCTGCGCTGCTTCGAAATTACGTCCGATGAGCTATCGTTACTCCTCCACATAATGGAGCTCGCGGTATAAATTCCGCAAGAACAGCGAAGGGCTCTGTTTATGTGTAGGTGATAGTTTACTCCGCATTGGGCATCACGAGATGCGAATTAACGCTAAATTCGGAAAGGGAATGCAATAATCGTATGCGGCCATTTTGTCTCTTATGATCCGTATCATTTTAACTCAGAAAATACTATTTTGCTTTTAAGTGAAGGTACAAGCTTTTTACTTTGTGATTGGGTGCGGGTACTCAAAGAAACGCTCAAAATAATATGATTATCATTGTGTTCATTATACAGCGAATTGCCACGGTTTTATTCATGGGTGTCCGCAAGTTACGTTGTCATATAGTCTACAAAAATGCTTAAGTGAACATTCCAAAAGGAAGAAAGACTTTTTTTTATCAAAACGATTTTGCAATATGTACTTCGGAGAATTTCCTCTTTCATATTATGTTCAAGTTGTAAATTTCACTTTGTTCCAGAAATAAACCAACCTGTCAATAACTGAAAACAATCAATAATCAAAGAATGGTAAGTTAATAATAATGAATTTAGTATGATTGTAAACAAATTGATACATCCAGGTGGTAATTAAATTAAATATCGAGGGCCTTTCTTTGTCAAAATTGATCGGTCGAAGAGTCATTAGGTGTCTTCATAAATTAGCAAAGACGCTATTGGCCGCATAAAAGCGTAAAGATGGTCGCAAAAAAGAGAAAGCATTTTGGACATCCAAGCTGTAGTTATTCTCTCATTAAAGCGTTGCAATGAATTTCTAAGGAATGAGTGATATTTCAGACTAGATCGTGTGGCTTGTCCTCAGTAATCCTTTCATAAAAAACTTTTTGACAATAGCGCTCGGAACTTACGTTATCAGGTGAATACATTCCGTTATCTAAACGCAGTTTCACCTCAAGCAAATAGTTTTGAATTCCCCCTCGTGCCTCCACCGTTCAAGCTGATTTGCATCGGCTTTACTTAAGGTTTACAGCAGGTTTGTCGGACAGTTGTATAAAATGCGTTGATACATTTTACTTTCACTCATAGCTATGCTATAAGATTGGTGAGAACTCGATTAATTTATGCTACTAACGGATTTATTTTCTATTTTTATGAGTTTCAGATTCAAATATAACTATCAAAGTTATACACAATCAGACTTTAGTGTATATGATGAATGAAAGGTTTCTATTTCTCAAATCCTCTTCGACTTTCCTCACTGCAGTTCTGTTGGTTGTATACTGACTGATATTAACGTATTGATGTAGAATTGCGAGTTTAGCTCAAACTAAAATTCCCAACATCCTGATTTCTTATCGGTCTAATTCAGGAAATATGCCATTGATACATATGAATGATGATAACAATACTTTTTCTTTTACAATAAGATTTTTGTAACGAAAAAGGGTCTACGCAGTTTTGAAGACTCTGTCAGATTTTAAAACTATTGCTAAGCGAAAGAGAGAGCGTAATTCCCGTTTTAAGTATCACAGATTTTTTGGTAGAATACGGATTACACGACGTCATTCAACTTGATTTTTCATACTCAAAAGGAATGAGAAATAAACGTGCTGCTAATATTAGTCACGATTTTAGAATTTCAATTGTTTACCAAAACTCAGAATGATTTGTGTTTCATGACAATGATTTTTCCAATGGGGAAGCTCTCATTTGTCCTCGTTAATGATCAATTATACAGAAATAATAAAGCAACACTCCTATTCATAATTAATTTCCCTGACTTATCCTGCTGAAAAAAAAGCATCTGATTACAATACGTGTTAGCATCTATTCTTCGTTTATATTCTGCGATATTAAAACGGAAAATAACTCAAATAATTCCGAAGCATATAACACCTTATTCATTTTTTTTCCTCACTCACACGGGAGTAGATACTATGAATATCGAATGGCTCAACAGATGGAGAAACGAGCCCTTTGATTGTCTCTCACAAGAATTTAGAATTTTAGATGATTCCTTGTTAGATTTTCATCATGTCTTACGCTCCACAGTCTGGTTTTCGTTCGAATCGTATCCAACAGATAAATCTTATACTAAGGACTTCCTACTTCTCATAAAATTTACAGAACAATTTCAACATCGGTTTTTGGCATTGAGATTGAATAACTTCAACAACAATGAGAGGTCCGATGCCAGCATCGGATATTAATAAAATGACGATTTCTTTTCAACATTCAAGGGACCATTATAAATACAAAGATTTTATTGGTGTTACGCCTCAATCGAAAACTTGTAATAAGACCTAAATGCACGATATCGAAAACGTTTTCGTAGATACACCTGAGGGAGAAAATGACAAATATATAAACTAATCTCGTTCAGTGCACTTTCCTTCGAATATATCACAATTTATGTTAACAGTCAAACATTTTTCGATGGTCCTCAGAGAAAATTGGGGACATCATCCTCTTTCCGCACTCAAAGTTATAGGGAATGGAAGAACAAGAATTTTGAATAACGTAATCCTGATGTTGCTAATAAAGAAGGCCTGATTAAATTATCGGAGCGATTTTTAACTCCAAAAGTAACTGAGTGGGCTGTAACCATATCAGCGATTTAGTGAAAAAAATTTAAATACAACTAAGACTCGAAAATTTTTCTAATCACTGATTAGATGTGCGAGAAAATGTCATTTGTAGCAGAGCGTGAACGCAATTGTAATTATTTCGGCCTCGTCTACTTTATTTCTCTTGAAACGCTGACTTTTGAGACGCCATGTTTCTCGATCAGGTGATACTGTTTGCGTACATTGGGTTCTTTATTCATAACGGCTCCAAAAAGGACTGATAACTACTACCCCCTAACTCACTTTGTCTCTTTCTCTCCTCCTTCACTGTATATAAAATCTCACTCGGTCTAAGACAGTCGTAGAAAAAAAAAAACGATTAAAAGACATTCGGTGCGATTTCTAATCGCGTTCAAAAAAGGCCCCATTCTTTTGTTTTCGTTCATTCACGGGCGCGCGCTTTCTTTCTCCATTTCTGCCCGAACGTGAAACATATCGCGCTTCTTTTTTTATACGTTTTGAATATTTTTATCCGTCCGGGGCGCCCCTTTCTATCCCATTTCGCTCTCTGAGTTTCTCCCTTCGTCTCGGAAATTAAAAAAAAACCGACACTTTTTTCTAAACGCCCGCGGCTCCATCTCTCGTTTCGGAACGAAAATGCACGGAACGAAGGGTTTGGGGATGGGAGTAATCAGTTGGAATGCTTTCCGCCGCTTCCCCCCCGCCCGCTACCACCGCCCCCGCTGCCCCCAGTGCCTCCGCCTCCACCCGCACCTCCGCCCTCCGAGCTCACCCTACCGCTGTCAATCTCGCTGCTTCCGGAAGAGCTGAGGGTGGTGTTGCTGCCGTACGGGTCCAGAGAACTCTGCACAGACATCGAGCGGCCTTGGCCGGTTGTGGATCGCCGCCTCACTCTGTTGGGGGAGAGCTTCGAGGGGTCGACACTTGTTGGGTCTGCCTGCGACGGAGGGAGCGGTTATGTGACCACGTTACAAATTGAATTTGGTTACACAGGTGGATTAGACAGGGTGCACACCAAAAGAAAGGTTTCGAGGACAGTTCCACAGGCCTACTTCTCGGATAAAGCGAGGTCGCACTTCGATTCGCGGTCGAAAAATTTACTGAACCTGGAATCGAGGAAAAATACACCGTTCACTTTTTTGTATTTTAATGAGAGTCTCATTAAAGCTGTGGAAAGTAAAAATAATGGTGAATTAAAACGAAAGTAAAATCGATATTGTTAGGCGTGACTTCGTGGAAAGCCATAATGCAATGAAAGCAAAGACTTAGTATTTTTCCACACTAAAATTTTAGTGTGGAAAAATACTAAGTCTTTGCTTTCATTGTAAAACGAAAGTCTTCAAAGAACGAACTCACAATCCGGAATAACGGTCTGTAAATCCCTCACCCGCGGTATTTCACTTTCACTTCCTGGAGGCTTAAGTAATTGTTTTCAGGAAAATTTTCAAATTAAATCAGCATATCATAACATAACGTTAACAGGTCAGACCTAAGAATGGCTGTCATGGTAGAAATTGGTCGCGTTTAATAAATTTTGAGAAAATACGGAGCAC
This sequence comes from Ladona fulva, assembly GCA_000376725.2. Lineage (NCBI taxonomy): Eukaryota > Metazoa > Arthropoda > Insecta > Odonata > Libellulidae > Ladona > Ladona fulva. The sequence continues at coordinate 889,009 of KZ308355.1, read as the reverse complement.
GTTTCTGATTTGTGTTATATAAAACCTAATGTCAGCATGCATTGCTTCTTAAAAACTGTATTGACTAGAAATTAATTGTCATAGTTGCCAATTTAGGATATAATATCACGTTTTGGTAAAAATACCTCTGCCAATTTGCTAATAATTACGGAAAAAAGTGCCCACGATAAATGCGAATATGGGGATGGGCTTAGAGGTAAAAAAATGTACAGAAACTGTAGTCAATCCTAAACGATTTTGCGAAGAAAAACTCTTCTTATTTCACTCTCGTAGTGCAATATATGTTGCTTTTCCCAAGTTGATAGTTAATTTAGTGAATACCCAAACAAAATGCGTTTTGGATCGTTTCGCAGGAAGATTAAACCTTTACTTTTCAGAGAAGAATGCTGACAGAGTTATAATTTCTCTAAACGGTTGGAATCTTTAATTTGTTTTCTTTCCAGCAAGGATAATCTTCTAAATAACATGAATTTAGTTATTAATTCCAGTGATTTTATTTTTTAGGTATTGGAAACGGCTTCATTTCGTGTAAGAAATCCAGAATAAGGTTATTTTCCTTAATTTCTTTTCACCTTACGATTTGCATGAGGTTTAATGATAGGAAACAAACACAAAGGCTTTCAATAGCAAAATACAAGCAACTAACGTAAGTCGGTAATACAATTTAAAGCCAATATCTGGAACGAATAGAAGGAAAGCAAACTGAAGAGGTAGATTTAAAAGATATAGAACGGATACTCTTAATGAACTACTTAATGAACGAATAGATACTCGACGAGTTTAAATCATTTCTTTTCGAATGTCAACTACTGCGCAGCTGAGTATTCCTCTTTTACGACTATTTTCTCGATTGACGTCGATTTGAGGACGTATGAATATTTTCGTAAAATCACTTTGTAAAATACCTCAAATCACTTCATAATATTAATTTATTGTATAGTAATTATTGTGTAAGGTTTCACGCACAACATATTTATTTAGCGTTTAGTGTACGATGATTGTGGAATTTAGAACAAATACTGAGGTTTTCAACTCGGTCCGGTTGTCTAATCACCATAGACGGAGCTAAGTTTGTTACTTCGATGGCTCGAAACATTTCTTTGGTGCACACCCATCAACAAAAAAGACACCGAACAATCATGCAGGAATAAATGGGTTAAAGTAATAAGCACAGGGATAAAATTAGGTTTCTTATGTATTAAAAAGGTATATATACTAAAAATTCGTAAAAAATTAACATTAACATCATATTTAAGTTGTCTATTCTCGGAAATCATTTCCGAGACGAGTCATGGCATACATTATATCTTCCTTTTCCGTGAATAAACTAAGATTATTAATTAAATAAAATTTTCATTCGGTAATCTTAGTCTATGGAAAACGATTAGCTAGTATACTGAACTGAATGAACGTGAGAATATCTTATCATTATTTTCATAATCCCATTTCAATTTGAGCAGTTTTCCAAATCGCCTCTTGAAAGGCGATTTCTAGAAATGTGGGACAATTTGAAAAAGGACATGCGTAGAGTCATAGAATTTTAAAATCAATTAATTTAAGATATCTTGAAGGAGCAAGGAAGTCAAACTTTTACAAAGTAAAGTAAAATTCAACTTTTACTTGTTCCTTCATGGCATTCTACCGCTAAGTCACGGCCCAAGTTCATTCTATTAAGATATCTTATAACTATCTGCAACGAACCCCGGGGCATGAAAATTAATGCCTTAAATATATGAGCTATTTTGAATTAAAAAAGGCGGAATCGCACTAAAACCAGGTGGTTCTTCGTTTTAGCACAAGTCCAGAGATTCGATCTCATCTCAATTGAAAATTTCTCACCATTTATTCGGCTGATCGAATTGAAGTAATATTGAATCGAACTCTCCTTAGTCTGTTATGTGCCAAATCTAATAACAGTAAGATCTATTTTAAAAGAAAATTACAATGAATTAATGAAAATTATTGATACGTTTATTATGTTGAACCACAGTCTTAATATGAAGGGTATCAGTTTGGGTTTCTCGATTGGGTAGGGAGAGTTATTGGCATCTACAACTTTTTTGGTATCATTTACTTGAAATTATAGATATTTTGCAAACTCAACCCCACCCAAATAATTAAAGTCCTTTTCTTGTTTTAACAATTACTTCAACGGAAAAAGGGGGGTTATCAATCAGAATCTAAGGTAATAAATTCGCCAAGAAACCTTCACTAAGAAATTCTTCGTTTAACTGATTCGTATCCATTTAGGGTTTCACATTTATTGGTATAACGATATTATTTTTCAAATACCCTAACCATATAAGTGAGGATTTAACAGACCGGAAGGGGTGTATAGTATAACAGTACTCAGAGCTGTATTGTACATAAAATTTTGCATCGTGAGCACCCTATAAAAATTTAATCGATATTTCAATATCGATACCGTATCTTCTCCATCAATTAAGTTATAACGACTGAGTAATAAAACTGCGGATTGCGGAATTTCAGTTCGTAAGCGCTTTTCAGCACAAAAATGTTCCGAATCGTAAAAATGTGAGCCGAAAACATGTGACGTGGTCGCACCTGGTACGCGAGGGCGTTCATGATGATGTGGTACGGGACGAGACTCAACGGATGGACGTCTCTCATCAGCACGTTCGCCGGGATCTTGTGGAATTGGATGTACTCCAAGAAATTGCCTATCACTTCCTTCAGCTCCGTGTTAGGATTACTGTCGCAGTATTTCTTGCCCCACATCAGCGCCGCCTGCGGGAAAACACAGAAATAAAGTTCGAAAGATAAGCGGAATTCATAACTCTTTGTAACTGTTTTAAAGTTCTCCCTGGGTATTAGTGATTTCTCAAAATAAATTTTCAGTAGGTTTGATTTGATGGGCTACTTTTCGTAGCTTGTTAAGGTCATCGCTGTCCTATTAGAGTTATTTCCAACTTGGATTTCAATTTTGGAGAACGAATTGTTTGGTCGCAATTGTGAAAGATTCTATGAAAACATACATCTAATTTGTAGAATTGAACATGACATGCAATTGAAATCTAAGACAGATTATGACTGCATCTTACAAGGAACACGTCTGGTTTGTGCTGCTTGTAGTTAAGGCTGAGACTCCATAACCTACGTGTAGCAATAGGATAGATACTGGATTACCTACCTAACGTATATTTGAGTAAATGTTGACGAGGAAGGTAAAGAATGTGTGGGAGGTAAGAAAATTACATTTAATAGCGGAAAAATAAGTTGTTTGTGAAAAAAAAGGGATAATTACTTTTGAGGATGGAAAATTTCGCTACATGCAACACAAAGCACGTGTGTTGCCTATCTTTGATATTCAGTTGCTTATTTTGCATAAACAAAGGCGCATTGAGTTGAACAGCCGGACACGTGTCTATTATTTTTGTGCAAGGAACGTCTCCTGAAAGTTTCGTGTAAATCCGCGTAGCACAAACCTGACGTGTTCCTTGTTAGTTGTAATTGATTACATAGAAAATTATACCCTACCTCACTCAATTTAATTCGTACCGCGGTAATTAAAAAAGAGAGCATAATGTCGTATGCGGTTAAGGCAGAAGATAATGCGGATACAAAAGCACTCTTCGATGCATCAGTATTTTATATATATTCCCTAATTTGTAATATGCCTCTGAAACAAATTAATTTAGTTAAATGACTTACGACTTCGTACTTCGTAAAATCTCCGTAAAAAAGTCTTCGAATTAGTTAATTATGAAAGCTTTACTAATTACTTCGATTGCTTCTCTGATGCGTAAGCAATTAAATACGAAAGAAGAAAACATAACAGAGAAAAAATCGTACTATTTTAGAGAAATCGGTGACTGGAAACTCTAACCCTTGACACCTTACATTTACTTAACTCAAGAAGAATTGGAGATATGCATGTTTCAACGATACTACTGCAATGTCGAGACTATAAAAGTCACATTTGCATCTCACCTGGAATTTGGTGAATTCGTCAGCTCTCAGCTCTTCCCTGGCCAGAATCAGACGCACCACGTGTTGAGGAAGGAGCGTGAACGAGCCGAGGTTTAGGACTTCGTTCCCGTGCTCGTCAACGAACTCCAGAACCTGCGACAGAAATTCAAGTCATTTATCAAATAAGCGTTATAGAAACCCGCATTTATCTTGAAAATTGCTTTATAAACATGAGGAGGTATTTATTTAATGCACTTGAAACTGTGATATAATTCTCAAGGAGAAACGGACATGAATGACCGGACTTGAACCCGGGTCTCCTGGCAATCAATCGGAAACTGGGAGACCCGGGTTCGATTCCCAGTCTTATCAGACTTTTTTCATTTCTCTTTCTCCTTGAAAATATTCCTAGATGTTCACCTTTACGTGCAAACACGCCTTAACGCTTTTTCTAGTATTGTGATATAATTTAGCATTTAAGCATTTAGTCAATTGCAAACGTAAGTGCCACCTCTTCTTCAACAATGGAATCATCTAGCCTAAGGGGAAACCTATAGAGTGAATTATAAAAACACCCATTCTATTATACAGTTTTTAATGTTACATATTTTATACTCGTGTGTAATGAAACTGTTAAAAAATTGCGGGGGTTTGATGTTTATCGATTGCTATAATTTTCAAATGAAGTCTGCTAAATCCAAGTGAAATGGGTATTCAAGCACACGTAAACACGCCAAGTTAAACACGTATATCTATATCCTTAATTAAAAATTCTTAATATTAAATAATCGAAATAAAATGGTCTATAATTAAATATAAGGCGACCAATCACGTAAAAATAAATAGACCGTGGCTCTCTTTTAATTCTTAACTGTTATCATCAATTTATTAACAACATATTGTTGTGAAAGCATTATAAGTGGTTGTCAGATAAACTTAATATTTCGTTTTTACCATTGAAATGCCATAATTATCAAAATCCTGCGAAATTTCAATGTTCCCCATAAAAAATGTTCCTGCGTAGTAAAAGGAGCGGATGTAATTAACTTGTGATCCATCACAACTTGTAATCAAATGCTGATAGCCGGCTCCTCTTCCTCCTCTACCCATATCTCTGTGACATTTACTTTCAGCCAACCAATCACATCCTCTCATATCTTTTATCCTGGCCACCTCCTTTATCCATTTATTACTTTTTCGTGTTTACGTAACTGTGTCTGTACAAAATTACGTTCTACGAAATCCTCTTTACTTCGTCACTCATTTCTACGTATTAGATACGATGTTACTTTTAATTTCTTCTCATTTAAAAAATTTAATTTTGAGGATTTGTGTGATTTTGCGAAACCAGCATCAAATTTTAGGTCAATATTTTCATCGAATAAAATCCCATTCCGCTTTTATTGCTCTCCAGCAAATTAAGTCTGTCGTGATTGAGATAATTTGAAGATCAAATTTGATTTCACTACGTCAGGAATGCCGAACAATAACTTTAATGTGCAACGTTATAATCACAGTTTTGCCCGGAAGCAATTAAAACCTGTGGGGAACTTGTATCGTTTTGTAGTGTGTTGTGGTTCTTATAGGCAATATTTGTGGTGATGTTTCAAGGAGGTTAGAGATTTTTCTGTCATTACTTTCGAAATGTGGCCAAAGGGAAAAGCATTCCAACCTTAAGGAATTTACCAAATCTCTTAGAATCGTATTTCATTCGAATTTCCAATATCGATTATTTCTAGCGTAAGTCTTATACAAATGTAAAGGAAAACATAGTTCGAAGTAGCTTATAAGCGAGAATATTGTTGAATATACAAGAAATCCTTCTTAAGTCGATAATCCTTTAACTCTTTGCGGAGTCAGAGGGAAGGATAACAAAATGCCTTTGTAATTGGCCTTCGCACGATCTAGATTAATTGAACGTAAACAGGGCGGTAGCCTACGTCACAACATTAAATTAAAGTTGTAGGGTATATTATATGAAGAATGTATTTAAGTACGTGTTCCAGAATTTTAATTATTATCCTTGCGAGCGATAAGCGCCTTTTAGGCTCAATTTCTTGTCGCTAATTTAAATGTTCATAATGCAAATATTGTATTGTATATTATCTAATCGCTTCCTATCTTTATCTTAAACTCCTGTTGTAACTACGAAGAAGCAATGGTATTGAATTTATCGATTAAATCATAGTTTTCTAATTCAGTCGTATCCAAGGTGTATTAAGATATGTCATCACTTGAAGGAACGACCTTTTTAAAATAATGATCGCTCCTGCTTGATGAGTGGTAATTTTCCAGTAAATAATCCATAGTCGTCATAAATTCTCAATATTTTCAGGATAATGCGGCTTTAATTTTGATATTTACTCAGCTGTGGGAATATTTACCAACCTTTGCAAAACCAAATACCAAACTATACTTATTCATCAATAGTTTGCAAAACCTTTGCATCATTTGCAACATTTTTGCAACTACTCAAATTCAATTTCACTTTTCACTTGGAAATATGTGAATATTATGTAGCCTATTTAAATAGTGAATGTGCTATGACAAATTTTCTGATGATTCGGAGTACCGTATTTACTCGACAATAACCGCCCCCTTGGTTTTGGGCTGACAAATTTAGGGGGAAAAATAGTACGCGAATATAACTGCGCGTGAAAAGTGAAAAAAAAACGAAAATTTCAGCTTTCAGTATTTAATAAGCTTATTTAATTAGTGAAGAATATGCCATGATAATTTTTCAGATTATTCAGAGCTTTTTGTCCGAAATAAAATTAAAACTTGGTTTCAACAGTTAATACCCTTATTTTCGCGTAACAGGAAGGGATTTTCTTAATCTACCTAACGCAATAGCCATCACCTATGTGTCGAAAAAATGAGAAAAACATTTTTCCGTACATATATAAATAGAATAGACTGTGTCCAAATCCCTTTGTTCTAATTGCATTCAGAGTTGTTAATTGTTAAGCGAATTTTAATGTTTGTGGTGGAGAATTTTACTAGAAAACTGAATGGGAAGCCATGGATGTTCGTTTAATACATCCATGTGTGCGACCTGTGCCAGAATATTAATTTCTCGTTTGCGGAGCTTCCAAAAGATGAAGTTCGGAAAGACAAAGAAAATCGATTATTTCACGCAAAATTTGGTTTGATGGCTGCATCGATTACACAACCAGGTCATCTGCAGTTTTTTTCGTGTCCAGGATAGTGAGCTGTTCTCTACTCGTCCGCGAAGTTTTTCCTCACCCTTCCATCGCTGACCTAATTGTTTTCCTCTAGGACCAAGAATTGACCTTCGATGAGAGTGACGCGTTAATTTAATTAGTTTCTATTACCAATAAGGTAAACATCTTATGACTTGTAGCTGATTCATCTCTATGCAAGATGCACTTGCACAAAGATAATCTTTTTCTCCAGAAAAAATTAGAAACCCATCCTGATCAAGATTCCAGTTTCAAAAATCCTTAGATTTCGTTTCCTACTCTCCTTTTTAAAATTAAATTGATATATCGAAGAGAAAGGTTATTGTGATATTTTTATCTTCAAAATTACATCCCCTACATTATGAAAAATCATATGACCATCTGCTTGCCCTCAGTTCTAAAAATTTACTTTCAAGTCCGCGTTAAAACTTCACCCTATCTGTGACTCAGCAAGGGGGGGTTTAGGGTTAACCCCCTCCCCCCAAGATGGTTAAATTATATATGAAAGATATCACAGTACTACCTCATTCACGGATCAATGTTGCTACATAACCGTTTAAATCTCATTTTCCATCTCGTTAATGTTATCGAAGGGAATTTTTTAAACATCTCTTGTAAGGTGTAGAGCGTAGGATTATCCCAGCCCCTGTAAGGTGGGCATATTTTCGTTCCCCCAACTGTCTCGAACCCCCTCCCATATCCTGGCTACGCTACTACACCCTAAGGAAGGAAAAATTTCTTCCAAAGAAACTTTTTTGTTGTCTAGAAAAGGTCAAGTTCAGTGCGGTGTCAAATGGGCGACACGCTGACCGAGCGCTGTGGATATTGCTGCGTCTATAACCCACTAACGCCAAGATGTGCCTTAGAGCGACATTGATTATCTATCATTTTTCTTTAAGGCAAAGTCGATTGAGATGTTTTTAAATCTCATAAATAAGACACATGAAGCTCTAATGGTAAAGAATCTTCCTGTAACTTTAATAAAAATTTTGCCGTGACTCTCAACTCCTTTGGAGCCCAGTTGTCCTGGAGTTTAATTGATCGGACGGAGCCAAGAATAACTGTAATTATCAGTTATTCTTTTCTCCCGAAGATGGCAATGCAATTGCCGAAATACGTATTGAGAACAATACTTGCAAAGCGCGACCACTGAGAACCCTAACCCCCGCTGGTGAGAATTTTTCAACGGTTAGTTTTCTCGCAAACAACGGCTATTTGGAGCTTTTTCTTGAACTCTAATGTCTTACCACAGCCGTGTTCCTTTTCCTTATAGATTAGAAGAGTTACATAGATAAAATGGCTGTTTCAACTTGGGAAAAGCTAAAAGAAATTTGTCTCATAATAATTAAGTAATAATTAACGCGGTGAATGTTTGCGGTTTTAGATTCAACTCACTTCATAATATTCGGTGGGAAATATTTTCGTAATGGTTGGGTTTTCAACTTCTTATGTCTTTGTTATCTTTACTATTCGTGAAGCTGCGACCGCATTATCTCTCTTAATTTATTGAAACAGTTTCCACTCTTGGGTAACCCGGATTAATAAATACGCGCACCAGTGGTGGAATACTATACTGACAAGTTCTATGATACTATACTGGTGAGCAGTTTTGCTGTATAACTAAATACGTCCGATCTATCGTAGCAATTTAATGTAGTCGTGTTGTAGAAACGTTTTACAAAAATGAGGTCTTTATGGGTTAAGAATCCGTACATCATACATGTGTTAAAACTCAGAAGGATCCTGCTATCTTATTGTTTTCGATGTGCAGCTAAATCAAGCCGAGAGCCGGTGCGATTTCTGATTCTGGGATTAAATGTTATGAAACAGAACTGTGAATAAGAATATTTTTTTCCTTTCACGCGGATTGGAATCATAGAGAAAGACATTTTACTATCGTGGAAGATTTGTAGTTGTATTTTATCTCCTTCTGTTTATATTTATCCGAAACTGCATGAAAGGATTAAAGGAAGGAGTGAATGATTCTTTTGGCCCTTTGCCTTGGCTATCTCTTACCGTTGCAGAAGAGTAATTTATCCTCAAGACGTTAAGAATTCCTTCGAATTTGCCTCGCGAGAAGCACGCAAATTGAAACGATCGATGAAACGCTCTTTTCTCGCAATAACGCCGAGGCTCGCGTCTGCACTTGTGGACAATTACCGTATAAATCCCATTTTCTTGCTCTTAAAGTTATTTTCAAAGCTTCTTTGACTATGAAATCAAAAACACCTATCTGATATATTTTATCAGCGTTAAAATATTGACTTCAAAGCTTGGAATTCAAGGTTCTGCTTAGAAAGAGTGCGGTTTCCATTTATCTCAAATCAGTTGCACAGAAAATTTCTTATAAGGATACCCATTTTTATGAGATAAGTGAAATAAACAAAAGAATAATATAAATAAAAGTACCATTTTCAAGTGCTGTATTGTTTGACGAATACGAATGCCTATAATACCATAATACGAATAGTACGAATACCATAACTTTAGCTTCTTAATATCATCTTGAACTTTGGAATTATTTCCTATTTTAAAGGAAGCTAACCATCGTCGTTTGAAGAAAGTGCAATAGAAGTTTCCGCTTTATCCCGTGTTTATGCGCTAATATCGGCTTCTTTAAAAGCATCAAATTCTAATCTATTTGTAACAATAACAACTAAAAAGTATGTAGAATTGTCCTGAGCACTGGGGAGAGTTACTTCAGTGACTGTGCATATCTACATATATACCCTGCAAGCTGCCTTTCGACGTGTGGCAGGGGTGTAAGCACAATGCGCTCGAGTTGGCGCTTCTTTCACTTATTGTTATCGCCTATCGTTTGTGAAAAGAATGAGTCCCTAAAGCTACTTATCCTCGCATCTATTTATTTTATTCTAAGCTCATTTTGGGATCGGCCGAAGTAGCAAAAGGATCGCATAGTACCATCGACGGAAATTCGTTGTTTGATATTTCTTTACATATTACCGAATCATCCACAATTACCTTCACATTGGTATCAATCTCGTCACTAAGTTCAGTGATCGGGAAAAGTTTTAGGTCCGATTATGCTGCCTTGAGGTACGTCTGAAGTAACTTTGGCTTAGTCCGAATTAACTTCATTGTCCGAACTAACGCCAGATCTTACATCATGGATAAATCGTTTCCTTTATTTAATTCTTCAGTTACGATTTTAAAATAACGATAACAACAGTAGTAGAGTAAATACTCAAAATTGGCTATTGGGAAACCAATGTTTGACGTCCCTAAAAACGTTCTAGTGCAATCTGAATGTTATACATGTAGAAAAGGTAGAAATCCAGCAATAATATGAATATGTTTTGGTTAGGAGGCAGCATTAATTAGAGTGAAAACAGTAAAAATTTCATTTAATTAAAATTGACTTCTGAATTGAAATTATTGATCAAGCATTGAAATGCCTTAGTACTANTATTAATGATAGAATTATATTTTCATCTTACATTCATGAGTCGTTTTTTATCTTCAGCTAATTCCATGCTAATATATACATCTATAATCTGAAATTTTTAAGTATATCACGTATCTTCTTTAATCAACCAATGATTATTTTAAAGGTAATAGGCTGAATCGTGATCGAGAAGAACAAAACTTCAAATAATAACTTAGAAAATTTATAGCACACGTTGTATGGTACCAGTGCAGACTTCCGCAAGGTTATCTTTCATACACCTCCTCCATATCCTAAGACGAATGCAACCAGTGATGTTTATCATTTGATAAGAATAGCATGCGAGACTTAAAATACCGCTAATGTATCCAATGGTCGAATTTAAGGTTGTGTTTAATTAAGATGGTGTTCAGTAAGGGAAATATGGAGATGAAATGTTACAGGTCTGCCCGGGCCGACATATCTTGTCCGAGTCCGGCCCGACCCGTCTATAAAAATAATAAGTAAACCCGAGCCCGATTTATAACGTCCCATTTGAGGCCGTACTCCAATTTTTTTCCGAGTAAATCCAGATTTGTCAGGCTGGCATTGTCAGGTGTAGGTTTTATAATTTATATCGCGTGCCATTTTCACTGATTTGAGTGGATCTCTTTCAAGGTGGGGAAAGAAAATTCATTTAGTTAAGAGAGCCCGAAAATGTGTAATATTTTCAATTTAAAAATGCCAGATGTTATGTATTCAGTATAATGCATATGTAATGACCCCTATCCGAGGTTTGATCACGGTCCGAACTCAAAGATAAGAAGAATTGCAAGAGTTAATCAACTATTCTCGATACTACTCTTTAAGGCTGGTATGCACGCTACATTTATTTTCTACAAAAATTTAAAGTACTCTTTCTTAGCAAAAAGTATGTATTTCAAAGTTCTGCGTATAAATATGCGAGAAATGCTTACAAAGAATGTCTAGAAAGCAAAGCTCAAAATTAATTAATATTCACTGGGATGAGATTCGATGCCATTCAAAAGTTCAATAAACTTAATATATCCCTGATGACCCATATATCTTATGAAAATGATTCTATTTTAAATGAGAGAGAGAGAGAGCTTTTATTTTATCTGAACATGGCTTTCGCCCTGTGATAAAACTAAAACAGGCAATGTCACGCATATCAAATTCCGTCGCATAGAGGATATTCTGGTTAAATCTCGGATAGATGCGCATTAAATTTATGTAATAATGCTGACACACTCGAATCCGGCAAGCTCTGTAAGAATTCTATCCGTTGCGAAATGCATAATGTAAAAACAGAACGACATATCTCTTACAATAAGAATTTCCACGGCGAACTTCTACTTCACGTAATGAAGGAAATTACTGGTACTTTTTTGTCGTTAGGTTTCACCGAGATTCATTTACTTTACCTGATGATCACCTATTAGCATCGATTAGTGTGCAAGAAGTGCGATTTTGTACGGCAGCCTTAGTATTATTTTTACTAAGGAGAACCTTTGTATTATTCTTACGAAATAAATGCCTCGTTTAATTAAAAATAGCTTCAAACGTTCAGACTTGGGAGATTTTAGGTGATTTTTATATGTTTACTGTTTATAAAATTGCAAATCTAACCCGAGCGTTCGCTCCAATCTAAATCTCAGCGTTTATTGACTTATGAGTAATACTCCATATGAATCATTACCTGAAAGTACGTACAAGAATGTTACATGCATGTTATTAAGATCACATCACTTCTTCTCGAAACTTTATTTCCATAGTGTTTTATCAAAAGTAATCTTTATGAAACTATTGTTATGACGTACACTTCATTCTCAACGCAGCATTTATAACCGTTGTTCACATATTAAATTATCGCAAATCAAATAAAACTCTACCCTTTTATTTTTTTTTGCAAGAAAACATACTGAGAGTGGACATTAATAATTACAATTGAAATTATCGATCAAGCATTGAAATGCGAGTCTGAACTTCACGGATCAGTTCGTGTTCGAAAATGAACGAATCCGCTCATTCTGTGGGATCGAGGCGTTTTCCAAAGTTGCTCCATTTCCAACAGATGCACTGATATCGGCATCATTCGCAAACCTTTGTAGTTCGGGAGAGCCACCTCTCATAAATTTCCTTTAGTTCTCAGTACAGGACATGACATACAATTGATAGATCTTGCAGGGACGTAATTTTCCCTATGAAGTTAGGAGCAGCAGAAGAGAAAAAACCAAAGATGTCTCTGTCCTGCCCCGAAAACTTTGAAGATTTTCAAACATACCATTTGATAATCGCCAATATTTTTGACAAAAATTCCTACAAAGTATCTTATATATCGAGTTTTTATTTTAAATTTAGATTTTGTTGGAACCAGTGGGAGCTCGACATGGCCCTTTGAATCCTCCAGCAATTGAATAATACGATCAATATGATCGAGGGGTTGGACATCAATATCTATAAAGGCCATGAGGACCAAAAGTTACAATAGCCTGCAATTAAAATTAGCTTTCTGAGATAATTCAAGTAATGTATCGGATTATGCTATTGGTAGAGTTACCAACACCTAAGATATTAATAAGAACGGCCTCATACGTCCTCGAATAGAATTCAGACATCTCGTGACTCTTTGATTGTTTAGAGAGTGATCCTGACTCCGCATGACGTGATTGAACTTCCGCGGAAACATACGGCCATGAGTTCGATTGAGCAGGAACGAGGATGTTTTTCAATAGTAGCATTTGATTCTCATAATTTTAGCTTTCCTTTCCATGATAGCTGCTGTATCTTTCTATAATAAGCCATTAGAATACTCTGTTTGACCGCTTTTCGTTTTCTAAACCAATCACACCTGAGTTCGTGCGCCACTTGCGTTTTTACTTTCTTATCACGACTTTTTGAACTGGAGAAAAAGATATGTTAAAAATCCATAAAAAATATTTCCGTTCTCTTAGCGCGCTGAGTGTTGAAAATTGGGGTTATCTCCTTTCGAACCCGCTGGCTAGTTATTGATAAATTTTGTGATCAATCTCGCCTCCATATATTTTCTTATGTGACTTCGTTCTCGAGTATTAATCTTGCAGTATAGTCAATAGTTCGTTTGTTTCCGTTGATAAAATTTCACATTCATCAATTTCCGCCTTGATAAAAAGAAACACCCCAAAATAAGGAAGCGGATAAGAACAGTAAAAAATTCGTCAGAAAAATTTGAATATCTTGTTTCCAGGAGACATTTCAGTGCATACAGATTTCCGAAGGTGTCATTTATAGGATTTCCTTCTCGTAGCAGGCTACCTTATTGTGACAAAATTCCTATTAAAACCCTGAAATCGAATTAGAAAATTATTAATAGAGAATTAGATGAAATGTAGACTATGATTTCCACAATTTAAATATAAACCGTCAACCAGTTACAACTCATAAGCATCTTGTCTATGGATATATTGGTGAGGCAAGCGGTTTGTTGTAAATTCAACTAGAAATGTTTCATTCAGGCATTAGCGGCAGTCAATGTTATATTACGTGAAAATAGAATTTTTAATGTATACTTTAAACTACAAAACAAAATAAAATGAATTTTTTTTGGTTGAAAGTATACATTAAAAATTCTTTTTTCATATATTATATTATGGATTACCACTTCACTATGGCCTCTACCATCCAACGTTATTACGTTAACTGATCTTAATATTCACCAAACGACATTAAAAATAGTGGTTTAAACGCAGTTTTCAATCACAAAACGGATTCTCTTACTTTATTGATCGCACTGTTTGTGCGCAAACTGAAAAGAAAGTAAATATCAAAGATGTATCGATTCAACGTCTTAGGCTCTTCTAGATGTATAATTTCGTTTATTCTAGTAAATTCCCGCTGGAATACGCGCCTTATCGAAGCCCTCGGATCTCCGCCTTCTTTTGTTCTCCTTCGAAATTTATCGGCTTCACGTGACATCGCACAGTTACGGCGGCATCTTGCGGAAGTGTTCTCCACGGCGACGCCCTCAGCGTCGCGTAGCCCTCAGAAGGGCCTTAAACGCCGCTACAAAGGGCCTCTTTGTGTTGCCCACTCTAATCGCCCACACGTCCGCGTCTTTCCGATATTAATGCCCTCGGATATCCATTAGTTGACGCATTGCTCCTAATGAAACGTGACGGCTTGCTTTAGAGATTTATCAATTTCGTGGAACAAATCCCCCGAAAGTGAGGCCATCTCGAAGTATGTGCATGAAAAGTAATAGAAAGGCAGGGAAATTATAGATGGATTGACGAAAGAGATGATACGGTATGGAATACGATATAGGATTCATGCGATTCGTAAACGTTTCCTCAAATTTGATTCTCAGAAGCGTCCTCAAAACATTTCAGGCAAAACGCTACCATAATACGAGTATTATTCACGGTTGATAAATTGTTTTCTTCGTTCCGCTTGGCCTCTTTTCGATACTTTTCTTATCTCCTGATTATAAAACTACTGTACAACACATCACAATTACATTTAATTTTCAATTTCCCTTCAAAGTAAGCATTTTTTCATCGTTCACCCACCCACAATCCTCTATAGTTTCATATTCTTCCGTTCATCTTTCTCTTCGGACGCAACTTCCGTAAATACTCCAATGTAAGACGCACCCAGGTTTCGGAAGTCATGTTGGAGAGGAACATAACAACGTGATATATATAAGACGCATTTGTACTATTTGATTGTAAGACTATTTGTCGTGGTACGCACCCCAGCACATCCGGTCAGGCTTGAGATGGAACAATAGTTAATAGTAAATTAATGGTACGGTTGCCCTTCGAAAGTATTTTACTAAGGCAAGATGTCATAAGCAGCGTGTCCTTTATTTATCGTTATCTACTGGAAACCGACGAAGAATAACGAGATCATTAATGATTGCTAATGAAAAGGACGTTGACTAGCGCATTGGAAAACTGAATTATAGCTTTTAATTTTATAGTAACAGTAACTTTGCTCTCTACGATACCTGCTCTACGATGATGCATTGGGCTCCCGGTTAGCCAAGTGGGCAACGCGTTCGGCTTCGATGAAAGCGGTCCCGGGTTCGATTCCCGTTGGAGGCCTACGTGCGAAATGACCGAATCCGTCGGAGCACTTTTAACAATACTATTACTACTGCGATAATGCATTTTAGATTGTGAATCTAAGACGAACTCAAATATAAGACGCACCCGATTTTGGGATGCTCTAAAATCGTAAAAAAGAACCTCTTAGGCTCGAGAATATATGGTAAATATCTTTCACGCATTACCTTTCATTCTTTAAGCTGCGTATACTCTTTTCGGTATCGCGTGAAATTAATTCAATTAGCTTTTTCTCGGTCTTCTTTTCAGAAACCATTCATATTCTCATACTCCGATTTAGTCAATCCACTCTTTTTATAAGACTAAATCATCAATTACAGTATCCCTCTCGGCGAGTTTTAACCACAATCGGTTGTTGATTGAGTGAGATGGTACTCGATGACGGCATAAAGTTGGCGAATTCGGTGCTGAAGTCATTGCGAACTTTTTTTTGTGGAATCCGTTTGAGCATTCTGATAACAGATCTCTTGATTATCAGACATCAATCTCAGCCATTCATTCAGACACCGTGCTCTTATTTTATACGAGAAAAATCAGTATGAAAAATCAGATGTGTATTATACTCCTAAGAGCCTCGCCGAAACGGGTCTATTTATTCTGATTTACATGATATCGCATGTGAACGGCATTATTGAATCAAATTAAAAATCCGTATTGAACCAAAAATAATTCTATGGACAAATTGGAGGATATTACTTAAATCTGAATAATTCTATATGCTTAATAAATTTCCCCTCTGCACTCTACTGTGATATCAATGAAAAATCTTTAACATTTTCCCCAGTAGGTCTCAAAGTTATCCGTCATTTCCTTCATTTGTAGCAAAAATTTCAAAAATTTGTAGCTGCAAAAATTTAACGCTCTATCGCAGAAGTACTGCTGAGCAGACATTACGATATTTTGAATGGTTGCAGCGGAAATGAAGTATGTAAGTTCACTCAATCATTATTATTTTATCATATCGTCGTCTTACTTCCTTACTATCTCGCTTTCTCACTCCACCTTACTATAGTTCAAAGCACATAGAACACGTTAAGAATATTTTCTTTTTTAATTTTTCTTTCTAAAAATCACTATACCAAGTGGTATATATAAATTTTATTTTTCGGCACTTCTATGGAACAGTTCGAAGTAAATGGCAGATTGATTTCAAAAGGACAGTTGCGTACATGAAACCATCGATCGGTTCCCATAGAGCACTTCTGCTGGACGTCGCGTGTCCGAGTTCTTCTGAGGTCAGAGCAGATTATGCTCCCGAGCTAAACTTGGCTTGCGACTATCAGCCATCCTGAGGCACCTCAAGTCATGCTGTAAAATGTAACGAGCGTAGATTTATCCCGTACCGGAGTCTTCGAGAGGCTTTTCCCATAAAACTTAGGTGAAATGAAATATACTCTCTACGTAAAGGTCTTATTTACTTCGTATAATAGTTCTTTCATTTAAAAATTTTATCCCTGCAACATGCCTATTTTCTCAATAACAATTCCCCATAACATTCGGCGATGGGCGGATTGAAGGGATACACCCATGTGTGTAAATGCAGATTAATAATATAAAAGCTGATTAATTATGAGTCGAGGCAAATGAGTAGAACACCATCTCAGTCATTTTAGATAATATAGTATAAGCATTTTCAATTTCCCGAGGAGAAACGGGCATGAGAAAAGCCTCACAATACTGGGACTCGAACCCCGATCTTTCACTTTCCGGGTGACTGCTCTGTCCAGTTGAGCCAGAACTCGGAAAGATCCGGGTTCAAGCCTCGGTATTGTCAGACTTTTTTCAGTTTCTGCTTGAGAATATTCCTAGGCGCACACCTTATTGCGCAAAATTACCTTTCACCATTACCCTTACTTTTACATTTCGCCAACGTTATGAATCCTAATCTCACTCACTAATATCCTTCTATTCAAAATTGTTTCTGCTCGGTGTAGTGGATTCATTTAACGAACAAACGAGTGTGGAAAATTGCTACATAACTAAGTTATGGATAATGCTGTTTTAAACCTTGGATACAGAGAAAGATAGTAAGTGGTTTTAAGTTTGTCCTTATTTATAAATGCTCGAATCAGGTAGTTTATTTGACTCCCTTGTTCGTGGAATACTAAGAGAGTCGTAACCACGAACGTCCTATTAAAAATCAAGAATTAATTATTTCTCAGCAACCACCGTAATTATATAAAGAGGATATCGAATTCTGAGATGGACTTTAAAAATTTTAAAGTTTTAGTGGTTGTTTCTAATGCGAAATCTATAATATACACGTACAGTGGTGTCTCGACTTACAAACCGCTCAACATACGAACTTTTTTCGTATTCCAATATAACCTCAAGATACGAAATAAATTTGGACATAGGAACCGTGGTGCATTTATAATTCCGACTACAAAATGTCATCAGAGTCCGAAATAAATAACAACCGGAAATAAGCCATTAAAACAAATTACGTAAAAAAGATCTTGCAACACGTGTGAATTAAGAGAGATGGTATGAAAGTGGCATCCAAACCAAGACGTCGACGTCGTAGAGCCACTAATATCTTTTAACACAATGTCATTAATCACTCTAAAAGAGTGTAGACAAAGTGACAGACTCAATCTACCATGGACGGTTTCCTCAAACCTTCTCCATCGAAGTGACAAAAGGAATCATATAGAATTTATAAATGTATATTTTTTAAACATTCTTTTTAAACCGTATAAAATTAAAAATTTGATGAATAAATTTTTTTTCAAAATTTTCAAGACAGAACGGATGAATTGATGTACCGTAAGATACAATGAAAAACTGGGTTTCGAGATACGAACTTTTCGGATAAGAATTCCGGTGAGGAAGGAATTAAGTTTGTGAGCTGAGGTACCACTAACTTGAATACTCTTTTTCATCAGATGCCGAATCGAGCAATACAAGTATTTTGTTTAAACAAAGGAAGGCCAAGAACACGCTTAATAATTGCATTTTAGAAATTAATATCATTGGTTAAATTCTGGAATTCTGGAGTAATTCAAAAAGGTCGCCTCATAATATTTCATCGATAGATCTCCATAGTCATTTATACTGCCTAGTTTTAGTCATGTTGCATCACTGTTTTGGAAAAGAGCCGTTTTTATAATGCCAGCCCCATATCCAGCAGAAAGTGAAGTTTTACATCGGCCGTATATGCCTAAATCCAGAATATGTCACATCGTCATCGATAAACAAACCTTTGGCAGGTTCAAACCAATGAATTGCTACAATTTCAATATATATCATCGTTTCCTGTCACTCTCTCCTAATTACGGTGTCATTCAATATAAGCTTTATCCTCTAAAAAAAATTACTAGCTATCCTTCTTAAGCACTACCTAATATTCATAATTTTTCTTACTCCTTAAGCTATATCTCGGTGGTGGATGGATTGCTAGCTTTCTAACGCTGAGGTCCCGGGTTCGAGTCCCAGTTAACCGGTTTCATCCGGGCATGGGTGTTTGAGTTCATCCTTTGTCTGTGACAGTCCAAATTATTAAAACGGATGTAATTGGAGGCTACTGTTTCCGTTAAAATAATAATAATCATTCTCCATTATCTGCACAGAATATACTGTCTTTGATGCTTATTGAAATCAGCGAAATGCGCCCAAAATCATATTTAGGTGTTGGGATCCGTTTACTTTCATTACAGTAATACCATCGCCTAAATATGAAATATGAACCATTTCATCTACCTTTGCTCATCGTCGAGTCATAAGATGAGATTAATCTCACCTGTTTCCTTACACTTCTTCAGTTCCTAAGAAATTTCTTCGAGACACAGTTTATCACTCTGGCTATAGCTGCGGTAACAGGTTGGGGGCTGTTTTCGGAAAAACAAACCAACTGGAAATAAAACTATCTTCCCCTCCTTTCACTCTCTTCTTCATTCCCTCAGAGAATAATTTGGCTGTCTTCGGCAGGGGCGACTCCATTACACGCCGCGACATTTCCACCTTTGTGCTCTAAGAAAACGCAACAACCTGCTCTTCTTACTCCTTGGTCTTATTTGTGCCCGCTTTCTTTTCAGGTATTACTTCGTTTAGGCTCCATATTTCTCTTTATCCTCCAGTTTCCTTGCTTTTTTATCTCTCCATCTTTTCTTTAGTTTTGGTTTTTATTCCAACCCAAGTCTATGTATCTAAACTGCTGACCAGTATCTGTATGGAACTGCGAACCATTTTCTATCAAAAAGAGTTGAAAAAAGAAACGGTAATCGCGGTACTTATTCGCAGATGATAAGAGGCAATTAAAGTTAAATATTATTACGCATACATCTATGCTTGATTATTTATGAATACATTAAATTTGGTGTCGCATCTTCCAGTGTTTTCTCAAATTTTCACAGTGACGTACGTCTAAAACTGTTTGCTTGACATTTACTATGAATTTAGATTGAAAAAGGAGTGTGTATATGTATGTAATGTTAGATAAATAAGCGAAGATATAAATTAGCCATGGCCAAGGCAACTACGAAGCAGACCGCCCGTAAGTCGAAGGATAGGCCCGTCGCAAACAGTCACAAAGGCTGCGCGCCAGAGCACACCAGCAACTGGAGAAGTGAAGAATCCCCGCAGGAACCGCCGTGGTACTGATGCTCTCCGAGATACCAAGCGATACCAGACTGCCCTTCCAGCGCCTGGTTTGTGAGATAGCTCAGGTTTTCAAGACCGACCTCCTCTTCCAGAGCTCTGCAATGGTGGTCCTCTTGGATACCAGCGAGGTTTACCTCATCGGTCTCCTTGAGGACACCAACCTGTGCGCCACCCACGTCAAGCGAGCCACCATCATGCCCAAGGATATTCAGTTTGCCGTTTCCGAGGAGAGCGTGCTTAGGCGTTTTACGTACAATACGCCAACAAAGTTACGTCTATCTTCACTTTTATGGCATTCCACTCAGTTACGGCTGAATCAATTGATTGTATTAAATAGATAAGTTATATAAACATTAAATTAAAACGACTTTAATTGACTGCGGTGAAAACTTAGTCTCTTCTCAAATTCACACTGAGTTTCAGAAATAAGTGAATATATGAAGTTACCAATATCTCCTTAGCACCTTAGCTTTTCTCTACGCCTGGTATGGAGAACCGTGGTGGGAAGAGTCCCATATTTGATATAAGTATAGGACTGGCGATTCAGTGTGTTAGCAAACCATAGAGTGAGATGCTTATATAATCTATTTTATTATGTCAAAGATGGAATAAGTCATTTATAATTGAAGTAAATAATTATTGATTATCATTACTAACGAATATAATCCAAATTTATTACATAAGAAAGATCCGTCAAAGTCGAATCAAAGTGCCGTCAGAATTTCGAGTGCCAAAAAATTCTCTCGCATGCAACTTTAAGCACGCATTCTATAGTTTCGGCATCCCTGTTCTATGCTGTCGTTACGTATGCTTGAGTGACACTTCTCCACGGGAGGTCTCAGGCGGACATTGGGTTGCGCATGACACTATCCTAGAAGACTTTCCGGAGCATAAGGGTTCCAACTCTATAGCTCATACATTTAACCATACATTTATCGATGGAAGGCTCCGGGAGGACCCTGGGATGCATTCAACGTAATGAATGAACCTGAGGGAACCATGCCTTCGAATATTTACTTCTGGTCGTTTTATCCGCGGAGATAAGCAAATAGACTTTGGTTCAGATAGGGATATTGATGTTTGTACACCCTCTGCCTCACGCCACTGGCGGCTTGCAGGTTCAAATGTAAATGTAAATACATGCTAATCAAGAAAGGTTCAAACTTTCCTTTCTTGTAGTTCCAAAAAAAGACCTTCACTCTTATCACTGGAGGCCCTCAGGAAAGCTTAACAACACAAACAAGGAACCCAAAAGTCAAGCAGACTGAAATAGGCCCGAGCTCTTTGTTTTCGGATAGGCCCTAAAAATTCATGTCCAATACTTCCCCCAGCTACGCATGGATTTCTTAAGGGAGACCATAATACCTGTAAGGGCGATGAAACGTATCCTCCATTGGCACCTTGTTGAAATTTCTATTGCTAGAGCGCTGTGATAGAGGGACATGGAATGCACGTGTCGAGGGAAAAAAATAGAGACTATAAAGTTCTAAAATCTAAACGCCCACATAATTAAATCTTGTAAATGCTCTAAAATTTCAATTATTAATTTTAAAATTAGTTATGCCGCATTTAATTCACAAAAGGAAGGCATTTCTGGTTCCACAATGGAACTTGAAATCATATATAAGGATAGTGAGGAGAAACCAGAGTAAAACGAAGAATTTCGCAGTACTCCTCCCTCTCAGAAAAATAGTGCGAAAGTAGAGAGAAACTTCGTAATCGGTTCACAAATATTTATGTACATATCTTGAATTCTTATCTTAAACACTCTTCTAAAACTACAAGCTTATTTTTTATTTGATTATCTTAGGGCGCGAAGAGCCAAACAGTTTCTTGTCCAGATGGATAAATTGCGTCATTACGACTCTATGAATGCGTATGTTTGCATAAAAACGCCCTGCATCCCTCTCTATCACTTCTCTTTAATCATCTTTCTTTTCTATCCCCTTACTGTTCCAAGCCCATCTTTCCTCTCTTCATTCTCACCCTCTATTCCCCCTGTTTCTTCTCTTTTTACGCCACTTCTTTTCCCTTTACATTTCCCGCTTTCCCTATATCTTTCTCCAACCCCATCCCCTCACTCTCTCCCCTTCCATGGAGCTTCAGGACGCTCGGATGGCTTAGAAGGTCATCCTCTGGTGCTAAGGGTTCCAAGATGGCTATGAAGAGGGGTTAAAGAAGGCGTGGCGCTGTATCCTTGAGAGCCAATAGCGACGGATTCCACCGACGGGTCTAGGGAAATTGCTTGTGATGTGTCCTCATGTTTGCCTGTGTATCGCGTTTCCCTGTCAAAACCTTTTCTGGGTTGTTTTCCTCCGCGCATAAAAAGGGCCCTTTCTCCCAGGGCTTAAATCGGTTCTCATCGTTTTAATCAGGATAATTAAATCAAGCGGGGGCATCTCCAGGCTTCATTTTCGCTTCGCCTCTATCTCTTTTAAGTCGAGAGGTTCGCTTTAACGCTATCTTTTCCGAGAGAAGGATGAATTTCATGGAGGTGGTATTAGATGCCTTAAAAACTCTACCACCTATGAAATAAATGAGAGTCCTCGTCCTTGGGTCGATTTTTTTCATCTTCGTAAAAACCATCGCACGGGACCTCTATTTAGAAATCCTTCGATGTTTTAACTGCGTCGTTTATATCGTCGTAGTTATTTTATAGGAAACTTAGGAAAGTTTCAAAAGTTCGCCAATTTGGATTTATATTGTTAATTCACGTTTTTATCGTTTTATCGTTTGGGATGATAATATCATAACCCGAACGTTCTCAAGTGTGCTATTAAAGTGATATTTACTATGAAGACGAGATATTTTCACTATTCTCACGTTACAGGTGCTGGGGAGTAGCACCTAAAAAATTCACGACCTACTATTCGTATAATCTCTTAGGAGGATGAGGTGAACGGTAGAGGAAGATGATTGTAAGAGCATGTACAGGGGTTTTCCACGTTATAAACTACTCTGGTACGCCAATCGTACTTGGGGCGTGAAATCTTAAATAATGGGTGGTAGGGTTACATTTAAGATGACTATCGTTTAACTATTAAGTCTAATTTTAACAAGCTAATGGTTTCATAAGAATTACTAGAGAACCAGTCTATTAGGGATGTCGATCTATGGGAGATATTATATCCGAATGAATATATTAGCCTAAAAGATTTTCTTCGACCACTAATTATCATAATGTTCAGGTAGGTTTCAGCGAAGCAATGAAGAGTATTCATGTAAAATGATAAACTCGCTTTTGTTGAATTTCACTTCGATTAGGAATTCATCGCTAATACATCTTAACTCTTTGATCGTCAAGGAGATTGAAATTATTTATGTTCGGGAATCATTCAGTGCAGTCGAACTATGTTTTTGTATTTCAGAAATACCTTCTTGTAAGCATAAATGAAATCCACATTAGGCAGTTTCAGTTCTATTCCATCCCTTAAAATTTAATGTAATACAAAGTTGAGTTTTTAGTTATGGATGCGAATGTAGTTCTTCCCCCAGCTTTAAATCAAGAGTAAGTTGGTTTTCTCGGTCAAAGTATCATAAGTCTATTGCATTTTACGTCTAAAAGAGAAGAAATTCTGGTTGATGCCAAATAAAAACAAAGATTTCATGATGTATTTCAGTGTAAGTAAATCGGGAATGTACGTTCAAATTCGTTCTCTTATTGGAGGTATCACTTGGTTGATCAGCAGTTATTATTTGAAGTTATCAAAATTTAACCTCCTCTGATATTTCAGAATTAAAGACAATCGTGTCATTTCAAAATACATTTCAACCCTGAAATTTGAAGGAGATATCATTGAAAGTTGATTTTTATTAGGCGAAATGTATAAAAAAGCCAGTTGTATTCTAAGACAGAAAATGTTATAAATATGATGGAAACATTCATATCATTAACAGCATGATGACGTAATATGAAGAGAGACTAGTTTTAAACAAAGAATTGTATGAATTATCGAATTTTATGATAAGGTCGAATACGAAATACCAAAATAATACGAAATAGTGATCATTACTGGACATTATCATGAGTTTTGTAACATTTTGTCTATCATTTACGCTGTAATTATTGCGGCTTACTTGTTATCTTTCTACTTGGTTGTTAATTATGTATAAGCAGAAAATCGCCAATCGACCGAGGTGACTTTGCTTGGAATGAACCCTAAAGCTGCTTACGATAATCTTTTGCAAGAACCCTTTTACGCCTTGTTGAGTCATCAGCGATCAATCGAGCGGAGAAATAAAACTCCTTCGCTGCAATAGCGGCGTTAAAAAATCGGTGACAGGTATTTTCCGGTTGGAGAAAATTACCGCCCGCTATTTACAACGTGGTAGTTGACGTTGGTTTGGTGTCGGGGGACAGGATAGAGGGATATGGGGGTTTTTACATCGGTGAAAGGTCGACTCTGTGACGTTATTCATTTGTCAGACAAAGGGCGTGAGTTAGGGTGCTGACCTTTTGTACCAGTGACTTGGTGCACTTGTACTGGATATACCTCTCTGCCGAGGCAAGCAAGGCGCACACCGTATCCACGTTGATGCAGCATTGGACGAATCCTGCGCATGCGCGCCTCAATTCGTCCAGACCGTAGTAATCGGCTGCGTTCATCACACCTGAAAAGAAAAGGCTTCGTCATTCCTGCAGTAGATCCAATGGGCCTTGTCAAATTCTGTTATTATTCTGAGAGGAAATGCCCCTGCTTTCTAACCGACAGTAGTTCTCGAGATGTTTCGATTCATCGAAA
Organism: Ladona fulva; assembly: GCA_000376725.2. Taxonomy (NCBI): domain Eukaryota; kingdom Metazoa; phylum Arthropoda; class Insecta; order Odonata; family Libellulidae; genus Ladona; species Ladona fulva. The sequence continues at coordinate 864,021 of KZ308355.1, read as the reverse complement.
GGGGCAGTTCAGAAAGTTGAAAGGATTCAATGGTTACTAATTTAAATCCATAGATTTGGAGACTAACACTTAGAATACCATCAATGAAAAGTTGATGAAAAATAATAACAATAAGACTTATTTGTGGGAGATTGAGAGTTTCAAGTCTCTTTTCACATCTAACCCTTAATCATATGAAATTTAAAAGAGAAATATAATTACATTCGCTTAAATCATTTTACTTAAATAATTTTTTATTCATATGCACACAAAAATCATTCTACTATTAAGTAACATTATTCTCTTCCGTGACGATTTCTTAAATCGTCCATTCTTAATGCTTTTAATCTTCGTAAAACATAAATGAGTTAAACTTTCATTGATTTTCAAGTCATCTATCTTGGAATACCTTTCAAAATAGAGAGTACATCGATATATTTCTGTAGATAATGTCCATAAAATGGGTCCTTAAGAGAAAATGAGTCGAAATAGAAAGAAATTGTAGCCTTCCTTTCGTTGGTATATTTTTTAAGGTTATCAGGTAAAGATGGCTGTTTTGATCAGATGTTTTTTAATTTCTTTTATAAAAATGTCCTTTTAGAAGGAAATTGGGAAAAATAATTTTTCTAATGATATAATATCTCAAAACTTTGCCATTTCATGAGTTATTTAACAAAAAGAACGATTGTCTCCTCTTATTTTGAAAATGTCAGTGTTTTCTTCAAATTACCTCCAAAATTGTACTTGAATGGAGCTAACTGATAAGAAAAGAACTCTGCTATCAGGTAATATATGCCTAGAGCTTCGTATGTTAGTTGATTCAAGGAAATAATAATTTATTATTTGTTTTGTACACGTTGAATGCGCACGAGAAATTAGCGTGCGGACCATTGAGTGTGATCATTCTTAAATCATTTATTCATCCTTTTCAGAATTTTGTTGATAAATTTTTTCAAACAAATGTACTTCTAGGCATAGTATAATTGCATATCAATATAATTTTGGAATTATTTTCAGGGAAACGAAATCGAAATTTTCGGAAATCATCATCAGTTTCCATGAAATTCTCATTGGTTTCCTCCACCTTAGATTTCTATTTTTAGTACCATTTTCTTTCCGATAACTGTACTTGAGTATCAACCAATATGCTTTGCTTGTCACCATTCTTTTGGTTTTTCCTGCATTCAACCTGTAGCCACTCGAAATAGTCTCAATGCTTTATTTTTTTATAATATCATCTCAACTGTTGCGGATTCTGCCAAATACAAACCCCTTTTAACCTATCGCGTTCCAGTATCTAAAGGTCCATGTTTCACACCCATTAGTAAACCGTATCTTAACACTGATATGTTATAAACAAGATAACCAAACATTTTCTTTTGTATTCTTGGAATCTACATACCTTAATACATATTCTTTGTCCTCAATAGAAATATCACCTGCCCCTGTGAATTCCTCAAGTTAAATTATTTAAACTTAAAATCCCTCCCAAACCCTAGGAGCACGGAAACGACCACTATTTTTCACCGCGATTCGGCCCATATGCTAACGAGCTTCGTAAGGAAATAAAAAAATCCTTAATGTCCGCCATTTCCCTGCTGGAAAAAAAGACGCGATTTTTCGCCCAGGAGAAGGGACGAGGGGTTCTGACCTCGCGGACATAAAACACAGGCAAAACAGACCGTCCTTCATTAAAAAATAAAGCGAGGGAAGAGGCAAACACGTCCGATGTTGGACTGGTTTTATGGTTTCGGGACCGCGGATCAAACACGTAACTGCACGGACGGTCGTTTTTCGAAAGGGCGAAAGAAAATCGCCGGATATCTCCGCTTGGAATAATGATCGTTGGTAGGACCAGAAACGAGCGTTTAATGCCAATGAGTCCGCTAATCGCGGTGAGGGCGTTTGCCTGTTTTTATCGCCTCACTGTTTTCTTTAGGCGCTTTTTCTTTTACGCCTAGCGGTAGTCACAAAATGTCGCGGAAGCGGAGATTGCTGCGTACTACGTCCCGGAAACGTTTATTGGTATCAGAGAACACTGCCGTGAATACTACTGCACGTGAACCGACCCTAAAGTATTAAAAATATTTAATTCTAATGCTTGGATTCTGTTTATACCTCCCCTTTCCTATGCGACAACTCCTCCGGTTCCAAGCTTCCTATAGAATGCTACCACATGGTGTTGTTCCGGAAGTAAAATCTCGGGACGGTGTACTTCAATCAGTGAGCAAGTGAGGATAAGGGTGTATTCACGAGGGGGACGGCATAACGCCACTTGTGACTAGATTATCTATCTCACCAGTTTAGAATTCACAGAAAGCCGCGTAAAGGAAAGGTGCTCAAACATCCCAGTTTTTCGGGGTTATCAGGTCTTTTATTTACCATTCTTGCTTTCCAAAAATGATTCTCAGGACACAGGGAAAGTAAAGTTTGAAGTTCAGTTGTCTTAATTGTTTTAACTATCTTTCGTGAAACAAAGAAAAAGATTAACTATTAAACATACTTGCGAAAAGATCTAAATATTTCTATGTACGACAGGAAAGTTACATATAAATATTTTCAACCACTTTACTACGAAACCGACTCTAGAATGCATTTCTTCAGGTTATGTCCCTGAATTTACATCCTTGAAATAAATTATTCAGTTTGGCACCATAGGTCTTCTGACATCATTCTTAAAGTGAATATATAGATATATATTTAAAAACAAGATGAGTCTCGATTAATACAAACAGCACAAAATTTATTTCCGGTCGAAAAAGTGTTATTTTACAATCCATAGAATTACATTTCTCTGATGGAAGGGAAAATGCAATATTTAGAAGACGTTTTGGGTGGTGATTTTCTTTCTTTCCGACGTGGTCATCCAACATAAATTATGATTTTTTTATGGTATACTTTTTTGAAATGAGTTAAAATTGAAGAAGAAATAAGTATTAAACAACTTAAAATGTATAGTTGACAAATGTTTATTTATAGTTTTTGTGTCTAAAATGTATGGACTGCCGATCATAATGGAGCATTGACGTGACAGGGGGATGGACCTCCTCAGGACCTCCTGAGCCAGCCGGGACCCTGCCTTCTTAGACTGTAGCATAATATATGAGCATCATTTGTTTGAAATACATTACTTTAAATTCCTTAGAAATATTTTCCAAATCAGATTCCATACGTTCACTTACGATAACTTTCCAAAGAAAACAAATTTCTACTGTTTTTAACTAATCCATAGACTGCAAGGCATTAAGTAGTTGTAATGGAAAGCATTTGAGTTACCTCTGTAATACTTGGTTAAGTCTATCTGAATGGGCATCTTACGAAGGAATATCACCTCAATATTTTACAAATTTCTCTTCGAGAACGTCCAAATAAAATAATTTTTATCTGAAACAGGAATAGACAAAGAGAACATGTTTTATCATTTACCTTCTCTGAAAGAGAAAATCCAGATGAAGGTCTTAATGAAAGTAGCGATCTGTTCACATGAGAATACTCTTGAATATTTCATGTTTGTACAATGTGGTAAAAATGCGGAGTAATGACACAAATAATCAAAATTAAAAAGTTGAGCGGGATTATATTACTTTTAAGGATTCTATTTTGTGTTGTAAGGATTAATTTTTCATAATCTTAGGAGTTAATATTTTATCTTATTAAGTCATGCTTGCAATTCTTAGGAGGATTATTTCCATCCTTTACCGCCATTATTATTTAATCAGTCAATTTTAATTTTATATAAGTTAACTCTCTCACATTTAAATTGAAAAATTGGTGAGAATGTTTTTCTATTATCGACCATTTATTCAACATTGGCTCACTTGAAGCTGAGCACTTATCAATGGTGTTAGATTAATAATCTCACCAGGGGAAGCTAACTCCGACCTCTATTATCTTCTGGAGGAGAAAATTCATCTCCACCGAACACTTGATTCTTTGAGCCGATATTTACATCTCCAACATCGATAAGGTACAGGAAATGAGAAAAAGGACTGCCGTGCGTGGGCGTCCTCTATCGGTCCTCACCCAAAAGAGTCCTCGGTTGAAGCGTCACACAGCCAGTATGGATGTACTCGATGAGCTGACGGAAGACGTCGGGTTCGAACTCTTCAATGATGAGCGTGTGGTGCTGATTGGACTGCGGCTGTAGACCAGACCGTGGTTAGTTGCCTTCCTCGCATACTTTCACCCCTCTCCCCTTTCATCTTTCTTTAATTTTCTCGCGTCTTGATGAGAAGAAGCCCCCCCAACCCCCCTCCCGCAGTTGATGCCACCGCTTAAGCGGAAAAAAATGCCCCGTGATTGGCGAAGGGTTGAAAAGGAAGGAGACGGGAGAGAAAAATAAGAAAAACGACGTCTAATCGATAAATTCATTCCTCGACGAGAGAGGGAGCTGCCAACGCGTGCTCTTGTTAATCCACGCCTCGGGAAATATCGCTAAGAATGTGAAAATATCGAGTGCCCGCGCGAAAGGCTCGAATGCGGAGAAAATGTGGGCGGGGAGAGCCTCTTTAATCGAATGAAGCGAGTCGGCAGCGCACAGCCGTATCTTCTACGGATGGAAACGAGTACTTTCTTTGTATGAATATTCATTCTGGAGATGGAAAACTTGTTCTAAAAAAGAGTGGTGTTTGATCGATGTCTCTTCCGCCGAAAATCAAGAAATTTTGCAAGTGATAATCTTTGCGTTTTCGTTTGGGCAGAATACGAATAGATAAATATTATCAGGTTTCCAGATTTTAATTCGCAGTAGTAATGTTAAAAGTGCTTCGACAGCTAAGGTTATTTCACACGTGAGCCCCCACCGGGAATCGAACCCGGAACGTCTTTCACCAAGGTCAAATGCGTTACCCACGTGGCTATACAGAGGCCCAGATTTAAATTTGAACGCACAGAACGGTTGACGAAATCTTCCGATGAAATGCGGGACCAAAACGGGACATCTGAAGTGTAAAATACGTTCGTAATATGTACATTACCACCCGTAGCGCTCCTATCGATTGAAATCGAAAATTTTAATCTGTAACCCTATGTAAGCATCGAACGTATGTACATTTTTGAATTTCATAGGAATCGGAATCCACTGTTTGCGGTAGTTATCCATGAAGGGAGAGGAATAAAAAACTATTACACGTTATCACAGAATTTTTAACCTTTTTCAACCTTGGTTTCAACGTATTGCGTCATCATTAGACCAATATCTGATCAGGTCAGCACCTGATGATGGTGCCATGCGTTGAAACCTAGGTTATGGAAGATTAAATTCTGTAGTGACGTATAAAAGTTTTTTTTACTCCTCTCTCATCATAGGATCCAGATTGTCCGTTACCTGTTTAGCTGATTGCTTTGCTCATAGTTATAGATGTGGTTCTTAATCTGGGGTGCGAGAAGCTTGTTCAAAGCGGCACGGTTTAGATTCAATGGCTATTATTATGGAAATACCAGACATTCCTTAAGTCCACAATGACTTTTCAGGGATAACGGCATAAAATGGGAAAATAAGGGTCAGTCTCATAATGTACGGGACGTCTGGCAATCCTAATTATCTTCAATTTGAAGCGCGTGATGGTATTTGAAAAACTGTGGTCACCAAGTGTGACTGTCGTCAAACTGTGGTATCGACCCTCAGAAAATATTTAAATAGCCCTATAATATTATTTAAAGATGCAGAGGCATAGCGATGGGTAAAGCGGCGTATTTTGGGGGGTGTCAAAGTTTTCATTTATGGAATGTAGTATTCATTAGCCTTTTTTCACGAAACGTTCATATATTAATGTTTAGGTAATTGTTCATATCAGTAAGGATACTCTTATTATTCTCTATCCGAGTAATTACGGCTAATTTCAAGTAACACGAGTGGGGAATAAATGAAAAACCCCGTGCTACATCCTGCTTAATACGGCAAAATGTCTCATCACGTCTCTGTTTACAGTTGTTGGAAATGCAATGCATTCTCACTCAGAATTCAACAAATGTCCGAGTCTACGCAGAAAATAACGGCAAAGGTCCACTGAAACATTTTTCTTTCGCCTGAAGTGGGCCATTAAAACTTTTCATTATCGTTATTGGAGGTTCTGCGAAATCTGGCAAAGGCACCGTACATTGCCGATAAGTTAGTGAAAAGCTATAAAAACGAAATTATGGAAAGACAGTTTTTTCGAGAGCCTAGTGAGAAACTGGTTTGGTACCGCATAATTCTAAGCCTACGAAGGCTTCTTAGAAGAGGAAACAAAAGTCGACTCAACTCCTTAATTTTTTGACGAGTAAAGTAACTCCAAAAGTTTCAGGAGAAGGAACTATTAAGGAAAATAATCCTTCCGGCACGCATATTTGAGATGCTTCCGTCAGAAAAGAGAGGGCCTGCGAATTTTAAATGAATCTGATGAACAAATATTACGGCAAGAGAGTAAGGCTCGGTTGAAATCTTTTGCGAGAAAGGAGTGATCGTTAATTCGGCGAGAAAACAGTCGTGAAGATGACGGAAATTGAAAAAAAAAGGATCGCAGCCGATTTGAGAGCGGCTCTTGATTGTATTCCGTTACCATGACAACGTCAGGCAGCTGCTTCCCTATGCTCGCGCTTCACTTTTTCTTTCCAATTATAAAGAAAAACCTCGTAACAAGAAGTTTCGAAACTCTCGCAAGTATTGGGAAACGTCGGGGGAAACAAATCACGTTCTCCTCCATTATTTTCTAAATATATTCTTACGGAATCAGAAAATGCGCAATGTTCGTACATCTCTTACTTTATTTCGGATTTGAAACTTGGACTACAGAAAATTTCCATCGATAGCCCTCACTCTTTCCAAGCTTAACCCTTAACATACCAAGCCTAGTTTGTCAACGTTGTTTACCAAGCTGGGGTCTTCGGAGGACCACACGGTTTTCCTTTAATTTCTTAATTGTTTGTTGCTGCAGATTACTTAAAATAGGTTTTCATAGGCTTTTGAAATATCCAGGCATATTTTGCTCAACAATATTTTGTTTATTTATTTTAATAGTAGTAAAAGTAAATCAAATATTACCTATATACTGTTACCGACTTCGAAAAAAGTCGTACAAACGCGTTTAACATTAAAAATCTTTAATTAATTTGATTCTATAGATTTCGTCTAGAAGCTCAATCTCTTTTTATAAAAAGCTCAAGCTCGATCAGAGCTTATAATTAAAAAAAAGTTATGACGGAGCAAGCAGAATTAGTAACGGAGTATTCCAATCTGGGTCCTGCCGGGACCCTAAGGGAGTTTTTATTTATGCATGTTTCTATGAAAGAATTTCAGAAAAGACTAATTTTATATTTTACCTTAAAGTGATGCGGGAGACATACAAAATTCAAGAAAAAAATATTTGTTAAGTTATAGCAGGATCACTAAAAATGCAATTCTGGGGTCCTTCGAGGACCCCCCTTGATATGTTAAGGGTTAAAGTGCATGTAAGTATTGCTCGACTGAGTCATTTACTTAGGTATTTTATGGCATATAGAATGAGACATGGCTTTTTCAAGGACTAATCAGAAGTGAAAAGGTCAACGTGACTGGGACTCGAACCCAGATCTTTCACTTTTTGAACGGATGTTCTGGGCAATTGAACTACCATGGAGAGCAGTCTCACCCCGTTAACAGGGAAGCGTCTCGGGTTTTTAGGAAAGAGCATCCGCTTTGCAAGTGGAAAATCAAATCCCAACTTCGAATCCGTCTCGTATTCTATATATATATATATTCGTATCCGCCACGTCACATTCTACGAGTTATTTCCGCTCTAACACCAAATAAAGATATGCTTTCAATTAGCATTGCGATTCCTTCTTTATTCACCTCTACTGTACTGAATTTGGATAGAATGGATGATTAATACTGCTGGAATTTATAATAATTTATATATTTTAATTATGGAAGTTTTGTGGCCCATTCTTTAGGTTTAATCTTGGTATTGCTGTTGTTGCTGAACAAATATAACCGTTTAATAAATACATACATTAATACTCATAAGGTAACTCGTTCGCAATATTTTAATGCAACAGCTTTCATTAAGTCATAGGTGGACTTTAAAGGTAATTTACTGTACGAGGCATTGACATTTGCCTACAAGGGGGTGTGTCGTCATTCCAAAACTCACAAATCAAGAAATATTTCCGAATTGTCTTCGAATTTCTAACGCACAAACCTTGCCCTTAGACAAGGAGATATATTGTAAGACGTATTTCACATCTGAAAGGATGCTGAGGATACGAAAATTTTGATGAAACCTCCCGATAATAAATCTCGGAACCATTTTTCTTCTTTCGCTGATATTACACTCTTGTCGTGAAATATTAGTTTCTCAACTCGCTGAGTAAGTTTTAACGCGACCTTGCAAAGCTTCACTAACCCTTTTGCTCCTTTATATTAGATACGACAGAGATGAGTGCGGAAAATCATTTTTCCTTACCACACCCGAAAATGGCGGAAATTCCTCCTCAATTTTTCTCCGCGGACCGCTTTCAATCGCATCTCTTTGAAGACGTTTAATTCCTCTCCTCTATAGAGATAGCGCGTTTAATTTCGATTTTTGAAACCCTTTGAAAAATTACCCTCTTAATTTTTTCTTTTCGATTCCCTCCCACGAGAATCCTGTTTGGGTGGCCGCAAAGGGACTTGTAGAATTGCGTGGGCGGCGGCTCCTCCCACTACGATGTTTGGAAACCTTTAACGAAAGGACGCCGACCACTTCTTCCCGTCTCATTCCCTCAACCGCCATCAACACAGAGGCCTCTTTGACTTGCGGAAGGATTTTTAAGAGATTCGAATAAAGAGGAAAGAAATATAAGGGGAAAATCCCAGCGAGGGGATGCGCCGGTGGCTCCCTCACTCGTGGGAGCGGCGGCCGGAGAAAACGCGCACCCCTCTTAACTACAGTCGAGGGACAAATTCTTCTTTTTATCCGATAACAAAAGACATTCGAGAAAACAGGGGAAAGGAAGGAGAAGAAGGCAATCAACTACTACTTTTGTAGTGCTCACTTTTTTCCTTGTGTCGAGTGAGAAGTGACAAGAACAGAAATGGAATAAAAGAAGTGCAATTTGTGATAAGAACCAGTTAAAGTACTCTATTGTTTGGCAGGCTGTGGTCACCAAGCACACTAAAATGAACCACGTAAAAATGTCTACAGTATTTATTTGGCGAGCAGTGCCACGTGCGTCATTGTATCAATCTGGAAGCAAACTTTTATATTTACTTACATTGCGTTTAAGAAAATGAAAATAACCCAAGGAGAAACGGTCATGGAAAAAGTCTGACGGAACCGGGACTGGAGCCCGGGAGCTCAATGGTGGGATAGCTCAATGGATAGAGCAACCAACCGGCAATTGGGAGACCCAGGTTCGAGTCCCGGTTCCGTTCCTAGGTGCACGCCTTATCGAGCCAAGTTACCTTAACCCTTTTCCTTAAAAGAAAATAAATCCAAGTTACCGAATTCCTAGTGAAGTTGTGTTCTCTATAATGATATAGATGAGTCTTCAGCAACAATTACAACTGCAAAGTACATTACATTTACTGGCACCTATCAGAGGCTAAATAGTTGAACACTTCAGCGGTAGAAGTCATAGGAAGCGATTCGAGAAGCATTCGAACGTAATTTATGCTGCATTCATAATTTTAGAGAGATTCATGTCAGAGTTAGCTAGAGTGATTCACCATGTTTCGTCCAAGTAATTAAACCTATAATCCAAATTTTTATGCACTAACGTTACCACCAGATGGTTTTAATATGAAATCTCATATATACATAAACTGATTCGTTCTGAAGTTACATTAATGTTTCCTACAAAACCGATTGCTTGCAAATCCTAATATACACCGTCTAATACACCATGAGCTTTAACATTATTTTCAACAAAACCTTCGTAGATTATAATTAATTAACTCTGGTGATCACTGGTGGAATTTATTATTATTTAGTTCAATGAAAACAGAAAACATTTTCTGTGGACGGATTCAGACTTTGTTTTTATTAAACTCGCAGATTATAAAAACCGTCAATTAACTGTCTCTTACCGATTTCCAAAGTATTCATGAAGTCTCTTTGAAATTAATACATTTGTTTTTTATTGAATTTTAGTAATTTGTCATTTATTTTTGAAAATTTTGATAGGTTTGCAACATATGACGAAAAAATTAGCAAATAAGTATTAAATTAACACTGTGCTCCAGAAGGCTTACACTAACTTTGAGCGTGAGCGAGTTTGAGTGAAAAATTTTTGGAAATATACCAGTTATTCTTAAAAAAATTCCGTTGCATGCTATCCTTCAATACCCTCCCCGTAGCATGCCAGTGAACCGCTATTGCGAGTATTGCATTAAAAATCCCCATAACTCGCCTAAAATTACCCTTTCAATCATTTTCATTTTCGATTCAACAGTTAGGCAGTAAGAACAAGTAGTAAAGGAAACCCTTCTGCGACGTCAAAACAGTTTGCTTCCAAATCAACAGCCACACAAAGGAAATTTGGCGTGATAGCAGGTAATTGCTACTGCGTGTAATCAGAAAGCATACCCTGAGAGATCAGAAATTGTGAGGTTTGAAAGGAAAGGTTGAAAAAAAATATCTCCTCGTCGAGCTAAGTTCCTTCGTCCAGCGTTTCGTGAGAATAAAAACGCCCACGCAAATCGGTCCACAGGGCCCGCTCGGGGCCATTAAATGGGGAAATAAAAAATGCCTCGAGGTTGACCTTAAGCGCCTTTCCAGCGAATAAGGGCAGTCTTTCATAAGGAGCCCATCCGGTCAGATCGAATGCCACGTTCTGAGCAACGGGGTTAAATCGGGAAGGGCGAATGGGAACAAAACAGCCTCCCACGAAACGTGAGTCAGGAACTACTTGATTGGAGAATGGTGCACGAAATCAAAATGGCAAGCAAGTGAAGTAAGTGGTGACATGAACTCGAAATGGCAAGCATACATACAAACAAAAGTCAGCGATGTAATGGAGAATATTTATTTTTAAAAACAATATGAATTTGACGACCTTTAGTCTAGGAAGGTTCAGAAAGTGGTAGATCTACTCTGAGACTAATATAGAGAAATGAGAGAAACATATCGAATCTGTTTCACTCCAAAGTACATACTACTTTTTACGGATGAAGATGAGGAAAAGTCAACAATGTCTAGACAAAAAGAGACGCTCACGGAACATTAAGTACTTTTTCTGACAAGATTGACAATAAAGAGAGATAAAGATAGTAGTATCTTGAAAATATTTATGCAGGCTTCCAGTCATTTTGAGAACAAAGTACTTTCTAAATGATATGAAACTTCTTTTTTTACCTCTTGGATCGGCGCCAGTTGCTGAGAGAAGCCGCGCTGCGGGTGGAGAGAAGAACATCGCAAGGAAAAAAAGAAAAACGAATTGCGCTCGTATTCTTACACACTCGTTTCTTTCTTTTTCTTATTGGTGACGTGATATTGGTGAAAACTGCGGATGTATGATTTGTATTCAGATTCAACATATACCCTTCCAGTTTCAAAGTGAACAAATTGAAACTGACAAATTCAAACCCTGGGATGGTTGTGAATGATGTGATGAAATGTGTGGAAAATTACGTGAGATAAATTTATTTAACATTTGTGTGTGTTGTGAAAGAGTGCAGATAGTATTGGAAGTGGGAGACAGCAAGGGTTTGACGAACGTACATTTAACGTAAAAGCTGGACGTCACAACAAATTGGGTTACGGATGTAACACAAAAACACACTCACACACATGAAAACACAAAGGGTTAACATTTTGGGTTTGAAGGATATATTTTGTACGACTATTCTGCTTTTGAATTTATTGTGTCAAGCATTGTTTTTAAAAGGGGGCAAATATTTACAAGCATAATTGAGATCTAAAAGCTTGCTGTAATTATTGTGTTGGTATTTATTACAATTGTATTTTAGAGGTTGGTAATATTCACAAGGCTTCTGAGAAAATATTTACAGCTGCTATTCGTTGATAGTTCTCAGATGTTTTAGTTAGGCTCTTTATGGCAGAACTTTTTAAAAAAGACATAAGAATTTCTAAATTTAAGAATTTGTGTGAAAATTAAATGTGATCAAAGCTAAATTTTACATCGAATTTCATTATAAAAGTTACACCCATGAATATTAAGTCAAAATTTTTAAAATTTAATGCTTTTCTTATCAAGATATCTACTATATTTCTTCTATAGTAGTTTTTTGTGATTTATAACTGGATTTTGCCTTAAATTACTTTAAATTACGTTAGTTTTACGCAAAAATTACAATTTTGCTTTCGTTAATTTTTTTTCAAAAGAAAGCCATTTAGCAACAATATCCAGAAGATTTTTAATTTGTTGGAAATTGTAATTGGTAGATTTCTTATTCTAAGAAGAACAAAATCTAAACCACAAAGGTTTTTGTTTCACTTGGCAATAATCATTCAATTAACCTTTTCTGATCTTCTGAAAGCCGCGTGAAAAATCTTTTAAAATCTCCGCGTTTAGTTATTACTTAATTTATTTCCTCGTGAGTGAAATTCACGAAGGGTCACGTGATTTGACACCTCACCTGTTGCGCCGCGTTTTGCAAGTTGAGAAGTGGTTCACTGCTCCTCTTGAGGAAAAGCCTCAACTTGTTCTCCCTCGGAGGCGCCTCTCTCTTCCTCTGCTGAGGACTCGGTGCCTACGGATGCAAATCAAGCATCGCTTTTTATTTGAATTGTCAAACCGTTTCCGGCCTTTTCTCACCTCTTCAAATGAGGCGGAAAATCAAATCTCTCCTAATTAATTTCGCCACCCTTTTCACATCCATACGCCTGAAAAGTTAAGCCGGCCTTGGGAACATGAAAGGGAGAGGAAATATCTGTCAATTGAGGCAGTCACTTGCTAGAGGAGAACAGCTGAATGATGTTTGTAGTAAAAATAGCCCACTTCCTTCTATTGAATTCAAATCTCATGGAAAAATCAGTCACTGATGAAGATTATATATTATTTTATATTTATTAGATTATATTTTAATGGTCGAATTAATCNCATTTATGTATATATTTTTGTGTGTGTAATAGACAAATCAGAATTAATGTACATTTGAAACTGAGTATATGAAAGGATAGCTGATGGAAAATTATAACAAATGAGAGCCAAATATTAACTTTGGTAAAATGAAACACTTTGTAACCATAAACTCAACTGATTGGCGGGTAACTTTTTGGTATTCCATGACAAATATGGAAGAAATAAAAAGGAACCACTTTTCACAAATGAACCTAGTTCCTAATTTATTTAAAAACAACTATGCAAAATACAAATGCAAATTTAAAACAAACAAATGAATTTAATAATCAATGTACCTAAAATACACACCATAAATACACATAACTCTCCATTTGTACGGTGGGTAAATTCCCGAAAAGTGCCATAAAAATCGAAACAAATCAAGACTATCACCTTTATATAAATAAGAAAAGATTTTCAGAAATTTTTGCAAAATGATTGATTTTCGTTAACATTTGTATTAAATTCGTCGATAAAAGAACGAGCGAAGCGATTGTGACAAAAAATGTGACACATCTCTCTTTTGTTTTCATAACCACTATTGTATGCCGTCTTTTCTTTTCTCTAATCTGATAATCTTCACCGATGTCGCAGTTGTTTCATCGACATGAGGCAATTTTATATGTTCTTATTGGCTGATTTTACAAATAGAAAATTGGGATGTTTCAGAAAGTCTTCACGGGAGACTAACCGGATTGTTTCTTGGTGTAGAACCAACGTTTCGGCCACTTTCACCGTGGCCATCTTCAGGGTGTATCCCTCAGCGGGTAATGCCGATACCCGCCTAAATGCTCTCTTTATATATCTATTTAGATATATAAAGAGAGCATTTAGGCGGGTATCGGCATTACCCGCTGAGGGATACACCCTGAAGATGGCCACGGTGAAAGTGGCCGAAACGTTGGTTCTACACCAAGAAACAATCCGGTTAGTCTCCCGTGAAGACTTTCTGAAACAAACCATTCACCGGGAAAGCACCAAATCCTTCAGAAAATTGGGATGTTTGCGAGGTGCAAATTACCGCCGGCGATTTATGTATTTTTTAAATTTCACGCTCATGTATTTAATTGAACCGTACAAATCCAAACTTCATCATCGTGCTAGCAAAGCATTTTACAACTCGTTGACCTTACTAAACCGAATTCATACTGACCGAATACCGTACAAATCAAAGTGTAGGTGTATATCCTAAAATGTAGAATTTGGAATTTTCTGGAAGACTCGGTTATTATCAGATTAGTGAACTGTCTTCCAAGGTTTATGTCTCCGCAGAAAATAAAATAGCGACTTGTTACCGAAGCGAATTGTTTCCAAGACTTGATGAGTGAGATTCTTCATTCTCTCACGTTTCAACCATTAAATTAATATTTTTAGTTGCTACTTTTCATCAATCGAGTTGGAATTTGGCATTTAATGAGTCAAAAGTTTTCAGTAGGCAGGAGAATATTGAAAATCGAAAAATACGTAATGATAGTTTTAAATGTCAATGATCCAGAAAAGTGTGGATCTTTGATCATCAGAGAGCGAAAGTGAGTTGTTGAGCGTTCAGATACCTCGGGACGGCTGAAAGTCTGCAGCCGGCCCTGCTATCTGCGGCACATTTTCAACACTTCTTTCAAATTTAAAGTGTAAATTAACTGGAAATAGATGGAAGAATAGCTGGTTTTTCAGTTAGATATTTTTAATTTCATCACGAAACATATTAAGTGATATTTGGTGGAACATCTCCATAATTTATTAAAGATAATGTTGAAAAACTTGACTAAGCCTACAATATAGAAAACACATGCCAAAATCACCTCTAAACCGGTCGCATTGTGTTTTTCTATATTGTGGACTTAATCTAGTTTTATAACATAATCTTTGATAAAATTAATTTAATCCTTGGACATTCAAGGTTCCAATATGTCGGCATGCGTTTCTCTGATATGCCTAATACGCATTCCGATATATCGGTACCTTGACTGTTCAAAGGTTAAGCATACTTAATTTAATGTGTAATTCAAGCATGCTCTCCCTGCGTCTCCAATTTGGTGACTTTGTAATTTTCGAGTCAGAAGATAGGTTTTCCTCTCTACTTGCCTGGTAGAGCATCTTGTGGAACACTCTACTCCTCGCTGCCAATACGGCTTTGACCGCACACACAGGCTCTCTTGTGTCGCCGACCAGGAAGGTGACGTCACACAGCTCAGGCATACTCGCGAGGAATTTCATGTCTTCCGCCAGGCCGGTCTGCGGAAGGGAAAACGGTTTCAAGTTGGAAACAATTTGGTCAAAATATCCAAGTTAATGAGATCTTTTCTCAGGAGAGAGGAGTCGTTCTGCCGACTCTCGACACAAATACATTTAAGTAAGTAATAATATTTGTGTAATTATGTTCTTTCTCAAAGGTGTATTTTTTGCGTGATCTATTTTTTACGTTTTCTCCATATGTATACACTTTCAATTTTCTTTTTGTTTAAATTTCATTATATTTTAGTGAACCGTATTAAACTGTATAATTGCTCTGATATTTTTCTATTGTGTTTTCGTGGTTTATCTTCACCTCCTTCTCTGTGGGTGTTTTCCCACAGCAAGGGTTTTCTTCACTTTAAGTTGGAAACATTTTTCTAACACTCTTCTCTTTCTGTTTGCATTTAATTTATTTGCGTATATATAATAACGACGAACGAGGTCACGTGGAAGAGTGACCCACATGGTCCTAACCTCGCCAATTAAGGGCAAATCCATCTCTAACTAGCTTTGGGCAGTCTTCTGCCTGTTTTCCTTCTGAGAGGGATGTTTAAGACAGATGGCAGTGGCCGCATATTTTAAATTGACTATTTTTTGCGTTTGAAGGAAGATTCTAAGGAAAACAAGTCGTTTAAGGAAACGAGGACAAGTCGTTTTAAAGATTCATTCTTTCAGAGAACGATACACGACAACAGTGAGTTAAAACTCGAATGCTTGGTGTTTACACCCAATAGTACACCCCGAATGGCGGCTTGCAGGGTATTTTTGTAGACGGATATGTAGAAAACAGAAAAATATTTATTTCTAGTCTTATAATAGCGATGTTGAATGTTTGCACTAAATTTGGAAAAATCTAATTCTCGGTTATGATACCATTAAGTAAGCTTACCGTATTTTTTTCTGTTGTCGCTATTTGATGGTAAAACCCATAAAAAGAAACAATATAAGATACAAAGATTTCTTTGATAGAAGTAATTTATGCACCGATTTTCATAAATAAAACACACGCCCTGTGTTATAATGTAAACTTAAAATGAATGAATGAATAAACTCTTTAGGATTAACTAGAGGATTAAGGATTATTTCTCTTTGCTAAGGATTAATCCACACAGGATATTATCTATAATCTTCACATTAACAAAACATTATAAAACTGAGCCTAAAAGTGCAATTTGAGTATAGATTATGATAGTAGGAATATGACATGATATAAACTCAGACTTGGTTTTAGAGCAACTTCCCGGTTTTGCACGCTTCAGGATTTGATAAGCCCCTGTTTCGTACATACCATCAGAATGTTTTAACCCTACCGTTAACCTGCTATCTAACCTTCGGCAATTCGCTGTGAATTAGAGGTTGTAGAAGCAGCTGACGCAGCTCTTCTGGCCCCTGGCAAAGGATATTCCAGCGGAGCGGAGTTATATTTTAGTTTATTTATTTATTCCCAAGAATCTGAAATATTCGAACAATGTCCTTTTAATCTACCGAAAAATGAAGCTATTTTAGGTGCAAAAGTCTGAGGAAACGATACAGAGGTTGTTTGAACACATTTTGAGGAACCAATGGAAATCAGACGCTTAAAAGGTTAAGAGCGTCTACTATTATAACTGTGTTATTCCTTAGACTTGAAGTGAAAGGGCAAGTGGAGTATCGGGGGTAAATATGTAGCTATTGAATTCCAAATTATTTTATCACTTACCTTACGTTGCTGATATGACCGAGGAAGGGAGACCGCATGAGTCCTACTTCTTTAATGTGAGTCCAATCGGCGCGTATTTAAAGTTTAAGAATAATAATTTTGGATCTGAAACAAACATTCAGGGTTCACTAACTATTGCAAGCTAAATTGCAACGATAGGCGATTCCCTACCTATTTTTTAATATCACTCATTCAAGAATATTGTTGATATACTATAATTAGAAATTTGCGATCATTACCTGCTTAATGCACTGAATAAACCACGGTGAATCTTATCTTGTTTCAACTTAAATTCGAACGTTAATATGTGACTTTAAGGTACCATTTGTACCAGCTATAGCGTCCACTATCATTCATATCTTGTACATTTCTGCAGATCTAAATTAAACTTCATCTTCGTTTCTCGAATAACATTTTTCCCTGTTCAAAATTTTTCCTACCATTCCTTCCTTGGTTTTCGGCATTTCTTTCCGCACCCTCTTTTTGCTCCGTGGTTTGTTTATATAATCAGAAATTATGTATCCATCGCACTCGAGGCTTTCTATGCTTTTCACTTTCTGTAATAGTTGACTTTGTGGATATTTAGCCCTACTTTTATGCATTTATTTCTGAATTTGTCTCGCCTCGTACATACATTCATTTATCTCTAAGTTTATTTTCCAATATCTTTACCTTTAGCGCATCCACCTTTGTCATTGTCCGCATTTCTCTT
Organism: Ladona fulva; assembly: GCA_000376725.2. Classification (NCBI taxonomy): domain Eukaryota; kingdom Metazoa; phylum Arthropoda; class Insecta; order Odonata; family Libellulidae; genus Ladona; species Ladona fulva. Next base: position 846,376 of record KZ308355.1, on the reverse strand, counting down.
CTGTAGAGCAGGACAGTTGTTGCTATACCTTTAAAAATTCAAACTTATATGGTAACTTCCATCCTTTTTTTAATCTACATACTGACGATATGATGAGAAGGTGGAAACAAATATGGGGTAAAGGTTAACAATTTGGCACTAATGAACATCTAAACATGATCCCATGAAAAATCGATAGTATTAAGGACGAATTAAATATTCAGCTCTGAATCAAATGGTAGTCAATCGAATTTTTAACATTTCAACTTTAATTTAATCGATGGTTTTGGAATACGTAGACGTCATGAAATTGAACTTTTTCATTTAATTTGATTCTTTCATAGCTCACGGCCTCGTTCAATCTCTTGCGTTTGAGATTTCCTCGTATTACATCCGATGGCACAGTTTCCTTCGGCGAATTACGTTCGGAAGACTGTCTTCTCCCACTCTTACTTTCAATTGAAACTCATCCATGAGAATGAATTGATTGCTCCTGCGTTATGGCCGTCCTCTTGCGACGAGACGTGAAGAGGACGTCTATCAAAGGATACCTTAGGCAAGGAATGGAAAGATCGTTTATATAACATAGAATTTATATCGGAATACATGTGATATTTCTTTAATTCTCTACAGAACGGCATGCATTCATACGCTGTGGTTCGTATTTAAATGCTCGAAGTATGGAAAGAGAAAAAGAAAAGAGATACGGCTGTTAGAAAATCATCATGAGAATGGAACTTCAAGGCTGTAATTTTTTTCTTGTTTCGATTTTTCTTATTATTTTGTATTTACTTCTTTTGTATAATTGTTTTTTGTAAATACCTGATATGTTTAATTATGCTGGTATACTGTCTTTGGGGTTTTAAGTAAATTTTGGGCCATTTTCTTATTGACAAAGATGAGTTAGAAGTCGTGTTTTAAAATGTTCGTCGTTGTTTGTTGGTGAGGCGCGAGTAGTAGTAGATAGTTGAATGAATTTTTGATTTTTTCCCTTTTTATTTTCTAGATATCTATTCTTTTATTGTGTGCGCTTTTAAGTTTTAGTCTTAGAGATTTTTTTCGTAAGATATTGTGAATTTTTCTGGTCTCAAAACCATTTGTATGGCAATATTTTCTATGTGATATAGTACTGTTTTGAAATTCATGTTCGTAGGAATGTTTAGCAGTGGAATGGTGTGAAAAGGAGAATTTTTGTGACATCTGATGATTTGATTCATTTGATTTGTATACTTCGGAGTGTTTGGATTTTCGATAGAAAACAAAACTCAGCTTAAAGTAGTTTCTAATAATTTTTACATTAAAAAATGGCAAACTGCGACTTGTTTCTTCTTCGTCAGTAAATTCAATTGTATCAAAGTGGTAATTCAACTTTTATAGGAAATTTACGGCTTTGGAATATGTTTTTTTGATAATACCCAAAGTATGTTATAATAATCTGTTCCATTGCGAACTATTAGAATTACCACGAGAAACAAAAACATCCAAATTCAAGGTTTGGTATTAAGGGGAGCGTGTAGAGGGTATCCAATAGGATTCAAAAAGAACCTCATCATTTACCTTCGCTTCAATGCATAAGTCTTGTGTTTCCATACGTCTTGCAAGGAAACTTTTCCATGGAAGTGTTTACTACGGCTGATTACCATGAAATGAAACCTGAGATAGTTTTCTTAATTTAATTACTAGACCCCCATTTAATATATCAATCGAATAATACTCGATGGCGTCATAAGATTATTCCTCTCGTTAATTACGCGTTAGCTGGTTTCAACAAATGATTGTTTCTATTTACACTGTTAATTACCACGGATCTAGGAAATAGAAGTAGAATATCATCGATAAGAGCACGATAAGATAAAAGGACAAGCTTATCTCAGTTTCCGTCACACCTGGGCTTAGTTCTGTCGCATACAAGCGGTAATCTATGACGCCTCCGGGGAAATAATTTCTAGTAGGAAAGTAGAAGCTGCAGAAATAAAGATACGGAGGAGAATGCTGAAAATAAGTAGGGTAAACAGACCTCGTAATTCTTAAAACAAGTCAACGAAGGCAGTGGTAAATGTGATGAAGGAAAGGAGAGATTGTTTCTTGGGTCAAGAACTGAAATATATATATAATATGAAGGCTGATTCAAGTATAGTTTTAGAGGGAAAAGTGTTTGGAAAAAGAGGACGGCCGAGGAAAAAGTACCTACATGACATCCAGGGAAGAATAAAGGTGGATTAATACCATGAACTCAAGAGAATAGCAGAAGATGGGATATCCTGACTGCAGCGACAAGGTTTTGCTTTTAGATGTCTGCACAGTCTTTAGCCCGAGGACTGGTTTTAACCTCATCCCCTCCACCATCAGCTACGAATAGCTTTGGAGATGGGGTAGAGGCGACTAAGCAAAATGTGGAATGAGGTAGTTTGCCATTGCTTTCCTCGCTGAGACAGAATGCCATAAGCGGAATAAGTCCAGGTAATTGAAGCAAATGAGTTACACTTTTCGTAGCATTCAAAAAGGAGAGACCTTAATTAATGCCATTATTCAGCATCACTCATACCTTTGTGTGAGTGATGGTTTCCAGCTTTCATATTGTCGCAGACATGAACAAGACTGAGACAAAAGTAAATGAAAGATACATTTTTCTCTATCCTGTGCCTAAAGAAAAATATTCCATTCATCAGGATATGGTAACATGCCTTTAGACGGGAAAATACAATTGCACCTAAACGGCAGTTACCTGAATTTCTACCTGATTAATTTCAAAACAGTAACAAGAAAAATTTTAAATTATAGAAATGAGTGACTAGGTGGTTTAAAACTGCACCAGTGAACAATAACGAAAAAATTATTTCCATTTCCCGCTACGAAGTTTGAAGTAATATGAAGTATGACGATGATAAGAAAAGAGCTAATCGACGATAATTGCGGAAACTTTAATACTTGACGCATCTTTTCTTCCGTTCTCTCATTAGCGAAGAATCCTCTTTTGAGGAGCGCGAGCTCAGAACTCCCTCTTCACTTCCCACGATGACTAACGTTCTTTAGATCGACTGCCGACATTTCTTGATACACTTTCACGGTGAAAGAAATATTTAGGCAGACGTAATCTTCCTTTTTCGAGGAGCAATCAATCGACAAACCAGCTGAAATGACGTCACAGAGCGAAGATTAAGCCTTCTTTCTCTCCCACTCGCGGAAAAGTGCTGAAAGAGTGGCTCTATCTTCGCATTTTCGGAACTTCTTTGTTCGGTTCAAATTTAAAACCGGAGATTCGAGCCTTTATTTCATCGCGACGCTGGAAATTACGTTTTGGTTGAACAATGAGTTACATCAGGGAGTACCGATGTTTGCGTCATCGCTCTTGGAGGCATGAATATAATCCCATTCCTATTCTCTCCCTGTGGTGTGTTTCTCCGTGATATTGAAAACTGCGACATTTCCGTGCTGTAAAGTACGACGAAGCATGTCGATGAGTTGTAACCGAATTCTTTGCCATTTCAGTATATTTCATATTTGCTATTTATTCATATTTTGCTTTTTATTTCAGATTTCATAGGTACTTTGAAATTTGAAGTGTATCGTGGGTTCTTATTACTTGTTTCTTAGATGTGTGTCGATATTTTGACATGAAGTAAATCGTTTTATAGTCTGTTTACTACGCAATATAAATCGATACAGTAGAAACAGTAGTCTACATCTACATATGTGCCCTGCAAGCACCCTTCCGGTGTATGGCAGAGGGTGCACTTACCATGATTCTACTTCTCTTATCGATTACTTTCGCGTATCATTTGTAGTCGTAGTATTGTTAAAGGTCCTTAGAGAGCTGAGGTCATTTTGCACATGAGAACCAACCGGGAATTGAACCCGGGACCTCTTTCTCCGAATTCGAACGCGTGGCTCAATTGGTTATCCGGGAGCCCATAATAGAAACAGACCAACAAGGCTGACTTACACATTTCGCAATAACCAAATTTCGTGTAAAGCGGATTCCTTTCAAAATAACTTCCTCCGATTTGATTTCCATAGAATTACTATCTATTTATCTTCTATTACTATTTATCTTCTCTCATTTTGAAAGCATCACTTGTATTAAAATAATACACTGTACCCTTCTCAATTCAAATTATTTAATTAGTAAATTCAGCTGTGTAAAAAATGATTGTAAAATTTATGAACAGAATTTAAAAGCCATTTAAAACACACAGTGACAAATTTTATTTTGATTGAAACCGCGCCATTAACGCCGTTTTCTGTTAGCTGAAGATTTGTATAAAAATATTTTCCTTGCGGACCATACATTTTTTTCGTGTTAACCATTGTTTTGTGTTAAACGTCTCGCATAAAACGATTTAGTATACATGGAAAGTTATAGATGACGGAACGGACCAATGCTGCACTTTGTGTTTTCGTCTTAACCTATATCCTCAGTAGTAGCAGTGGTATTGTTAAAAGTTCCACAGCTGAGGTAATTTTGCACATATGGGCCCCCGCCGGGATTCGAACCTGGAACGAATTCCACCACAGGTGAGGAGCCACCCACTTGGCTATTCGGTTTTCACTCTACTGGAGAATTTATATATTAGCACACACACATTATAATATATGAAGAAATCATAACAAATTGAAGGTCTTTCCACCGTCTTCCTTTTGTCAGAAGAGATGTGAAAAATTAAACAGTTCCCTTTTCCTGTGAGAGAGACAATTAGTGAGAAAACTGAGCTAATGTTGACATTTGAGGGATGATATTTCAAAGATACACTTAGATGCCGGTGAAGAACTTGAAAAGGAATGGAATTTTTCTTTCGAGATGTACCCAAAAGAAAGCAAGAAATAACTTCTGACAGTTTTCGCAACGTAAAGTAACTCTTGCTAGTGTAGATAGAAACGAATTGTACCCGCAGCATTATCTTTAATGAAATTATAGTAAGTTATAACGTTTTTTTATATTTTTAGATAAAAACTGTATTATTCAAGGAGGATAGCTATAACATTCAATTATTTATGAAAAAATAACGCTTATTATTGCAGCAGATTCAATAGCAATTCGCTCATTTGGTGAGATTTTTGAAGAATGTATTTTATTACGCTGACTAACCTCTCGAATCTTATGAACTGCTGTAAATGCGCCGTCGAAGTTTATTCAACTCAAATTTCTTATTGCGATGACGGTTTTCCTCTTGCACTAATATGCTAATCCTAAATTTACTCCTACCACACTCATATACGTGTATTAATATCTATAGTTATTCTTATCCTACAGTGAATTACGCCCAAAAGTCTTCTAATAGCCGCAATATAATCTATTTGGTTTTATTCCTTAGAGAATTCATATTGGATGAAGTGCCTACTTTATTGTGTTAGCAAATGCTACTTAAAAATTTAATTGGCACTCTGAAGAATTATTGGGCTGATAAATTTGCATATCATAAACTTTTATTATAATGAACGAAAAACTGAATTTGTTTGGTATATTTTCAAGGTTTCCCGAGCATTGTACAAAGATTTTTACATTGCTATCAATGATACAAGACAATGTGGGTCTTTCTCTATACCCAATCAATTTTCTATCATATCTTCGTTATCATTCAAGACGAAGAGTCAACATTGTTCTCGATTTTTTTCTGGCATGCTTCTATCATAAAATTATCTACCAATTCTCAACTTCTGTCGTAGCGAATCATTTCTGCCTGTCATAAATAAAAGTCTTTTCTCTCAGCGCATACTCAAGAACTGCCAGTTTCTTTACTTTCCTTTCCCTTCGTTAGCAACATTTTTCCCTCTCGATACCATCTGTTTTTCACTGTCTCAACAAATAAATCTTCGAGGCATTCGCATAATCTTCACGGATACTTTCTGTTTTTCCTTCAGGATTAAATCCTAGTAAAACCTTTTGTTTCCTTCTCCTTTAGCAGCTCTTTCACCGCCGCCATTATTCCCCGGATATCCCTCCTTTGATGCCTCTTTCTTACGCTAACAAACCTCTCGAATGTTTGAAATTTTCGCGGCGCCAAACGCCAAACACTTTTTGAGGTGCGCTCTTCAGTTTATGAAGAGGATTACGTCCGTGTGGTTTAGTATCCTGTTTGCCGTGCCATTACAGGATTTGTCGAAGAAGTACTTAACGAAAACCGATCTTGTTCATCACATGTCGAGATATTCTCGGGCCATGAAAAGTTTACGGTGTCTCGTGAGATTGCATAATGCTATACGTCTTCAAGTCAAAGCTAAAAATTTCAAAAATTCCTCTAAAAAACTTCAAGGATTCTTCTTCGTCTAAAAAGATATCGTTAGATATTGGAAAAGTTGAATTTACTTCTCTAAATCAGAGTAAAAATATTCCGAACGCTTTACTCAACTAGAGTGAATTCTACGTTAGTATCGAGCTATTTGAATACTAATATATTTTAGTCTTTTTTACAAGTAATTTCATGGTATTTACTTATTTTTCAAGTATGGCCTTCCATCAAAGACAGGTTCATCCTGAAAAAGAATTACAAAATTATCCTGCTTTACTATTATTATTTTATGTGGGTAAATATAAGCCTACATAATTTCCATTCATCAAAATTCGCCCTAAAATATATTCAGAGATACCCTGATTTCTGGTTGGGCGTTGAAACGTTTTTCGTGCCCCTTCAAATGTTTATGTTTGAATATTTTGGTAAGCTAGGCAAGCCTCCTAGGTTTGTTGATTTCTTAGAAGTGAAAAATTGCTCTGGATATCGTAGCCTCTAAATGTTCTTGTTTACTTGCTTTGGTAAAAGAATTCGCCTCTTATTTTAGTATTTTCTCCTTGTAATATAGGAAAATAACGACGATCCCCATTTAATGTGTCGTAGATTCGATGCTCGAGTCCACAGATTGATTCGTCTCTCCTAATTGTGGACTCCAAAGACTGCGTTTTCTTACATTGTACCGCTATGTGATAGTTAAGAATATTCTTGGCGATTCCTGTATTTTATTGGACGGATCTCACACGCATCACTATTTTTTGAGGCAACAAACAGAGCAGGAAATTAAGAATTGGACATAGAAAGAGAAATTATCTTAATGAGTGTCAATGCCTCAACTTAATTAAATGAGCTTGAATGAATGCACGTAAAAGATGATCTAAATTAGTTCGATTCAGATTGCATCGAGGTCGAGGAAACACAAAACCTCGTTGCGCATAATCTGTTGTAACTAGTAATAATATTCTATGAAGATAAGTTATATTAAACGACTCTTTATTCTCAGAAAATGTCAATTTAAGGTATTTAAGTTTAATATTGCATTGAAATCACCCATAAACTGTTTATATTATTTTAGCTTTATATTTATTTACTAGTATACGCCCCCGTCAATCATAACGGAACTTAAATTAGTTTACAAATATATCTATTATCGTATATATCTGGTCCTCTTAAGCAAGAAACAGTTCTTCGNTCTTACTATTATTTATAATATTTGTTCTACTGTTTTCAAGTCATGAAAGCCCACTTTACGTAAATTTCTTATAAAAATTATAAGAACGGATTATCCCCGTGCACTTATGTGGAATAATTCATGAAATCAAATTCAAAAATGGCCTTAGTCGTCAAAGGGATTATCCCAAAAATTTTACAAATTTTTAGTGTATTTCATCAAGGTTCTCGCAATTTTGAAATTATATGAATGAATCAAGACTAAAATAAGAATCTATGATTATTTTCCTTTCACACTTGATACTTGTCTCAATTTCGTAGGACCATTGTTTCTAATTTAATTTTGTAAAAGAAACAACCTCTGCAAGTCATGAAAACGTACTTTACGTTCATCTCTTATGGAAGCGCATTATGGGCTCCTGATTTCGAACCCGAGCCTTTACTGAGATGAGAATAGTTTTCCTGAGGGTTTCAGCATCGTAGAAACACAATGCTCTTTGTTTCAGATCTCTAAGGCAAGCCGTTTCTGAGATAAATAAGGGGACGGACAGACATTTGCTTTATATATATACGATTTAGCTTTATAGATACTGGTAACCCCCCCATTGATTTATACATTACCCAGGGAGCCGATCAGAAATTCGTCATTTCTTTCCCACCGCAGCCTATTTGATTGGAACGTATTTGGAATGGAACATAAGTGCCTCACCTTGTTCTCGAAGGTGCTGAGGTCTGGTTCATCGGCAGCCGCCGCTGCAGCCGCAGCGATTCCTCCACTGGTCGTTCCTAAGTCCACCGAAGCCATGTCTCTCTATCTGGCATCGGTCCCAAAAGGCAGGATAGTGCCTGAGGTCGGGTCCAGACCCTGTTACGGAAGAAAGGAAACGTCGTTAAATAAATCATATGTCGCAGTCGTAACTATCGTAGGCCATTGTTCAAAGCCGCTGTCACCTCTCTAAAATTGTATTCTCTGAGACGAAATTCTGTGAATTCGTAATTATTTTTTTTTATTCTACGAAACAAATCCCATATGAATTTGCACGTACATTATGCCGTACGGTGGAGTATACTATGGTGAAATATTTCCTCCCTTGATTTACGGAATTTATCACTATCTAAAACAAGAATATTATTAAATAAATTCGACGGAGCGGCGATTTACTTGAAAATGACGCTTATGCGTTGAAACATGTCGTGTGTCTGTTGTAGTTATGTAGTATTGTGCAAAGTTATTTGAGATTAAATTTACCAGTTTCCCTTGAAAAGTGGTGATTTTTTCAACAACCAAGAATATTATTATCACATCCCTCTTACGGGGAGCCTCCTTAGGCCAAATGGCCTCTTTTGATGATAATAATGTTACACTAATATGCAGAAACAATTGAGTACAATTAACTTAAATCTAGAAAAATAAATCAATACATCTAAAAAATCCGGGAAACATAGGTACAAGACAATTGGTGAAAAGAGTAGATAGAAATGAATAGGAAGAAAAGTTGATAAACAAAAACTAATACATATAATTAGATATATATATATATCTAATTATATATATCTAATCTAATTAGTGCACAGTAAGCCCACAGTACAGGGATAGAAGAATGTTATTTTCATTAATAATGAACTTCCACAATATCCTTCAAGCCGTTATAAAGTGCGTAGCAAAGGGAATAACTGAGTATGATTATCGGCGTTGACTTCTATTTTAGTTTAGAGTAAATCTCCTCCTATTTGTTTACTTACGTTTTCTTCTTCACAATGATTATAACCTTCCTTGCAAGTTTTTAAAGTTAACTGCGATGTACGTCTTCCGTTAGCTGTGCCTCAAATCACTTCCTGCAAGTGATCACAATTTAGTCCAGAACGATAGTTTTACTCGCGCAATCGCAATTTCCCTGGGAAATAGTTAACTCAGTCGCTGCTCTCCTAGTACCCGAAACGTTCTACTTCGAGAACGGTTGAAATCCTCCCGGACTGTATGTGGCAGGCGTCGACATTATGTGCTTCTGATTTCTGATTTTGATAAAGTTTAACCGTTTCCGAGATTTACTTAATTGCTCCGTAACGCTTCGAACGAAGTCGAGTTGAGTCAGAGAACTGCTCCAGGAAAACCACGAAACTTCTAATCGCTCCCATTTCCTCTTTTGTTCTTGGATTGAATAACAGCGTTAAAGCGCAGGAATAGGCTGAGGAAAGGAGGAAAGGTTCTCTGAATCGCCAAAGTTTCTTTTCGGATTTCAGCTAGGCTAAGTGTAAGAGACACCGGGTGACCCAAATGCCGAAGAAGAATCTCTAAGCTATTTTGGGTAACCTCATTTAAAGGTAAAGCTTATGCCTGAAGCGTTTGTTAGTTGAGGCCTAGGGCAAGCACATGCAACGCACTGATCCTTTATTCTTCAGACTTCATAGCGAAGATCACAAGCATCAAAACCCGGGAAAACTGACGCAGCCCTTATTTCTGTTCAGGAATGTATAATCTTGCGGATCAAAATCTTTTTATGGGTCATTAGGTCTTCGCTTTCCGGTCTGTAATGGAAATCCGAAGCTACGAATTTTCCTATAAATCGAATGCAGGCTCAAATATCGGATCCTTTCAATTAAGTGCAAACGAAACCAACCACGTAGACAGAATTTCCCGGAAACTATATGTTTAAAATAATCTCTTGTCATCTCTCCAAGTAAGCAATACTGTGATACCCTTGGATACTCTCATCTAATCGATTGTAACCTTTCGTCAGTCGGGCCTAAAATCATAACAGGGAGACTAGCCCGTTACATTCCGTACAACAGGCCTTTTTTTCGGCCAAATGTCTAAAATAAATAAATCTAATCGTAATTTATGAAGATTTAACTTTAGCTTATATTATGTGTTATGAGTTATAATTATAAACTTATCAATTCTCTCTTCCAATTACAAGGGTAGAAAATATACGACTATGAAGTAATTATATACAGTTTCCCATTTATGTTTAATTATAATCAGGATATAACTCTATGAAGCTTTACCCGCGTTATTTAAGTACTGTAAATATTACGAAATGTTTGGAAACGTTTTGTGGTCGATACTTTGTACTATTTGGTGGTTTACGAACAAAAGACACCGGAAGACCAACTTATTGAATTTACTGGCAATGCACCTTTGCATTGTAAAGTTTCAAGAGGAACTTATTTTTCAAGTAATTGAATTAGGTTTTTTTAATCCACACAGTATTTTCTTCTTTATTTTCTTTTTCAGTGCATAATTTTCTGCTATCCTTACTTTAGCTGAAAGGAAAATGAGTTAACGTATTACGAGAGTGTGAATTCTCGATCTCGCCCTCGATAAATTCGTATCCTAATGCAGAGGCATAGCCAAGGTTTGTCTTTCGTTCTGAGCTATGGAGTAAATGCAAAAGTGCTCATTCCAGTGACAGGCAAACTTCTGCCCTAAAAGTAAGAAAGACGGCATCAGATTTATATATATTCGCTGCGAGACACCAGTGGCCTGTGGCGCGTAGCTGTAATTGTTTTAACAATTACGATTTACATTCCATAACCTTGATTTTTTTAAACCCATTTTGGCTCTGAGGGGTACACCTAACCCCTCCCTGGGTGCGCCACCACCAAATGTATTCAAAAATTAAATTAATATGTTCAAGTGTAACTTCGCGGAACTCAACATGCATGTTGAAAGAAAGGATGTTCAGTAATTTCTACAGTAAGTTTATTAATCAAATATAATATATCCCTGGAGATGTCAACCAGTCGACGAAACTAGTCGATTAATAAACCTACTGTGGACATTATTAAGCGCCCTTTCTTTCAACATGTGTATTAAAAATATCATCTCTTACGCCTGCCTCCAAAATCGAATTCAAAATTTGATTTTCAACCAAATTTATCCAGTGATAATTCAATACCTTTCAATTGTTTTCACAGTGTCTCATTTTTCCTTCCAATCGTTACAGGTTACAATCTCGAGGATTCTGTCGTCTACTTCAAACTTTGTTAATAGCTCAATGATATCTTAGCGAAAAGATGAGTATCTAACGGCTATCACTTCACAGTCCTCATCAATTCCCTCAGTGTCATTCATCGTCTATTCGCATGCGATTTAAATAGAGATTGCGGGAGAGAAGATTAATTGTTTCACCGAAGATTTTAACGGCGTAGGCACATCGCAAAAGTAATTTCGTTTCCTGACCATCATCAAACGTTACCGTAAACTCCAACAGTCTCACCTTCATAAGTCATTTTGGATTAATCTCAGGCAGTTGCCAAGAAAACTTGATTACAAGCTAGCGACGCCTCTTCAAACCATTGCAAAGTTCATTAAACGAGAGGCCCAAAGCGCAAATGAGAGCGCCGAGGGAGAGTTGGAAAAACCGCTCTGCCCTAAGTGAGGAAAATTTCGTTTAACCTTTGCGTCAGACCATCCGACACTTGAAAGAGTTAAACATTTCACCTCTTCAATGCACATATGAAAGAGAAACCCCGGCCATATTAAAATTTAATCTCATTTTACCTGTAGAGGTACTATTTATTGGATTCTTGCTCAGTGTATCTTGCTTCTTTTGTATTATAGTATCGCAAGTGGTGTAGGGAGTGTATTATCAATTTATTGTACTCACAAGTAGAGATAAGATTCAATAAACAACTCTTCAATACAATTTCGAAATAATAATTTTTAAAATCATAATTTCCTATGTATATTTCAAATCTTTAAATACGTAACAAAAGTTTGAATTCAATGCATCTACTTACAAATGCCAAGACAGAATTTTTAAAAGAGATAAAGCACCATAATCCATTGGGGTACTGCCAAATCATATATTGTTTGTTGTGGGGTAGTATATTATATAATAATTATAATAGTATATAGAAATAATTATAATTATATATTACAATAATAATTTCTTAATGGAAAGAGGAAGATCCCAATTACATCCATCTTAATAATTATCATTATTGATGAGCACATAACTATTCCCTAACGAAAAATCCGATTAGCCGGGAATCGAACCGAGAGCTTCGGATTAGAAAGCCAGCACGCTCATTAATGAGTCAATAAATAAAATAATACCACTCTGCCATTATTAGCGTTGTATCGAAAGAACTATATTCATTTTTCTGTTCGATGTTAACATTACTTGTTAATACTAACAGCTAATGTTAAGCTGCATCAAGGAAGTTAATTATTAATAAATATATGAATAATTAAAATATTCGAATAATTAAAATATATAAATATGTATATAAATAATTTCTATGGACTTGTAAACACGTAGGAAAATCACTCATCGGCTTCCCGAGCGAAATAACATATTTCTTTGTTCTTAGATACCCGTGATGACTTAGGGAAGTTTTTTACGTGAACCAGGGAACTTCTTTCATAACAAGATATGGTATGCCTGCGCATATTATGTACGCTTGGTTATTGATTTTTGAAAATTATTCGTTCATTTTAGAACTATTTATAGTGGTCAAAATCTGAAATAAATTTTGACTAGTTGCTCAAAATATGAAATAAACCCATAAAAAGAGGCACAGGGAAAAACGGACATGAAAAAGTCTTACGGATCTCGAACCTGGGACCTTCCACTTTCCGGGAGGATGCTTTAGTCAATCAAGATATCGAGCCAAAACCAGGAAGGTAGGCATACTTGATTTTCCTAGCAGCGCGCCTTTATGTACAAGTCACTTTTACCCTTTCCCTTGTCATAAAAAGAGATAGCAGAATATGATGGATGTTGCTATTTTTGGAACAAAGAACGCATTGAGGACTAGCGTGGGGTGATCTGAGTGATTATATGATATTAATCCGTAGAGTGACGCAAAGATACATCGGATGAGTTCAGTAAAGTTGAATAACGGTATTATAATACCGAAGAAGGAAAAGCTATTCCATGATATTTCCAATTTTTCCTTTGAACCACAATTGTATCATGTCATCGAGAACTAGCTTCAAAGTTCGATTGATTAATTAGAAAGGTGTTTGTTCTCTTATTAAGGGCATCTAAATGTCTAGCTCGAATATTTTTCGGAGGTAACCACGAACGTAATAAAGCGTGTCTCCATCTTACACAAAGAACACGGTCGCTCTGATTCCTGATATGAATATAGAAACCATGGTAGCGTGGCTTCTTCGCCGATGCACGCACTAATGAAATATTCACGTGTCATACTTTTGCCAGCTAGATAAATTCATGAAAGTTTTAAATCGATGTTAGGTTAACGGTATTATGGAATTTTGAATAATGTACCGAAATACACGGTATAATTTCTTATATTTTAGAACAAAATTTTAGAATTACGATAAGAAATTTTCTTTTGCGAGTCGGAATGGATTTTTCTCAAGTAATGGCTTCGTCAATGAAATTTGGAGGGACAAACACAATAATGGGAGGATTTGTGGAGTGAAAATTCATGACGGGAAAATGCAGAAATAAAAAATACAGTTTACCTATTTCCACAGATATATTTAAAATGACCGGTTTCGGTACAGATCGGTCATTAGCACGTTGAATGGCTATTGAATTTGATGATGTGTGTTGAAACCGGTCGTTTTATTTACGTCTATGGAAATATACATTCATAAGTGTTATACCTGTCGGTTTCATGCACCTTAATATTCCCTATATAATGCCATTTCTTTCGTTTTTTGGTACCCTTACTTTGCTATCTAACACACTTTGCCGTCTAACATTATGGAAATATCTAAAATGTAATTTTTATGCCTACATTTTCCTTTGATGGTCAATTTGAATGTCAAGAAATGTTGATCAGTCACAAATTTAGACACGGTATTCCCATATAAACTGAACTGGAAGGAAAATATCACAAAGAAAGACCTTGTTTAAAGTACAATAGACAATTATTAGTGAGTGATAAAGTTAGGAACGATGAGGAGGCGAAGATGGCCAACTGAGGTTGTAGAGCTGAAGCAAACAAAACATCTGATAGCAATTGATCACAATCAATATATTACGCGTTTTATTTTCTCTTCAAATCATTAGAGAGATAATATTTTTTTAATTTTTAAATAAGAATATTTGTTTCGGTAAGATAAAAGAGGGCGCAGGTTATGTAGCACTGATCTTAACTATAGTGAATGGGCTCCCGGATAGCCAAGTGGGCGACGCGTATACTTTGGTAAAAGCGGTCCCGGGCTCGATTCCCGGTGGGGGCCTTGCTGCGAAATTTTCCAAGGCTGCCGAAGCACTTTTAACAGTACTACTGACTATGGTCTACAAATGAATTAATGAGTGGTCTTGGGAAATAGGCTCTGGTCATGGTGCAGGAAAAAAATGTCACGCTGAACTCTCAAGAAATTTTGAGAAGAGATAGACATATATTTTGAACTCTGATGCCAAAAGTGTCACAGCTCCACTGACTAAAACACAATGACCCGAAAATCGACATCCTTTTCAGAGGTCACCGTGAAGCACATAGAAAACCCTGCACATAGCTCTTATGTGAAAGTCCTTTAGTCTACTTCCCAAAAATGGCCACGTTGTTTTATGAGTCCGACCAGCTGTCCAGGGTATCGGGAGAGGGACCTGCACGCACAGCTGGGGTTAGCCTTTCTCTTTAATACACTCGCCTTTATATTTCTCTGACCGAAATCGGCCTCGGACTTTTATTCAGAGGAATATTTTGATCTCTGAGCCTTTATTACTATTACGTTTGCCCCAAATGCGAGCAGAAAAAATTTTAAATTTAAATTTGCTTTCATTTTACTCTCAGTTGATAGTACTTCATATGAACGATGAAAAGAATGAAAATGGTTCGTAATTTTAATATTAGTCGCAAATTTCAGTGTTAAAGCGTTATCACGTGATTTAACTGGTCAAAGAAAGAGGTGGATAACCTGTGGCATTTTTAGCGTTCAATACCACCTTTTCGTCGCTTTCTGAATCAAATTCACGTATTTAAAAGATTCTTTCCGTGATTTCGTTTATTTAGTGAAGCGAAATTTATATGAAAAAAGGATTTATTTACTTAGCGATTATGCTTCTTCTTAATGAAATTTCGATTTTAATAATTTTTAAGTGGTCAACACGCCCCCCAAGTTCGGCCTGAAATTTTCATGTGCGGCCTGAAGTGTTCATGTGCGGCCTGAAGTTTTTATATGCGAAATTATCTTTTTTCATGCGGTTTAATGGTTCCTGCGGCCATCCGATGACAAAAGGCTACCAAGAACTAAAAGATACTCTTTGGTTTGAAAACAGCGAAGTAATAATACTAAGCTCCAGCCACGAAAATTATAAAATTCCTAATTTATGTTCTAAATGAAAACGGAGGGTTGGTTTTGGTCGGACGTGTTCTACTTTTACTTTGAGAGATTTAGTTTAAGAGTCTTTAGGCCGGGTTAAGGTTTCAACATTTGTGTCGGGGGAGGATTTTAATGTGAAGAGAATGGTGAAGAGGCGGAAAATTGGAAGCAGCGGTTGGGCGATGGCGGAATGAGACGTGGGCGTTTGCAGGTGAAGTCTGTGTTTGGGTTATTGGATTCCGCCCTCGCGCGCAACGGGGTTCCTTCCACCTTCTCTGCTGATTTTTTTTCGAATTCCTTTTGAATACTATTCCTTCCATTAAGGTGTGAATCATTTTCCCTCTTCTTCTTACTGTCAGTATAGAATTTCGTTTTACTTTCGGGATTTCCAATTTTTCCTTATTACACGCCTCCTCCATTTCTTAGATTCAGTCAAAGCATTGTTATTATTGCAGTTAGGGATGTTGCCACGTGTAGACGTTACATAAACGTACGAGTATTTAATGTTTCCTTCTTTTACTTTACATATAGTACTTGCTTAAATACTATTAGTCCATACTGTTCTATTTCCTCTTTTATAGATATCCATCAACGGAGGTTGATCACTACTTCATAAAAACAGTCTCTTTGTTCAACTGTGCGAAATAAGTATTCGGTTCCCTGATTTTTTCGGTACCTTAAACCTCTCAACGATAATTTTTTCGCTTCCAATATATTCCTTTGGTCTTTTTCTTTTACTCTTCCTTGCATTATGACTTCCAATGTGAGATACTCGAAGCAATATATTTCCAAGATATACTGTGTTACTACTTGTTATCATTTTCAATGCAACAGTGGGCATTAAAATTTACTTAGAAGTTAATAAAACATAATAATGCATAATTTTACATAAAAGTTAACTAAAATTTATCTCTTAGTTACATATATCACTCTCTATTCAAATATTCTGCGCAAGTTACATTGCCAAATTGCCTAATTTAGAAAAGAAAGCTTATTTATGTAATCCCTCTGATTTGCAAATTCAACTTAATATATGTAGCGGTCCCTTTCCCAAAATTCCTTTTGCTTACCTTGAGCTCGAATCAATTCTTATGTACACCGTGAGAAATCGTTCGAAGGATTACTCTTTGAATTTATTCCCATAAACCTTGCAGAGCCTCGCTTCTCTCAAATATCATTTGAAGAGAATATTGCGGTTTTAAGTTATGCATTACTCCGATTCATAGCACATCTTTCTTTTCTTCGGTTTCCTCATTTTTTGTTTGTACATTCTTATGTTTATTATATAAAGATATCAGAGAAAAGGTTAGTTAGATCCTCAATCCCTCTAAAATTAGCCTTCAAAAAGGGTGTAAAGTGTAAACGTAGTAAGTAACAGTATATGTGTAAAGTTTGGAACGCAAGATGAGGAGTGAGGTAGTTTGCTCTCACACTCCTCATTGAGCCAGAACACTATCAGTGAAACAATTCCACGTAAGTGCCTCCCCGCATTTACCTCAAGCCTTAAGTCATCTAACATAATGGAATGACGTGGAACAAATTTGGGTGAAGCAACAGATATCAGATTAGGGCATAAGATGTAGTCAATTTTGTCTCCAAGTTTTTAATGGATGTTGATGGAAGAATTAAGGGTTATAAACTGTTGGTAATACAGGTTCTAGGTAGGCTATACATAGGTTCTAGAAAAATGTGCATTGAAAGAAAAACCTGTTAGTAGAAAACATATACAACAATATTAGGATTGTATCCTAAATATCTTGTTTGATGTATGTACTCGTGTAGCTTATGAAAGAATGATGAAGGTAAGATGGATAGATTGGACTACAAGTGAAGAGGTACTTAACCTAATTGGAGAGAAGAGATCTTTTGGTCAAGAGAATAGATTTACTGATAGGACACATCTTGAGGGATTCGCCCCTGATTAAGGCCTACTTAAGGACTCGTTACTCTAAGGGATAAAGGCAGGAAGAATTCTGAGCCTGAATATAATAACATATTGTATTGAATGTTAGATGCAATTCTTCATTAGAAATGAGGAGGTGACGAAGAAAGCTGCATCAATGCAGTGTTTTTCCAATATTGATGAAATCAACAACATCGTGAGTAGCAGCGGAATCTTTTGCTTGTGCTTACGCGAAATCGGTATGTTTCAATATTGTTCTACCACAATCCTGAAAATTAATAATTCCCAAATATATTTTATCAGTCATGGTATGAAATCTGAATCTCTCGTATTACCAACCTAAAGATAAAAATGCTTTTAAAAATTCCAAAATATCTACGCATAAAGGAAGCATTCTAAGGCTTTTCCTAATTTCAATTTAATCATGAATCTATTAGTGTTCTTCTCCTTGTATTGTAACATGGAAAAGTTTGACAATAGCTGCACAATGTCTAAGAATACTCAAAGGCCTACAAATTCTCACTTTAGCATTGTTGAATTTTGCGATAGTAATTTAACGATCTCTAACGTGTTGTATATAAAACTAGTGCTTTTATCAATTTTGATAGGGAAACACTACGGTAATTTCATATTAATATCAAAACTCAATCGGGTAAGCTGTTGAAGATACTTTAAAGCTCTCACGTTCGTGAAATATCAATTAACAAAATACCAAAAACAAAATAAGTAATTTCCCTCAAAAGTAACTCTAGAAGTAAACACTGAAGTTTATTGTAATTTATAATTTCTTTTTTTGATTATTTTGCAGATTTCTGCAGAATATAGTAAAGAAAGGGTAGAAGAAAAGGTAAAGAAAGAAAAACAATTGAAACAGATTGGAAAACTTTTCCAACTAATTTCCGTGGATTGGTCATTAATATCTCTTTTATTTCTGTTTCTCGAAGCTTCAAGATCACTAAGAAATCTCTTAAGTTTACGTGAAATTCTTGTAGGCAATGAAATTGTTTTGTTTATAGGAAACAAATAACTTCATATATGAATTTTTCCTATGTGAGTTTAAGCTTACCTAAAAATCATATTATTTATCAAGGTGAAACTCCCACTATTTTTTGTTTGTCATTTTCTGTTTGTTACTCAAAAATTTATAATCGGTGTAACACTAAACCTGTGCGTAAAGTCGAGAGAAGTCTCCACTCCGCTCTGCTACTCATCGAACTTGATAGAGGGCGTTATCCTTCAAAACCCTCCGTAAGCCGCGTCAATTATGCACGGAATTTCGGAGTTCCAGTAAGCTGTCAAAGAAGATTTTGACGAAAGTTTTCGCTTAAGAATAAGACTCTTGCTTTCCCTTCATAACGGGGGCGCCTAGCTGTTATTTTGAGAGGGTCGTGTAAGTTGCTACGAAGAGTTTGCATAGGGAAGAAAATATTCTTTGTGGTATTTTTAAAGGTTAATTGGGGAAAAAGTCTTAATTTTAATTTCTTCAATTTTTTTCAATATATTGAAATAACAACGATCGTTAAGTGAGCCAAATGTTATACATTTTAACTTGCATGGATTATAATCAATATATGAACTCCCATCTCTCTCTCTCTCTTATGGAGTTTTTTTTTAGATTAGAAAATTGTATGAAACTTTAAGGAAAGAATTTGCAGCCGAATGACCGCACAAAATATTTCCATATGCGACTTGCGGGTAGGATGTTAGTATTCCCGATATGTTAGAAGCCTCCGAATGGGTACTATTACGGAACAAATGTTTTAATGCCGCCCAACCAATTTTTCGAGCGCGTAAGATTTATTGAGATCTTTTATCATAAAATGAATGGTATCAAGCGATACTTGGTGGAATTTCATGATTAATATATTTTAATATATATTATGACAAAACTGACACAAATCCACCAAATGTATAGCAAACGTTAAACAAAATGTAACGTTTGCTATAAATTTTGTGGATTTGTACCAGTTTTGTCATTAAATATATTAATACTTTATCATCTTCATTGAAATTCTTACACATCCATTCATGCCACTGATCATATTTACTATGAATAATGTAATGGTATTCTATCGCTCATTTAGCTATTAACAAAATGAAAGACATGAATTTGTGATTTAAATTTTACTAGCCAACCGTGGCGGAGATTCATAATCTACGCGCCTATGGTGATTTTTCCGCTGAAATACGAAAGACATAGAGGGACTACAATGGACACCTTAGCAAGATAAAATGCTGGAAATCTTCTGTTCCAAAAATGACTGTTCTCTAAGTCCTCTAAGACGGTTATCCAGGGGTAAAGTCTTTCGCTCCGTTTTCCCAAGTATGCATTCTTATTTTATTAAAATTAACCATCGAAAATAATTTGCTTTTATGAACTGATCTGTTTACTGTTTCAATATATCTTCAAAATTTGAAAATCCAACTCCCAAGTTTAGCAAACACTGCGCCTGATTTCGGATACGCGAACCTCGTTCGATATGAGAACGCATCTAAATATACAGCGCGAGTCGCGAGCGGCGGAAGCTTTCCTTTTCATTTCGTCTCCGCATTTTTCCCGCACTAAATTTAACCTCACCCCGAGGAGACATTCTCTCCACGCATTTTCAGTGGAGAGTCCTCGAGAAGCGCTCAAACCCCAGTTTTTATCCCCTCTCTACAACCCTTCGAGGAACCCTGAGGGAAATCGGATCCAGAAAAAGGCTTCTCACATCCTTCCTTCATTCACGCTTCTTATCTCGAATTCACTAAGCTCGTCCTAAATGCGAAATGCCTCCTTCCCGCTCATTCCTCACCCATTTGCCTCATTTCGTTACTCTTCTGTTTCCTCCCTCCGTTTCCTCCCTTTTCTCCCGCTTCTTACCCTTCGCCTAATCCTATTTTCATAACATCCAAGCTTTTTCCATCATTGCCCGCCCCACCCTTCCTCATTTCCTCTCAATATCTCTCCCCATTTCACCGCTCCCCCAAATTTACCTTCCCGCTTCTCTCACAGATGCCGCCATCTCCTACCCCATTTGACGCTTCTCCCATTCTCTATCTCTCTCTCCACGTTCAGCTCGTATCGACCCGCTGCTCTCTCAACAGGTTGCAGAGAGTATCCGTACATTGCTCCTGTTATTTGGCCCCCCTCCCTGCTGCCTCGGTATATATTCATTCAAGATTTTTGCTGCTCGCATGTATGTCGACCTTAACCCTTCCTCTCCCTCGTCCCGTTTTTCCCTATTTCCCATTCTCCCCGATCTCCCATTCTCTTCCCCTGGGTTCTTTACCTCCGTGATAAATTACGTCCCTGGGTATTGAAGAGGAAGCTTTAATGGAGGCTAGGCTCTTTCGGATCCCAAGGTGAGGCGTGAATTAAAACAATGTCTGACGCCTCGGGGATCGTAACGCTTATGGTTGGCTGTTTATGCATTGCCGCACTGGAGGGGAGAAATACGCGAAGGGAATGGCTTTTGCGAAGAACGAATGGGGAGAATATCTGTGCCGTTTCGTCGCCTTGCTTAATTTATGGTCTTCGTGGTCCGGAACACGTTTGTGGAAACCCCTCGAAACGGACCTCTTTTGGACGGTTACCCATGTATGTATTTTTCCTTCTTGCGCAATCGTAGGAGGCTTTGACAGAGAATATTGCGGCAAGATAACGAAAATCCTCTCTTTTTCAGGTTTCACGTCGACGACACTCACTGATATATGCTATCGAACTTGTCTTGTAGTAATTTTCAAAAGCGTTTCAACAGCTTAGGTCATCTCACAGAAATCGAACCCTGAACCGCTTTCACCGAAGTCGAACGCATTACCCACATCTGGAGGCTCACGAAATTGCCATTAGTCTACCTACTGTAACACGGATTTGCTGTAAAGAATACAATATACTGGATTAACCCAGTTTAAATATCGTCTGCAAGAACAGAGTTACCTCTCGGTGATGAGGAAAAAGTTCTCTTTGTCGATATGACGATTTGTTATGGTTCACGCATTGACCTTTTACTTTTTGACTGCAGATGTTTTAAAGAAGAAATGTCGCTCGCAAGCAAACGATGACAAAACGTGGCACAATTCCAATCTTACGGACGATTCCGAACCGTAGATATGGCCGCTTATCGTCTTTTGTTTTGATCCCCATCCTGGAGGCCCCATCTCGCACGGATGGACATGTCTCTCATCCGTCCTTTTTCCATTCCAAACAAAGCGTGTCGCTGCTGCCATTGATGAGAAACTTGGTCCAACTCGTGAATGGAACAGTGAATGAAGTCATTCACTACCATTTCCGCGGTCGGTGCGTCAGCGTTGGCAGCAAATGCTCGTGAGGGACAACATCTTTCTGGAAATGACTGCGGTAAAAATGATTTATGCTTAGCATAAACTGGACTAAAAAGGAAATAAACAGGCAGATAACTCTGATGGTGTTTGTGAATAAATATAAACAGGACTAATTCAAAAACACCCTTAGAATTATCTGTTCATTTCTTTCCTCTCTAAAATAAGCGGGATATTCGTAAATTTATTTTAAATCAGTCACATATGAATGACAGTTTCGTTTTTGGTTCCGTCTACGTAAAGAAATCGCTATTTGCGTAAGAAAATTAAATTAAATTTAAAAAGCGTTAATAATCGCGATCTCAAAATCCATTATTTCTCAGAAGCAATTCTATATTTTTAACATTTTAATTCGAAAAAATACTCCTTGAGACCTAACCTGCCTTGTAAGAGGCAGGGTCCGCCAAGAGGTAGGTTTCGTGTATGCCTATGTCCCAATTTTTAAGGGGCCCGGAATCTAAAGAGGTATTTCCCTTATTTTTCAGTGAGTAGGCGATGCATCTCTAGAAAAATTTGCTATATCTAATATCTGTATTTATAAACTTGTACTTATCACGGAAGAAGCCGATAAGAGCCTCCCTTTGTTAGATGGCCGGTCTTAGTACTCGTGGACGTTCAATATCCCGGAGATTGTGCTACCCCTCGCAACGTTTGTGTTTTGTGGGAAGTAGATTTTTAGGATACGACAGGCAATGAGTACTGACATAAGAATGAAGGTATCTCTATCATTCGTTCTTTAACGAAATTATAATCTCAGTTATATAATTATTATTGCACTATTCTTTCTTCGTTCAAAATTAAGGTTCTTTCCTCCAGTACTGTAATCTTTTTCCTGATATTTTGATAAGGATAATCTGCGTTTGGAAACAAAAAATAACATCGCTGATATTCTTGCAATCGGAAAATGAATTATCTTTCAAATTACGTCTCAGCAAAAGCAAAGCGAGAATTAAGGTTAAACTAATCCATCTCGAGCCTTATTCGTCTTTGTTCACTGTAACATATAAGTGAATGGTTGTAACAGCATAGGCTTCGAGTTTACCTAAATTGTTTTCTAAATATAATAGATGCCATTCGGAAAGTTTTCCAGAAAATTTCCCTTCTTTATGTATCCGTTAATTGCAAAAGCCTTTGAAAAAATAACAATTTTTTGATTTTCTATTTTAATCGTAAACATAATTTTTCCGTATGAATTTTCCTTGACGTAATTACGACAGGCTTTTCCTCGCAATTGGCTCGATGAAAACATACTACGAATGTCTTTTTTCATCACATTTTCTGCCCTAATATTTTTGAAGCAATCTCTTTTCGTTCTCTTTCAATAGAAACGCAAATTCAGTTCACTAGCCAACAAAACCATCGCTATTAGAAAGAATCTTAAAATTATAACTAAATTTATTGACTTCGTTGACATTAATTACTTTATCCGATGACAGATAGTTTAGTTTAATGAAGATTTCTTATATATTTACTCTATTCAACGGGTAATCTATTTCAACTCTTAGATTCACCTATTTTTGTCTCTATAATTACTATCAGTTCCCGAAATAGGAGGATCAATCTCGGCAGCACCTCGCTACATATTTTATTTCACTCCCTCCCATGTATTCCTCGTCGCTCTTCGCACTTCCTATTTCCTCCGTCCTCCGCATCTCTGGAGCAATCGATTGAATGGCGTTAGTCCATTGAGGAAGATACACGTGAGTATACAAGCGTTACGAGCTTACCTACTGAATTCCTTCGACGGATGTGGAGTCCATGGTGCTTTCTGCCAAGGCGCCTCCATTCATGCAGAATGGGGAATTGCCTACGGCTAAAGCTCTCGTTTTTTTTACTCTATGAAAGTAAGACTCACGGAGTGAGGTGTTGTAGCATTCCGCGGGTTTCAATGAAAGCTGACTCTCCGAAATACTATCAATTCTGTAAACTATATTCAAATTAGTTTTTAATGTATTTCTCACAGCCATTTTCCCAAAATGCATACTTCTCCTTTAGCCTTTCATTCTTTCATCGCATTAAATGTTTTCTCACAACTCTCACAATCGAGAAGTGATTTGTTACGAGTTTTGCACAATTAAGTGAGTTCTTAGCTCTTCCGTTTTCTCTTTTCTTGTAGAAAATGTTTTAGCACCAATGAAAAAGAGTTTATACACCTCAGATGAATATTTTACGAATATATTACGTATATCTTGATTAAATCTCACCTTCGTCAAACCCTCCAAATATTAAATCGAACTTTGAATAATTGAACTTGTTTAATAGCTTACTGATTCCATCTTAACACAGATTCTATCGCTTACCCCTTACCTTTCAATGGAAAAAATCTCAGTATACAATGGAATGGAAGTAACCACTGATGATTAAGTTAATTGATATTACAAAACAAACGATGTGATTTTGCCTAATACACATTTCGCCACCCATGGAGATATCATCAGTGGAAAGGACAGAATGTAATATCAGAATGTATAATAATGTAATTATTGCCTATTCCCCTGACGATATCTTCATAAATGGCGAAATGTGAATTAGGGAGAATCACATTGTTGATGATTTTTGGAGTTTTTTAATATAAATTAACAATGTGCAATAATAATTCCTAGCAATCCCAGAATCACCAACTTTAGTGGAATCACTGAATAACCTCCTCTTACATAAGCAATTCTAATCCATTTTACTATTACTATAATATTCTAAAGGCTTTATAGAGCCACATCATTGGCATTTTTCTTTAGAATAAGTGTACGATTTCTTTATTTCTTTCACTGAATGATCCTTGGCTGCGTGGTTTTCAGTCATGCGCTGGCTCAGTTTTTTAGTCCAAATAAATTTGGAGTCTTCATTTTTACCTCCATTTTCATCTCCATCTCTTCTGAACAGTCAAAGAGGTTATTTAGTTTTAGGTTTCTTTTCATTTTGGCATCTACACTTAAATACTTTCATTAGATTCTTTTACGAGATATTTTTTCCTGGTCCTTGTGAGCTTCGAAGTAATGGAACTGTAACACTGTGGTTATCTCATGTGTTACTCATTCATAATTTTCACAGTTTGCATCTATCTCCTTCATTCTAGTGCTGAAAATTCTTGTTTGTCAGACAATTGATTCAAGAATCCTAGGGATGATCCTTGCTTAGATATATCATTTTTGCTATCGATTCTATGGATAGTATTGCTGGATATCAACACGTTGATGACGACAATCAGACTAACTCTGTGCCGGAATTGCAGGCCTTTCCTCAATGCCCAAAATATTTCAAATCTTTGCAAATTTAAATTTACAAACAGAGAAAACGAGTCGAAATTTTTAGATTGCGAGAAGGATCCGTGCTTTTTCAGTGCGTCATCAGTGTGTAAAGTACCAGATGGGAGTAATGCCGTTCTGCCTTGTCGGACTAGGTCCCGTTTGCCACTTTAATCACATTTCTAATAGTAAAGCTCATAACTAGGGAGAGAAATTTGTATATAGCTCTTCCATTATTCCCAAAACATGTATTTAACATGGAACTGTGACTAGGCCAAACCACCCCTTGTGGTACAGACGCTTTTGCAGTAGCCGACGTACTACGACGTGTAAATGCTGCTACAAGTGCTTCTTATCATATGCCCCCACATATTGACTTATGCGACATGGGTCGCTACACAAGGTACAACGACCTATCCTGTTCAGCCTGCTAGGTTTTGGAGACACAGCATCTTCCGCCATCCCAATGAATAGTGAGTTCGTTAAACTTCTATCGGAATTCTATCCGTTCTCTGCGCGGTATTTTCCCAATGAAATTTTTAAGAAAGATCGGAATTTGGTCCCTTTCGAATCCGAGCGTTAATCCGTAACGAGTCGGGTTTCCCATATCGATTGTTCGACGCACTACTTTTTTAGAGGAATGTATCAATATTTATGGGTCTGTGCTCTCGAAACGAGAGAAGCTCGTATTTTGGAATCTCTCTTTTGACATCTTAAGAGATGAGGATATCGGAAACCCCTTCCTCCGAGTGGAGGAGTTGTGAAATATTGACCTAGTGAGAGAGCGGAGCGCGCGTCCGAGTGATGATCGCAAACACACTCATGCATTCATAAGTAATGAGATGGTAATGGATGCATCCTCGTGCTCGCTAAACTACCTTGGTAGGCGAGCGAAAAAAGCGCTTCTTCACCTGGGGAATGTTTATAAAGTCTAGCTTAGGAATATTTAGCTATCGGGAGATAAAAAGCTGGAAGAAGGGAAAGAGCGAGAGACGTAAAAATTTTAGGTCCGGCTATTTTTTAGAACCCATTCAGTGACTTATTTCTGGGTCAGCGTCGAGGAACAAAAGGCAGCATCCCTGACTCCGTAAACAAAACTCCTCCGTGGGTTACGACCCTCCTTGAAAAAAGAAAACTTTTCGTCCTATTCTCTCAATGCTTCCCCCAGAGCATTAACTCTGCAAGAATATCACGTCAGTTTTTTCGCGCGGCCTGCGATGGGCGGGCGAAGGCAAGTTCAAGCTCAAAATTGAGCAAGCTTTTGGGTGTTGTGGAGAAAGGGGGGTCACACCCACCTGGGACCCTCAGCGGAAGTGACCATAAGGTTGGAAAAAACAATTACCTCCGCGCCATTTTCTACCGGGGATTGTAGTTATGTGGGCTAAACCGGACAAGGTTTAAAAGGATCGATCCGAGTCCGGGCACATCGGCACCTACCTTTCGCTGTGTTACAGCTTCACTTCGGCGGCACGCTTCACTTCTGGAAGCCCCGCGGAGGCCCTCAGCGACGATGGCCACAGCGCCGGGGACCGGCAAAGAGGGAACCGCTAGCAACCTGCTGCTCCCCCTCGAGCCGGAGACCTGTTGTGTCTATCCAGGCGAACCCGGGACGTTGAACATCTCTCTCGCGAGCCTTCCCCCTTCCGGGAAGCCGATATCACACCCCCCACTTCCCACACCCCCTTCCCGCTCTTCACCAGCCTATCAACAACAACACGCAAACACCGCCCCTCCCTCGACAACCCCCGAAATTCTCACCTCCCCCCGTCCCTCGAGATTTATTTCACCCGGTAACCGACACTATTGCGGTTAGATAGGAAAATACTCGCGTCTTTTTTCCTTTTCGCGCCGCTCCCCTCCGCGCTTTACGGCTCCTTTTGCCGCGGCCGTTACCCTCGTCCTGCAGACTGGAGCTGCTCGCCTACCCTTTTTTAACTCCCTCTACTCTACCGCGCTGTTCGGAATGGACTCGTTCCTTCAGGGGCGCTACGATGGACCAATGGGAGAGAAGGAGATGAAGGAACGGTGGAATGGGAGGAACGGAGGTTCGCGTCAGGGGATGACGCCGCTCGACGTGACATCTATCGTCGATCGGGCGAGTTTCCGCGCTCCGGAGGTCGATTCGATTGTCCAGGGGCGTGCGCAAATGTGGGTGCGGTGCTGTGGTTCAGCCGTGCATTCTTCGCCAGACGCGTGTCCATCAAGCTTCAGTTTTCTCGATAGTTCTAAGCGTGAGCGAAATGGCCTGCTTCGTTCCATGCATTCCTTCTCGATCGCGGAATTTAACACTTCGTTCCAGTTCTGCATTTTTTCTACGGTTAATCGATCGCATTGTGGTGTAAGAGAAGATCCCACAAACACGAAAGTGATTACTAAATCAGTTTTTTAGCGTTATGAGCAGACGGAACAATTTCCCGAGTACTTCCCCGATGTGTATTTTTGCACATCGTTTTCATCTTAAAATTTTAATCGCTAATTGGCTGTCTTCCGGGTGATTATGTATTGAGTAATCGATTGCATTATTCGAAGTTTAGACCGATCGATTTCATTGAATGAGGGGGTGTTCCAGCTTGTATTGCAGTCTGAAACGAACATGTCAACATCCTGTTCGATTTAGTGAAACGGATGGAATAGAGTTTTTTCTGTAATTCAGTGAAAATGTTACACTTTTCGGGTTTAATTTGTGCCAGAAGCTCCCCTTCCGTTTAATTTTCTCTTTTCACTCCTAAATGAGGATTGCCAAAGTAAGCAATACGAGTAATCACTTCTTGAGAGAAACCTTTCAGCAGAGAGTTGCTCCACAAAAGCCTGTAGCATTTACATGCTTTTCTGCATTTTCCATGAAGAATGATGAAAACCTATTTCCCTAAATTTCGTTTCAGCCAACCAATTTATTCTATCTCCATCACTCACTTTAGAGCTTCATTCAATGTCTATAAAATTAACTTCACAGATTCAGGCAAAGTATTGCGGAAATCCATAATAGGAAAACGCTTAGGAAATATTACTTTTTCCAGACAATAATTTATTAAACAAATAAATAATTGTGTGGAAAAAGTACTATTTTCTAAGGGTCTTCCTTTCTATAAAATTGCCGCCCGATCTGAATAGACCGAATCTAATCAGAATTAGAATGCAGAGTTAAGCTTAATATCTTCAGCTTCCCTTAATATCATCGGTTTCTTTAAATGGATGTTTTTTTGCAGATAGTAACGTTAATTTTCGCCTCAAGTAGAGGAATATAAAATACATCAGCCGCCCCCGGAAAAATAAAAAGATGAAGTGAATTTTCAAGGAAATTCATCGACAGGAGCAAGTATTCAAGATAGCAGGGCCACCGTAGTTATATTTAACTCGCTCATTATTTCGTTAAAGTCACCTTTAAATTTTTATATCACTCTTTATTGCACCTATTACCCTTGCTTTTTAATTTTACTGACCATTGAATATGTTCTAGAAATTTTGTCGCTATCTCTTGAATTTACTACCACTTTTATGCGAGGATTACCTTAATTCAATTGTCTCATTACTTTATCTCAAGTACGTTTTACTTTCGTTGCTGCTTACAACACTTTTTTTCATTTAATGGTACAATGGTTGTATGTGCGGTCTACATAGCAGTTAGTAATATTTATAAAATCCTTAATTTACCGCTTAAGCGGTCGTGTCGTGTTTTGTATTGTAGTTTCATATTTAATGACCCACGGTTGGTCTTTATGCATGGTTACAAATGAGTCCCCAAATAAGACGGGAAAAGTACTAAAGGTAGGTATATCCACTCTTTTCTGAAGAAACTAATGATTACATCACCGAGTTTTAACTATGTATTAAAATTCAAACATCAAATTAAATTTTAAAAAAATGCTGAAAAACTTTCTAGCGAAACGAGATTGATTTGTTCGAAGCTTATTTAGTTTTAGATGTTTGCATCATTTGATTCCATTGTCAGGTCTGCACCCATTTTAGAATTTAAAGAACTAACTGGCGCAAATTATTGGAATTCATTTCATATCACCACATTTAAATGCGCATTTTTTACTCATGTCAAGGTAAATAATGAGTATAATTTGATTTGTACACAAAAAGATTTCCATTCAGTAATTAAATATAATATTCATAAAACATAACTTGCAAAAGGAAACTGACTTCTCTCGGGAACATCTCCAAAAGTAAAACATTGAAAATCTAATCTTGAATCACCAAGAGGAAGGGGAAAATATTTCATCCTCGACGTGTGATAGTAATAATTGTATCAAATTTGAGTTTGACTTACGTAAAACTACTTGCATTTTAATCGATATTTAACTTGCTTAAACTGCTTCAATTTGTTTATTCAATTCTGTGTATTTAATAATAATAAAACGTCTTTATTGATGGGCGAGATGGTAACTTCTTAGACCATTCTTACATCTAAGCCTTACGAATTCAATGTATTTCATGACTACAGATAGGCAACTGTTATAGTCATTTTGAGGGGAAAATAAAAAATTCATTTTTCTGGAAAATAAAAAAAATCAACTTTTAGAAAGAGTAAAAAATTAGGTAGAAACAAATCTTTAAAATTGATTGATTTAGAACTTAAAAATATGTATTTATTTTCTGTTTAACATTTCTTACTTATTCCCGAACGTCTTTTACTTTTACAAAAAACTGAAGAAACTGTTACAACTGTGTTGAACTGAGGTTACCCGGCTTTGGGAGGTAAAGACGGCTGATACACAAGATGGCTATCACTGTAGCATACAGAGAATTTGCGAAACTTTTGTAAACTAATGTTTACGACTATATGGCATATTAATTAGAAAATCGCGCTTTAGGACAAATGCTAAAATATAAGTGAAGACAAATGGTTAAAATACTCATAAATGTGTGGAAGATAATGTTCAAAACTATTCAGCCATAGAATCCATCAAAACATATGCGGAAGTGAGTCCAGCATGAAAAGGAAATTCTAAAATTTAATTTCAAGTAATCAACATGCTCAACTCATTAATAAGTATCTTTTGACATAAATATTTTTATGTTGTCTGATCAAACGCGCAAAGTCTGAGTATTGTAAACGTTGTTTCTATTGATGATTTATAGTTCGATGGATCAATTAATATTTTAAACTATATAGTCTGTTGAATATCTCGGAATCAGTCTTGCAAATAACTTTAACTGGAGCACACATATCCTTTGTGTTGTATTGCAATTGCATTGTAGGTAGATGCGATAAAAAAGGTTAGAGTGAGATTTTATTTCACCTTGGTCAGGCCTCATCTGGAATATGCGACGAGTATATGGGATCCCGCGTATTAAACATGTATCCGCACACTCGAGATAGTGCAGCGCTAGGCTATACGATTTGTTGAAAAATGCTACGTTAAAAAAGCAATTGTTTAGAAAATACTCTCAGTCGCAGCTTTGGAATCCTTGAAAGAAAGGAGATTAGACGCTAGGCTGCGATTGCTTGCTAAATTCAGAGAAAATACATCTGCGGTAGATGTAATCGGCATTTTGCGACCCCTCTACTACTTCGGAAGGTATAAACAGTACAGATGACTTACCTAACGCTTGGGAGTTATCTGTATCTACTAGTACAGTTAAATTCCCTGAAAGAGAAAACTTCCTAACTTTTCTACATTTTTGAAACTTAAATGGATAAATGTCATATCAATAATAATATTAGACAAAATATAAACACTAGAAAACACCTTGAAAAAAGAGAACGTATTAAAATAAACGAAATTGCGATAGATATTTAATAGATATTTGATAGAAAACGTCCAAGATGCTTTTGTTTAAATAACTTTTAACTCATCTTCAAAATCTATGAGAGCTTTCTCTATGAAACATACTACTCTATTCAGTTTCTATCATAAACTGTAAAATGCAAATAATAATTAATTCTGGAATGAAGGCTTTCGCTGCACGAAGAATCCATGTTGAAGGTTTCCGGGTAAGCAGCGTTGGTC
Organism: Ladona fulva; assembly: GCA_000376725.2. Taxonomy (NCBI): domain Eukaryota; kingdom Metazoa; phylum Arthropoda; class Insecta; order Odonata; family Libellulidae; genus Ladona; species Ladona fulva. The sequence continues at coordinate 815,327 of KZ308355.1, read as the reverse complement.
ATTTCAAGTGACGACGTTTCGCCAACGATACTGTTGGCCACTTCCGACCTGAAGAAGCCAACAGTATCGTTGGCGAAACGTCGTCACCCGAAATGACCAACGATGCGTACCCGGAAACCTTCAACATAAATAATTAATTCTGTAGTTACAGAACAGTACCGCAATACAGTATAAGTAGATATTCTGTAACTACAGAATAACTGACAATTAACAAATAACTACAATTCTGTATTTACAGACTTCATGAGACCAATCATGTTACAAAAAACGAAAACAGAGTTAAGCATTCCTAGCTACTTAACCCCAACCAATATTACTTTCCAGCTATCCGAACATTTTTCGCAGCTCTTCCAAGGCTCCAGGGTAATCTCCCCAGGCATTCGGCGGGAAATTTGCTGCGTGGCGAGTTGCATATATTCCGATTGCCGATTTTCAACAATGTATTCCAGCGAAACTAACTCCCATTGACACGAACCCAGTCATCATTGCTCTTCTTCCTCCGACACCACAAAAATTTCCATCAAAATCCCCGTACAAAAGTGAGAGTCACTCCATGTGAGAGGGGATGGAAGTCAAATGCATCGACAAATCGTTCTTTAAAACTACATTTGAGGTAAATTTAGTTAAACTATTTCACTTTATAAAATATTATTAATGATACCAGCTGGGAATGAGAGAATATAGTGGGGTTTAGTGGAGAAGTAAATGTAAAAGGTTGCAAAAAGGGCAGGCCACCTACCAAAGTGAACCCGTATGCAAATTTCCATGGGTCCCTTCTCTGCTTCCTCTGCCTAGGTGATTGTTAATATATGAAAGATGGCAGATTGCTATCTCTTATAGTTATACTTGCCGAACTTCCCATTGATTCTCAACGGGGAAATAAAATTGATAAACACGATTCTAATTGCGATTTATTGGACTCTTAAGAAAACGTTAGATAGCTAATATAACTGATGAGGCGGAGGAACTTTTACTCAACGAAAAGCACATTTTGTTGTTTCATCATTTGCGAGATCACAATGGCAGACAGACGTTCTCTTCTGAAGGTATTTGTGTGATATGCAAACGAAGGGTATAAACTGAGAGTAGAAAATAGAGACGCAGAAATTGATCAAAATAGGTCCTATCGCTTAACGAAATTTTCTTTGTACACTTATATTTTGCTAAAAATTGGCTAACAAAATTCCACAAAAATATTTCCCTTTTCTATCTCAGCGCTAACGAATGTTTGATTTTCTCGCCTCCTTGATCTGACGCCTTAATTCCTTTCCTTCATTTTAATAACCATCATTAATTCATGAATGTGTAATTATCGTCAATACATTGGTAATGCAGAAATTTCATGAAGGGGAAAAATTTATGGTCACCCGATAACGAATATAAAAAATTGTCATTTTTAACTTACATCCACTGCCCTTTCAAAATATGAAACCATTCTATCCAGGTATATCGAATATTTCCGTCAAACGCTTACGTCGGTTTCTCCGAGCCTCCCTAAAGAAGCCTACGAAATCTAGAAAAGAGACAAAAAGGAACCTTCAAATACAGCATTCACACAATGAATTTCCTTGAGTAACTGGGCATTGCAGGAAAAGGGGTGAACCTTGGATTTCCTCTCCCCTCGGTATTATGCACCACACACACACCGTTCGAATTTTATGGAAGGAAATGAGTATTTAGGGGCTCCTGGATGGCCAAGTGGGCTGCGCGTTGGCCTTGGGTGGAAGTGGTCCAAGGTTCGATTCATGGTGAGATCCCATATGTGCGAAATAACCTTAGTTGTCAAAGCACTTTTAACTATACTACTACTTCAACTGTACATTTACCATTGTTATGTAGAGTTGTGAAGCCAGTATATTTATGATATGAAAAATTGAAGACAATTTATTCAGTATCACCTTGATTTGATAGTGAGTGTTAGATGAAGGAAAGGCTATAATTTCTACCGGTGAATAATATGATATGGTTTAAAATTCTGAAATCTTATTGAAACAGAGGATTACAAAATGATAAGATTCGTGACTCCCAGCTCTTTAAAAGATACACCTTTAGTTCTTGCTAGAATTATGGTTACCATGATCTCTTAAAAAAATTAATTCAAATCTTGAAGACTGTAGGAATGAAATATTTCACTCCATTTTTGATTATTCTTCTCAGAACAATGATTAAATTTCATAGTTATGAGTATTATATGTGAAAATAGTCTTGGGCCAATATCAAAATGTGGTTTAAGCTAATAATTCATTTAGATTAAAGTATGTAGTTTATTCAGTCCAAGTACTTTGATCAACCCTAACTACATACAAAAGAAAGATAAATTTGTCAGGTCAAATCAATATTTCCATTGGATGGACTGCGCAACTTTTGAGCATTATCTTTTTCAAGTGTCAGTAATAAAGGGTTTAGATTTCCACATTTTCTTCCAGCATGCTTGCTGAATTATTATTTGATTAATATTCCTAACGTATGAATCACTTTTAGTATATAATTTGTTATTGCACTTATTCTTCTTGCTATGCATAAGGACTAACTTGGTGAAGGGATCTCCCTTGGCCATAATCTTCGCTGGTGGTGGGTTATTAGTAAGTAATTGTGTTTTAGCAATCTGGTTATCATTGAGACTCTTTTTGGTATGTGTAAAAGCTTAAAATCTACACGTCTTCAAGCTTTGTGAGTCAAGACTTCAAGTCCTTCCATGGGACCTATCTCTCAAATCACCTGATTCTGGTTAGAAATGGAATGGAAGCAGTCATGAGGATGGGATTGAAGAAAAGATATTATTACTTTGGGAATTCTAAGTGAAATAATGTGGACAAGAATGGATTTGTGCAATTGGAGGCCCTAGGCACAAATATCAGATTGCAGTCTCCAGTAGGAAATATGAGAAAAATTTGAATATTACATAAAATATACAAATATACATCCCATTGAAATCTCAGTTGCCTCACTACTGTTAGAATAAATTAACACTTTTTGAATTTCAGTGCATACTATTTCTATCAATTACAAAGAATCATGAATAGGCTTTACATTAAATATAGACATGAACAATGTAATATATTTTATAAACACATTGTATAGACTTGCTCAACAAATATAAAATAATTTCTTGGAGCAAAAAACAAGAACAATTTGTAGTGCATCACTGAGGGTCCATAAGCACAGTCTTTTTGAGGACCCCCATGTGGCTGAGGTCATCTGCTAGTGCCCATCACACCTTATAATAAATCCACCCCTTTGTCTGTACATTAAGTATTGTAATTATACCATTGTTGATAGCTTGATCAATCATTAATTGGTGGTTAATGGGTGTGAGTCATCTGATGTACTATATGTTATAGGGCTTTCTTGTTTTAGTACCTACTTCACAACATGGGGCTTCAGTGCAGATCATATGGGATTCTTTCAAAGCAATAATATTCGAAGCAGCAGATAAGTTCATTCCCAAGAAAATCATTCAGAAAAATGGCTGGAATGAATTATCTTCTAAATTGACTGATCCTTGTTACCTAGGATGAAACGATCATGAGTACAAAGTATGCGGTTACACAAAAAGAAAATCATCATCATTCATCATTGGTTGATGATGTTGGTAAATTCTCTTTCATAAATAGATCCATATTGGACTAGAATTCATTACCTGAAGAAGTTTTTGATCACTTCCCTGCAAATGAAAGGAAGTTTAAGAAAATCCTTAAAGAAATAGACTGTTAAGAGTTACATAGATGTAAATAACTTTTTATAAATGTTGTATGTGGTTGTGGGTGCATACTTATTAGAAATATTGTAGTGTAGTATTAGTGCGAGTAAATATTGTTTTTTCCTATGTTCATTATACTTGTATAATATATAGTAGTCTCAACATTGGTCTGTGTAATACCAATTAAGATAATTGAGGTTGATTAAATAATGTTGCAGATATTTTAAATGAATTTAGCTCTGTACCACATAATTATGTACTGCTTGGCATTGGTGTTGTATTTTGATTAGTTCTGTAATTTTGATCCATTTTCTTGCTTTGTGTTCTGATATGTAAGTTCATATATGTTTTAACTATTGTATGACGTTGGGCACTGCAACATGGTTATTGCCTATCTGAGGTGTGAATTTATTAATAATAATAATATCATTTATCATTTGTCACCAGCTCATTTTATTTTAGCCTGACCTATCCTTTTTGGTTATACTTTCTTTGAATTCTGGAAACTAGATTAGGTTTTTAAAATGATTAGGTTAGTTTTTGACTGGGAAATTTTGAAATATATAATTTTACTATTACTATTAGTCAATTTACTGTCTAACATGTAAATAGTTGTATTGAAAGTTTTCTTCTATTTTCTAAATCTTTAAAATAGAGATTAAACAACTTTTAATAAATATAAATAAAATGGTTTGTAGATTACTGCAGCATTCATTAGATCATGAAGAATACATCTTCTTTATTCTGATAGGGATTAAATGAATTCTATCAGCAATTACACTGTAATTTAGTTTTAAGGTGATCAACTTCTTGAGCATTTACTTTTATACAAAATTGTAAAGCAGGTGATCACAACGGTAATTCCATTTCATTAATAAATTTCCATTTATTTATATCATAACATCAATATTTTCAGTTCTAAGCAAAAATGCATGATCAGGTATTGATTAAAGTAGTCTAGAGAGGAATCATAAAAAACGATAAAGACACGTGGGATTAAAAATGTGGAGAATTATATAGGAGGTACAAAGGAACATGGTAAATGTCTAAGAACCTGAAAAAAATCAATTCATAATTGTGATTACCTGGATGATATCACAATCAATCACAATGACTCCTTCAGTAACTATGGAAAACAATTTTAATAGCTACAGGAAGGAACCCCAGAGGATAAATATGAAAACAAATCATAAAAGCACCCAAAACATATGAATTTGGATAATCTGTGAGTGTTGATTTATCTGACATTTTCAATTTTTGCAGATTAATAATAAAGTTTTTGTTTCATTGGTTTCTTCTCTTCATTTACTAGGCTACAGCCCATATAATCCAAACTCTCATGAAGCCTCTCATTGCTTCTCCTTCCCATAGAAATATAGTTCAGTAAGCAGACTAGCAATCTCACTCCTTCCATCCACCTAATGTAGTCCATCCTTTTATCTCTTATGTTCTTTTATTTCATCACACAAGTTTATCATTTCCCACAGGGTTGCAATGCCTTAGTTTCTTAATGTTGGGATGAAACCCCAAGAATACCTAGCCCAACAGAAAATAAGCAGTCCTCCAATTAGGACCTGGAGACTTTGAAGGGCCAGACCACTGATATGCTGTCATCCTGGTAGGCTCTGAAGACCCTGAAGGCCTTGTTGAAGACAATGCTGTTGATCAGATGAAGATGACAAATGATAATGCAATCTCTTCTTGAGCACCCTTTCAGTCTTTCTGAGAGTTTCATGCCAAATATTGGAATCCTGCTTACCAACAACAGGACATTTTATCTAGCTAAAACAATATATTGCAGAAGGTCTTCTTCATAGTTTGCTCACAGAGACAGATTACTTGTAAATAAAATTACAGTCAATAGAGTTCTCTGGTTAAAATATATGAGCCATTTTCCATAAGTGAAGGTGTGAACGAATAAAGATGTAAGTGCTAAATTGGAACCTTATGTATTTCAGGATAATATGGCAGCCTTATCTTACACCATGATTAGTTCTAACATTGTTTATTAATCTTAACTTACATCTGTAATTATTTCTGAATAAACATACCTATAGTTATCAATTTTATTATTTCATCTCTACCTTGTAAAAGGTTTTTCCTTTCAGTCATGATGTTCCATAACTTGTGTGTCCAGACATTCTAGTTTTCCAGAATTTGTCCTAGATTTTAATCACCTACCACAGAGTCCCAAAAACATTCTTGGGAGTCAAATGTATTGGTTGTTTAATATATTAATTGAATTACTTTCTCTGATGGTTAATCAACTCAGGCATATTTGCACAATTGAACAGTACTTTCATTGATAAACTTTATTTGAGCACTATTGTGACTCTTTTCATCATATAAATGTGTCTTTTGGGACCAAAGAGAATCATTCAAAAGTGTTTATTTGTATTTTTATGTATGGCGGACTTGTCACATAGGGCTGTAGCTTAAACTACTTCACCAAGCCAATTAGCTACTCAAACAGCATACAAGTGTAAAATCACTAACTACGATGTAGTTAGATCAGACAGTCAGCCAGTCTTTTGACTCGATACAAGTTCAGATTCTATTTCAAGCATGGTGTGTTTTATTTCGTAATTCAATCATAGCTAAGTGTATTTCTTGCATGTGAATGAAAACGCTAAATATTTTGGCACCTTACTCCATTAATGAAAGTTATAACCTTCACTTCAGTCGGCCTTACTCAAATGAAGAGAAGGGTAGGTATGCAAAATGATCTATAAATTTGTTAAACCTACTCTCATTTAATTGATTGTCCAAAGAAACTTCTGAAGCGGTTGCCAATAACATTGTAAATTCTTTGAAATAATATGGAATTTTCTCGTCGAAGTGTTTTGTACGTAGCTGATAAATGCAATTCAAACTTTGATATATTAAACGGAAAAGGTAAAAATGATACGCTCTCGAGATTAAATAATGTACTAAATCATGGTATTGCAGGTTAATTCTGGTCGTTCTTTAGGGATATTAGTGTTTTCACACCTTCTGCCACACTCAGCTGGTGGTTTTGTGGGTCAGAATATGAATGTAAAAATGTAATTGTGAATGAATTACCGAAGTAAATTTATTTCAAATTTACCGGTGTATCTTAAGGTAGCAAGCTCAGCTGGCTTCCATCAAATTGAGAGTCGTCATGCGTTATCAAACAAATAATACAAATGTCAAATTTTAATGTTGGATGGACATACGCATTGATGAGTTTTGAAAATTTGTGGCAATGTGAAAGTCGTAATGAAAAAAATAACACCAAAATTCAATGTGAGTAACTTGCTTACTTCGTTAACATTGTGTAATTATTTTCATATTTAGCATCAAATTTTCCGTGAAGATATTTAGTGGGGGAATTAAGGAAATTCTAGAATACAATTTGTTTTCGGTCACGTAAATCAAAAGAATATTATTGCTTTTACTAATTAGTGTTTATCTTGTGAATTTATCTCGTAATCCGTGACAGGCGATGTCAATCCAAGTCTTTTTTGCTATGCTGTCACTGTTCAATGAAACTATAATATTTCCAGGAATCACTAATTCTTGAGCTATTATTGCTTAAGAAAAATGTTCAACAAAATACCTGAGTCCTCCAAAGGAACTTTCTTAGAACAAACTAAAGCAGCCAGGGAGGAGAGAGCGTTAGAAAAGAAGAGAGAACTTGCGGCCATATGTATTCAATCCAACGTTCGTGGCTGGCTTGCCCGAGTAAATTTCTCCAAGGATATATTGTAAGTATCTTCAATTCGTCATTTTCTCGCCATGTATGTAATTAACGTTCAATTTTCTGTAAACGCAGGGGCCAGTTCGATGAGCTCGTGGCAGACATTGGGGATGAAAAAGTTACCTCCTTAAAGCCAGCTCTTCAGGTCTATAGAACTACATTAAGATTTCTTCTCGTTTGGAAAAAAGACAGGGATAAAGCTCGCTTTGAGAAGCTCTGCAGGTAAGCCAACTAAACCTTCCTAACGATGATAGATTTATTATATATCATGTATATGATTGAATGATCAAGTCGTTCTCTCTAATCATAAATTTTATTGTAATTGTTTAATAACTTGGCATATTTACTTACTCCCTGGTGGGGCTGTGTATTTTATAGTGTGTTTTTAATTTAATCAGTAATTAATGTGTTTATAAATTTAGTATTTTGAAATTTAAAATAATGAATTTTTATTGCAACCACTCTCAACACATCCAGTAAGATTATAACAATAAGGGGAGGGGTTGTATTTGAGTAGAGCAAACTATCATATTTTAAATGTATTTCCATGGTGATTCAATCTTTGCTATCCCAAATGTTGATTTGTTCCTAAAATTATTTCCCATGACATTCTTGTAAGGATTATTTTGTCTTATCACATCGGAAAGAAAATTTTTTGTTGCCTTTTCTTCTGTATTGTAACAAATTATAGGAATGCTCTATGTATTAAGATTCTTCAACTTTTATTTGTTTTAGGTACCTAATATTCAGTCTTGAGTCAGATTCGCCGCGGTTCAGTTATGTGGGAGTGTTGCTTAACAAGGAGCATGCAAGGCCATGGATATCTCACATTAAAACCCTCCTCACATCTGGATGCTGTGGGTATCTTTCTAAGCTTCGGCCTGAAATCTCTGGGGATGCACGCTCCTCTCTTCTCATGTTACATACCCTTGTTTCCTTCACCTCCACTGCCTCTTGGGTTCTCTTCCAAAATGCCTCGGCTGGCAATGCATCTGCAAGCAATGCTGCAATGGTTGCACTTCGGCCTGGGATGAACCAACTCTGTGCAAATGTAATGGGACATTTATTTGCAAATGGTTTCTATGCAACTCTTAAGGTAAAATAATTCTTTTAATTATAAGTATTTTTGTACAGTAGAGCCTCTTTATAGCAAATCTGAAGGGAGCTAAAATTTGACACTGTTATTGTTTGGAAGGTTTTTTTTCAAAGGCATTATATTCAAACATTATAAGTGCATCATATCATTGCTTAAAGTTATTAGCATCGGATAATTAATATCATATTATAGCTTATAAATTATTAATGTATATATAATATGTGTTATAAAATTCTGTTTTGCTTCTTAAGACTTAATTTGTATACACATAACAAACAACAATACACGAATAAAAGAGATTAATTGAAAAACAAATAATGTAACATAATATACTTATACATACTTAATATACACTTTCCCAATGGCAATACTCTTTCATGTTGAACTATTATAATGATGAGCTGTATGTAGTTATTGTATATAAAAAAATGCAATATCTTCATTTAGATTATATATTCAAAGTTAGCAAGATGTGATAATTGCTGGACTTTGATTTGAAATACCACCCATACTGCAATTGATTTTGATTGTTTGTTGCTGGGTTGGGTAGTGCTGCAAATTCAGTTTTTCTTTTACTAGATTTGGTAGAACTTGTTATCTCTTGGTAGAGGAAATTATTTTGTGAATTGCTGCAAGTTTCATGGAGAATCAGTGCTTTTGTTACAACATTCACTACAAAATACTGTATCCAGCAATTTTATCATGTTCTCCTGAGGTAGAGATTTATTATTTTGATGAGCCGATGTGTGACTTTTTTTGATAATCCCTTCACAAATACAGCTTAGAAAGTATTACTAGTATAGAGGTTATTAATTTAGCCTATTTCAAGTTTTTTTAAATAAGAACTAGGCAAAAGTTAATTTTCTGTGACTATCTTGCCAATTTATTTTGTTTGGTGGCATTTTTTACTTACTGTAACACTTTGAAAACAAGATTTCAAGCACTCATGGACTTCATGTTTAATTGGACAACAAAGTATTAAGGACCATTTTAGCAGATATGTGAGTTATTGTAGTAGACTATTGACTTTTGATTTGGCAGCTCTGAGGCTGGGTTAGTTCAGGAAACGGTCGCCAAATTACATCATGTAAGCCAAGTTAAAGTAAGTTTTAATGTGGCCCTCTGATGTGTTGAATACTTTGTATATGTTTTTTCAATAACATTAGCTGGCTTTGACTTACCTTTGCTATGTTGTTTCACATTTGGACTTCTTTCTTTTGAGTCATATTCAGGAACAAAATCTGTTCTGTCTCTGTAGATATGGTTATCTAATTCTTCTCTAGAATTTCTTACACCTTAGAAAGATTATATTGCAACTGATTTTTTAAATTGCTGTGTAATTATTAATGGATCTTCATTAATAATTGATAATTAATTTGGAAATGCATGGAATTAACTCAATAGAGAATAAGGTAAAATTCCCATCATTGTTTGCTATACATTTGAGAATAATTTACTCAAAATAAAGCTTTGATTTGCAGATAAAAAAATCCATTGCTTGCTTCCCAATCAATGCTTTTACCATTCAGTGAAAATTAAGGAGTAATTAAATTTAAATTATTTCCTTTTCTTATAAAATCATAATTGTAACAAAAATGAATGTTATCAGTTTCATAGCTTTGGATTTGATAAATCAATTCTTCTGTTTGTATAGTTTACGTTTGTGTTCTATTTATATAGTATGGGAACTTATTCATACTAGCTAATTGTAATAGATCTTTCTAAGAAGCAACTACTGTGGCTGTCTTTAACATTTGTAGTTTCTATTTTTCTTTAAAATAGGTTTAAGTTTTTAATAGATGATTTGGTTTCAGAATTTTAGAGTGCTTGTTTGTATAGATAAGATACATAACAATCAAAAGGTTTGCTTTCTGGGTAAGCAAATGAAAATCCTCTTCTATCAATAATGCTTCTCTATATTTTCTTATCTTTGCATTTTAATTCTATGAAATACCATCTCTTTTCTTCTGGACCACACCCTTCTTGTTCAACTATCCTTTTCCGGGAGTTTCATTTCCTTTAGAGCTGCTTTTATTTTATAACAAACAACCTCTGTCCCTTGGCTTTTATCTATTCTCTTCATAATACCAAATTGATGTAATATTTATTCAAGAAATAACCAGAAAAGTTTTTACTTTTTTGCATTTTATACCTTTGGAAATGCTACATGAAAAAGTACATCTCTCTGTTCACTATTTGTATGTGATGAATTTTCACGAAACCTTCCTCTGTAAATTTTATATTGTGATACCTCTGTCCTGTCATCCTGGTCCAGCAGACTTACTTTTAATTAACTAGTCATCGTTTACTCTGTCTTGTCTATTTTTGCCCCTTACACTCCTCATATAATCCATNAAGAGAAACGGACATGGAAAAAGTCTGATGGAACCGGGACTCGAACCCGGATCTCCCAATTGCCGGTCGGTTGCTCTATCTATTGAGCTATTCCACCAGAACATTTCTTCATGCCGTTTGGGAGTCTTTGTAGGTATTGGGCGCATGAGTTTGTCCGACTCAGCAGCATCGTTCACAGCTAGAATGATATTGGTACTTATTACTCTGTCGGATAACCCCAGTAGTGAAAATATTATGGTAAATGTTGAATACCCAAGCGATTGATACTTAAACTTGGATTCCCTAGTTTTAGGCTCAAACCCTGGGAAAATGTTTGAAAACCTGAATCCTTGGGTTTTCAAGGCTTGTCTAATCATGCAACCTATACCCTTATCCATATAATGTACTGATCAGTGTACTTACTATGAATTATTTAGGAATGCTATGTAATATTGAGCAATATGATATTAATTGATTGATATTGCTATGTTATTTAATATTGGAATATGATATTATTGATGATTAAGATTGTAACAAATTGGAAATTTCACTCGCAGAAAGCAATTTGAATATAATTGTTTTGTCTTTAAAACAACAATAAGAACGCTCCCTATTACTTGTATTCAAAGAAATCATTATCTCTAGCATGAATTTCAAAGAACTTTTTTCGAAATCTTAAAAAACTTTGTTACTCAAAATCATGGACCCTTTGTTGTTCAGTTTACAATAATTTCATTACTTAATTTTATTGAACCCAGCAGTCTTTGTTGCGGTGAATTTGATTCTCCGAACAATGATTTCCTATTAGTCATATTATTAAGAAATATTAACTATAAAGTGGCCCAATTGTCAGCATACTCATGCATTCATTAAGTAAGTCTTTCTAACTTAAAAAAACTGATTCTTATGTGCATCTTACATTATTGGCTGTGATCCCGGAGTGGTTGGCATGCTAGGGATTCAACCACTTGGCCCTGGCTTCAAGTCCTATCTAATCATTATTTCTGATTATGGAACAGTCGTGGGTTTATAAGTATTAATGATCAATGATTATTAAAATAGATGTAATTGGGGTCTTCCTATTTCCATTACAGAAATTATTATTATTAATCCTCTTTTCATTTAAATCTGCAGGTGGAAACATGATCTATTCTAAACATTCAAATCCTATGACTGTCAATTTTGAATATCTCTCTGTTTATTATTTACTCTTTTTTCCAAAGAAAATTATTTTTTGGTAATTTGACTGTTTTATTTTGAAAGTGTTTGGAAGAAGGATGGAACTCTAACTTCTTACTAATAATATATGTATAGCATTATCATTTAAGTTTATGTTGCAAGCATTTATTTGTGACGTAATCATCAGTTTACATGCTTTATTCCAGGGCTTTTTGCTGAGGGGACTGGGAAGATCAAAAGTTAACATTCGACATGTAACTCTAACAGCAGCCTTCACCCTGGCTATGCGCCCATTGATTTCAGCTAACTTTTCAGACAAGCTTCTTACTGAGTTCCTCATCCACATTCTTTGTGTACCAGGTCTTGTTCTTCATCTACAAAATTTATCTCCAGAGGTATGTTATGATCATATTCTTCAAGTTATGTTGGATTCTGAATGTATGGGCCTATTATTTTATTTATTTTTTCTCAAATAAATGATTTTTTTAATGGCATTTAATAAAAATCATAGAAATTTACTGGCCTGAAAAAGTCATAAATTACTGATTTTCTGATGGGGCATCCCTGCTCATCATTTATTGAGAGCCCAGGATTACTTGTTACTAATAATAAATATTTTATCTTAATTTCTTGTTCATACTTTTTATCAACAGTGTGTCACAACGATGGCTAGTCATGGTCTGCTAGTCAAGAGTTTAACCCTTTTAAGTGTAGAGCAAAACATGAGGATAGTATTTAATGCCTTGGAAGGAAACTATGCCCTTTGCCTTCTTGCTAACCTCATTCAGATGGCATATATAGAGAGGGATACCACTCTGCAGACTATTTACTTCCCTACATATACTGTGAGTATGTTTTGTGTTAAGTAAAATCCATTGAATTTTGACCCAAGGTACCAAACCCATTCTCATCTCTATTCACAAAGAATATCAATCATAAGAAATGCACTTAAGAAAACCGTAGAAGTTTTGAAATTTCTTATAAAATACTTTCATTTTAATTCTAGAGAAATATTTCCTTTTTTTAATTATTTGCCTTCTAAACATAGTGAACCATTTATGGGGTTTTACATTTTCTAGAATGCTTGAATTAAATAATTTGTATTAATCGGCAGATGAGAAGTATTTCTTTCTTTGATGACTGAATATATTGTTAACCAAACTATTCATTGACTTGAATATTCAAATATGTATTATATTTAAGGATGAAATGTAATGATTGATGAAAGAATGATTTTTAGGTAGGGAATGTAAACTTCTCAGGTTTTAAACTACCTGGGTATTTGAGTAAACAATTTTGAAATACCTGAGTACTCAAGCTGTCCAGGAAATACTTTTTAAAACTCAACAATTTCTAGTAGAATTTTTATAATTACATTTATCATCAAAGAGGTAATGTAATCCTTATAATTTTATTCTACAATTACTTTTATTAATGAAATGATATATTTAAAATAGAAGGCTATTTGATGTGTTTGAGTTTCTGTTACATGGTGTCTCAGTAATTCAGTTGGAATAATATGGAAACACTTATTGAAACATTAGACAATCAATAATTAAGAAGATTTTTTTATTTCTAGAACAATCAATTGTGAATCAATTTATGTGTTTGATTTTCTGGTCAAGGTAGAGCTATCTGATTTTAACACCATCTTCTTCTGTAGATCTAAAGAAAGATATTTTATTTAATTTCACAAAAGGTAAGAAATCTAGTTAAATTTTGAATAGTTAACATATTGTAAGAAAAACTGGAAGAGAGGGAGAGAGACAAGTATGAAATGGAGAAGGAAAGAAAGCCATTTTGAGACACGTTAATGCCCACTCATATTCACCACTCAGGGCATCGAGAAATTATTCAGTAGGACATATGAAACATGATATTGGTAAACAAGGAAAGGATTTTTAGGTACATGATAAGTCGTGCATCTAGGAAAATTCCCAAAGAGAAACGGACATGGAAAAAGTCTGATGGAACCGGGACTCGAACCCGGATCTCCCAATTGCCGGTCGGTTGCTCTATCTATTGAGCTATTCCACCAGAACATTTCTTCATGCCGTTTGGGAGTCTTTGTAGGTATTGGGCGCATGAGTTTGTCCGACTCAGCAGCATCGTTCACAGCTAGAATGATATTGGTACTTATTACTCTGTCGGATAACCCCAGTAGTGAAAATATTATGGTAAATGTTGAATACCCAAGCGATTGATACTTAAACTTGGATTCCCTAGTTTTAGGCTCAAACCCTGGGAAAATGTTTGAAAACCTGAATCCTTGGGTTTTCAAGGCTTGTCTAATCATGCAACCTATACCCTTATCCATATAATGTACTGATCAGTGTACTTACTATGAATTATTTAGGAATGCTATGTAATATTGAGCAATATGATATTAATTGATTGATATTGCTATGTTATTTAATATTGGAATATGATATTATTGATGATTAAGATTGTAACAAATTGGAAATTTCACTCGCAGAAAGCAATTTGAATATAATTGTTTTGTCTTTAAAACAACAATAAGAACGCTCCCTATTACTTGTATTCAAAGAAATCATTATCTCTAGCATGAATTTCAAAGAACTTTTTTCGAAATGTTTGAGTGTCTCTGAAAGATCGAAGAACAAATCATTAATAATATTGCAGTTATTCTCAATCATTCAGAAATTTCCATCATGGTTTCTATAGAATGGAGATGGAAAAACAGTTCAATCATATTAGAAAATTTCTTAAATTTATCAAATCGATTTTTTATTACAGTTTGTAATCACGAGTCTAATGGAAAGCTGCCAGCACTATGTTGTGGGAAAGCAATCAAATCTTACCCACTGGCATCCAGTACTTGGGTGGTTTGCTCAGAGCATGGATGGTGGGCTGCATGAAGCTATGATTCATATTAAGACTCAGCTTTATCTTTTATGGAGTGGCCCTATGGTTGCAGTTATGTTTCGGGATTTGGCAGCATTATCTCTTGAAGAAGAATCCATATCATCAGATCGTCAGTCTCACAGTGATCATACATCTCAAATCTCATCATCTGCAGCTGGGAACTTTTTTAGAAGAGCATTGGAAAGGACAACTGGGCAAGGAAAAGGAATAGTTGCAAAAACTCCACAAAGAAAGTTGGGAGGTCCTGAAGTCACCAAAGTTGCATTCCTCTGTAGTCTTTATCATACAGCTTTAAACACTCTCACACAGTTGCGCCTGGACATCCTTACTGGTAGGTGACATTCAAAAGTCTTTCATTAAGAATTTCTTATTATAAACCTGGGAGATGCTAAAAAGAATTTGTTGTTGATGATTTTCATTGTGAAAATTAGTTGTTTTTTAGTCATCTAATGAGCCAAATTCATTTCCAGAAAGACTATGGCCTTCGTGTTATGTAGGAGAGTGACCTCAGCTGTTGAGGCACCTTAACCATTACTACTTTTAATGGAATTCACTGTTAGTACAGTAAATGTATTTGTATGAGACAATTTTTTAAAATGCTCCTTTTAAATTCACTGGAACTTAGTGGGTAGTGAAAATATTGAAAAGAATATTAGTTTTAGTAGTTGCAAAGGCGTGATATGATGAGTGGGATCAGAAAATCATCGGCAAGTCAGGGATACAATAATCTCTTTTACCATTGTTGTAGAAAGATGGAGACCTTTTGTATGATTTTGCATCAGGATGCCTGAGTTCCTTGAGTAATCATGCATTGTTGTTAGATCATTGTATTTGTTGAGAAAACATTTACTTTTCATGCTGTTATTTTGTTTACTTTAATTTTTATATGAACTTAGCTTAGTCTATTAATTAGTCCAACTTTTTAAAGTTGATTAGCTTAATTTAATTGAAAAATATTTTCTTCAAATTTATGTTGCTCACAAATTACAGTATTTATCAAACTGCATACAAACAGTATTTATTTCATGAGAATTTGCTGGATAACAACAAAGGTTTATGATAACAAATAGTTTTTATAACTTTTATTAATCCACACTATATTATGTCCTTGTAATGTTGAAATTTCACAAAGTAATGGTCTCCTGTATTTAAAGAACATATTTTGATTGTCTCAATACATTTACCTATGTAAAATATTGGAGAATTTTTGTAGAAGTTTGTTGCCTACCTCTAACAACATATTTTATTTAACTGACTATCAGTAGTCAAGTATACATAATTTTCATCAGTAATTTGAATTTTAACCTTAACATAAAAGAGTATATGCCATAATTCTTTCTTTTTTGTTAGATCAAAACTTTGTCAGTTACCAAATGCAAAATTTACAAATGATTTGCAATTTATTTTCTTGCATAATTAGTTTAAAATTACAGCTAAGCATTGGTTGGTATTGATTTCACATCTTTTTCATTGCAGGGCTTTGTTACCAAGAGAGAGTTCTACATCATCTTTGGCTTTTCTTATGTTCATTGGGTCAAGGTTGTGGTTTGAAGGCTTTCCTTGATCATCTTGCTGTCAACACTAAAGGCACAGCTCCAGAATTTCAAATGCTTATTCTTTTCTGTGACTGCATGACTCATTATGTGACGTAAGTATTAATATTTGGCAGAAATTTGGCTTTCTAATAATTTATAAATATATATTAATAGTTATGCAATCCTTGAAACCTGAAGAAAGGATTTGGAGGAAAGAACCTATAATAGATTTTTATGTTAAAAATCTTTTATCTTAGATTTTGGTAAAAACATTCATATGACTTTCAAACTTTCTTAGTAATGATGAAAATATATAAAGTATATGCTGTATAAAAGTATTTATATAGTATAAAATACTAAAAATCAATCCTCTTCCTCAAATTCCTCTTTATCCTTATATTTAATTTATTATGATGGTTACAGATTCAAGTAAGCACCTCCAACCATGAATGCTCACATTGTCAAATCTCATGTTAAAAATCTTTACTTAGTGATAAAATATGCTAGCTTTAAACAGGTTAGTGAGAGGTTTCTAGCAAGCTGATCCCATTTTCAGCTTTATGAATAGAATGCTATGAAGGATAATTTTTATTTTGGTTCATTGAATATTTCATCTCTTTCCAAAAGCCTATGAAGCCTTATCCAGGAATTGTTCTGTAATATTTTTCTTTAATATGAAATTTGAAAAACTCAGCATATTTGCTCTGGATACTAATGTTAAATTCTAAATTTTCCATCTAGGTTAGGTGGAGTATATTCAAGATTTCCTTCGTCAAGTTTCACTTTTAAATTTCAAAATATGGGGTTCTTTATTAAATTTCATAGAAGTAATTATTACATGGTTCTATGAAATAATTTATTTTATTTGGTATTTTTTTTGGAGAAATATGGAGTCATATAGCAAAAACAGGAATTATATGAATATTCATCCATATTAGTATTATGTTTTGCAAATTATAGTGTTCACAAGCAAGAGATAAGATTAGTAGAATGAAGAAAGTAGATATTTTCTCCAGTTTTATACAAATTTAACCATAAAATTATTTCTTATTTGTTTGTGAGAAGCTGTCACATGTTCTGCTTTTTCTGTAGAATTTTGGATGACCTAGAAATGTATGAGCAGCAGAAACCTTTTAGATTAGAAGACTTTGCCAACATGTGCAATTTTTTCAACCAGTTCCTTTATAAAGGAGTTCTGATGAATCTCTTTGGTGAGTTTTTCATGTTTGATGTATTTGTACTGACTAAAATGTAACCACTAAAATAGTATCTTAGCTGACTTTACCTTATAAGTGCAATGATAATCTTCCCAGACTATCTTTCTTTTATATTCACTATACAAGGTCCCAGTCGTGTCGCTATTTTTCACACTTGTTATTCCTTTTATATTCACTATACATTTATTCCTATTAAGTTAACCTTTTACGTGGAGTAATTTTATTCCACTTTCACCAGCTCTTTGCTTTTCACCATTCATTTCCTTAAGTTATTATTTCTAGAAATGAAGTGGCATATTTTCTGTAATTTTTTATATAGAATAGGAAAAGAATTCATCATCTTTATAAAAATGGAATTAAAATGGTAATTAAAGATATTTTAACATTTTTGAATGTAACTTCTATCTTTAGTGTTTATTTTCTTTTAAAGAAATAAATTATTGATCAAGATATCTTAGAAACTCATTTATAAGATCTTTTTTTCAGATCTGAAGACTTTGAATAACAACGCTCTGTTTCAGTCTGCACATACACTTCTCATGGTTTTATATAGAAGAGATTGTAGAAGAACTTATGTTACTGATCCATCCATTTGGATTTTGAAAGATATGCGTGTATCAAGTTTCATGAATGACCTAGAGAGAGGAAAGAAAGCAACCCAGGTAACTTGGAATGTTAAAACCACCATTCATTGATATTTTTATTGTGGTATATCTTTCAATCATATTATCCTTTATGCTACTGGCAATGGTAGTAGCTATATTTGTAGTTGATTGTATAGTTGTTAATGTTATCCATAAGATAACTGCCACATTATTTAACAGTCTTGATCTCTCTTACCTTATTTTTCATCATATCTTTCTGCTCAGATCCACTCAGCCTGCATTGCTATCAATTAGTAATTTTTATTTAGTGTGTCATTGCTTTGTTTCAATTTGTTTCAAGAAAATTAGTGAAGAGGATCTTATTTGGAGTTTATATCTGTTTTTATTTCATGTTCTAGTTAAGAATTCAACTCTGTGAATTAGTCAAGTGCTGCTTTAAGTGAAATTTAAATTTTTCATCCTTTAACTTAAGTCATTAATTCTCAGTCTTCTCTTATCATTGCATTTTTTATTCTTCAAAATCTTTGAAATTTTTATGCAAATACTTTGTATTGTTTTATAGATATTAAGTTAATTATTTTACGTATGCATTCTTTGAGGTTGTACTCTACATGTATCTTTATGTGAAATAAAATTTACAATATATGTGTGGTACTCAAGGATAATGGATAGCAAAAGTTAATGAGAGAAAGTTTCTAGGCAGATCTGGCAATCCTGTTACAGGAGAGTCCTCCTTCCTTCCCCTTCCATGCCCTCTTTGTTTATTTCCCATCACAGTATTTCAGAGGCAACTGTCTCATGCATTTGGGTACTAGATACTGTGATAAACAAACCCACTAACGGGATATTGTGGAAGGTCTAATGATGAAAGTTTTCTGTTTTAGTGATCTAAATTTTTTGAATCGTGGATTTCTGAATATTTTCACATTTGCAGCGTATTTACAATATGTACATATATTTACATATTTCATATACAATGATTATGCTCTCACAGTAGGACAATATTAAGTATAGGTGTAGCTATAGGATGGAGCTGGAGCTCAAAAACTTGTAAATATAAACTTAAAAAGTGGAACTGTAAACCTAAATATCTCCCTGCAGTTCCTGTTGTTTCTTGGGAATCAGTCGCATAGCTTTTCTGTGCTATGTTACTTCCTTTCAAACATTCTGAATAGAGTACATTATCTGATACATATAAATATATACATGATAAATTGGGACTATTTTATAGTCTCTTTTAGATAATTTGACTCTTTTTGTTAATTACAAGTATTTGTAAATAATAACCTGAGTAACATTCACCCATTACATGTTACATTGATACTAAGGGTACCATTGGAAGTTATAAGAGCATTTACAAATCGATCAATACCTTAGAAAAATGTATCTTTCTTTTATTGGGATTTTCTAACATTTTATTCAAAATTATGAGCCTCTATATATGTCACTGCTTCATTGTGTGCTTACTAACTTGCAGTAATTCAGCTATTTCATCTTCTAAAATTATGCTCATCATCTCTTTTTCTTAGAAGTAATGCAGGCTTTACTTTTTTGTTTTTATTATGTTATTATTTTAGTTTTTATTTTGAATGTTTTGCAGTTACTCCACATTTATGTATTCTCTGTCATTTTAAAACTATTCCTATTTTATGATCTTTGGCAGTCTGATTTAGTGCTGAAAGTTTATATTCTATGCTTCTGGTATTATTAAATGCTGCTAATCAGAGATGGTAATTTTCAGTCAGTATTTTGGTTTTTAGATTAGATTCATTATTAGCAATCCTATTTGATTGTTTTTCATCTTATCTTCAGATTCTCTTACAAAAGATGCCTCATATTATTCCCCATGTTGAGCGAGTTCAGCTGTTTCGAAAGTATGTGAACAACGAGAAGATGGTATTTGGTCTCACTGAGTCAGCTTGTGCATCACCACACTCCACTCTCATCACTGTGCATAGGTTGGCTTATGCTAATATTTTGATAATATATCCTTTCTAGCAGATTTTAATTCATAATTTACAATAGCTATTACTGTTTGCTGCTTATTGGGCTTAAGTTATTTATGCTTCAAAATATAATTCGGTAACAGCAAAGTATTACTTGTATAGAAAAAAAAAGATTCATCAAAGCATTTTTCCTGATCTCCCTTGCATTTTCCATTTAATGAATAATAGCATCTGATTTGCTGTTTTTCTAATTAGAACTAATTTGAAGTTTAACTTTTAGATACAATAATTTTATCGTTAAAAATACTTTTTATAGCTTTGAAAATCATTTATCAATCATTATATTTTCCTGTTAGTTGCTAAGCCATTTGAGTTTTACATACTTATAGTAATTGTATAGGGTTTCTCATATTTATATGTATTGCATTTCCATTGATTTAAGGTGGCTTTTTGTTGTTACTAAATATAAAATACCTCAGATTCAAAAGAGATGATTTGGAGCATTGATTTGGCTATAAAATATTTCTCTTTTCATGAAATCGGATTAAAATATCTCAAGTGCTTAAAAGTTAACTGTTAGTATGGTAATTCTAGTATAAAGATTGCTTTGACTCATGATGTTATCATGGAATACTATAATTATAGATAAACTTTTACATGTATTTTCATGAAACTTGATTATCTGTTAAATTTAGAATATCAATGATTTATTTAAAGCTTAACTGTAAAATCTGTTAATTCTTAATTATGAATGAATTAATGTTATTTTGTAAATAGTATTGAGATCAAATGTGCAGTACATAAATTTGATGAAAATATCTAATCATGTTTCTAAATTTTGATTACTTGGAAACTTTCTAACACTTGAATTCTTAGCCCTCTTATGTTGATTTTTGTCATTTCAATCAATATTTGATTAATTTCATCCCTGATATGTCCAATTAAGAGATCTTGTTTATAAATTAAGCGTAAGTTTCATACATTTCATAGTTTGAAGTTGCTTTATCAATGGTGTACTGAGTATTTGCTAGCTATGAGTATTATACTAGTGTTAATACTAGAATTACATATTTTGATGGAGCTAATTTGGTTTAAATTTTAAATTTATTGAAGCTATTCATATTTATTTTAATTAATGTTTACAATATCATTGATGAGATATATATTTTTGTGAGTCAAAAGTTCAGGATCATTTTCTGCATTTATTTTACAAATTGTTTTAATTGTCTTTTGAAAAGTATGTAAAGGAATAACTTGTGTTTGAATAAACTACATGATGTTACTTATATTTCTTGCAGAAACCGTATTGTTGAAGATGGATATAGGCAGCTAGCAATGCTCCCACCACAGGCTTTAAAGGGAGTAGTGAGAGTGAAGTTTATCAATGAGCAGGGCTTAGATGAAGCGGGAATTGATCAAGATGGTGTATTCAAAGGTAAAATTATTTTTGAATAAATTTTTTGGCTCAAATAAAAAATTTTCTATTTTCGCTAATTAGGGTTTAGTAGTCATTAAAAAAATTTAATGTGGACTATAATATATTTTCTTTCAGGAAATTTTTGTATGTTGCATCCTTTTAAAAATGACTGCCTTTTAAATGGTGATCAGTGGAATAAATTATTTTGACAATAGAAGTGGTTAAGCCTCTCACAATTTTTATCAGCTAATTTTTGAAGAAATATTTCACAATTTATGACAGCTGATAAGCCTGTTATATTTTGTCTCTTTTGTGTTGCTTGTTATTTTTATTTACCTTCATTTAGTTATTTGGGCCATAAATTTGGTAATTAAGTGTTTCCATATGGGGGCATTCACCTCATGTTTCCAATCTTCTTTTGTTACAGAAAAGAGCTTTACGTCTATTATCTTCTGTCCCAATTAGAGAGCACTGCAAACCTCTCTTCATCCATCAAAAAATAATGACTGTTTACTCTTGTTATATATACCATTCCCTTGTCTACATTAAGAAAAACATAAATAGGTTTACAGTTCGCTCCACGTTTCACTCCCACAATACTCGTCAAGCTGATTCAATTGATATGCCCCGACACAGATTAGCCAAAACTGCCAACAGCCTGAATTACTCTGCAATAAAATTCTTCAATAAATTACCTGCAAGAGTAAGAAATGAAACTATTTCATTATTTGAAAAACATGTTTTGGAATTGCTCCTGGTCAACCCACTCTACTCTGTAAATGAATATTTAAATATGGATATTGTATTTTGAATAATTGTCATTTTGTTTGTGTTACCTTTTCCTTTCTTTTGATTTCTGCTGCTTTTGTCGACAATGCCTATACCTGTACCTTGGTCCTTGGCTAATAAATTATTATTATTATTATTATTATATTTTGTATAAGTTATTTTAGATTTTGCTGTCTAGGCAGTCACTTGTATACTTCATTTTTATTATAAAATGTAATTAGATTACTGAAATTAATTAGATTCTAACACTATCTGATGTTATTGATTTGGCACGTTTGGTTATTGTCCAAAGAGTGTGATTCTGTAGATTTTCAAAGCTTCACATAATCATAGCTTTCACATCTTTCAATTTTATCTTTGCTTTATCATGATGTCTGTGTCACTTGGCAATGCTATGTTAAGTCACTGTCTCATTGATCATGATGCTTTATTGCTAAATAGACTGAAATGATAGATTGGACACATGAAAGATATGTTTTACTAGACATCAGAATGAAACCTTTTCAATTACAGAAGTTAAAAGATTATAAATAAAATGTGATTTATGGATTCTTTTTTGTAGTTATTGTATCATTTCATCACCCCTTCTTTTATAATTGATTAGCTAAGAGCTCATATTTTAAGTAGTTAATTTTGGAAATTGAATTTAAATGTGTGTAGAATTGTTAATTGCATATGGGCACTGACTTTAAATTCTTACTTAAACTATCATGAAAAATCATACTGAGAATATGTTAGGCCAAAATTCTGCTACTTTCTAAACATGAGGGGTCCTTGGAATACTATTTCAGAGTCATTGTGGTGAGGCTATATTATGGCCTGTGTATTTTATCTGCACTTGGTTGGAATTTTCCGGAAAGTCTTTGCTGATATTCCTTTTCTTAATCTCTAGAATTCCTTGAAGAGACAATCAAACGCATTTTCAATCCATCTTTAAATCTCTTCCGTGTAACAAGTGAGGAGAGGCTCTATCCATCTCCTACATCTTATCTGCAGGATAATCATCTTCAACTCTTTGAATTTGTTGGGCGAATGCTTGGGAAGGCAGTGTATGAGGTAAATTTGTAATATATAATAACAAAATACATTATACATTTGATAATGTATTTATACGTTCAGTATCGCAAAGGATAATATTATTTCCTTAGCAAGACATTGTTGAAATATGTTGCCCCTCTCCATACAATGGTACCGTTTAAATAGTCTTATCTTCATAATTATTTCAGTAAGTGAAAAAATAGTAGCCTGGAAAAATCCTTTAATATTAAGAAAGTTTCTCAATAATTCTTCCAATATAAGTCATGGTTAATATATAATAGAAAATTTGAAGTTGTGATGCATTGTGAGTTATTAATTTGCTAAAGCAATTGAAAAAAATGGAAGGTTTTTATTTTAAAATTTCAACCCTGATTAATTTAAATTATCATCCTATTCCAGGGCATTGTTGTTGATGTTCCCTTTGCGTCATTCTTTTTGAGTCAACTTCTGGGAGCTCAGCATCAAGCACTGTATTATTCATCTATTGATGAACTACCATCCCTTGACAAGGAGCTTTACAAATCATTGACGTTTGTGAAACATCATGATGGTGATGTTTCTGAACTTGACCTCACATTTTCTGTGGATGAAGATTGCATGGGTCGGTTAATCACTCATGAGCTGATACCTGGAGGAAAAGCTGTTCCCGTCACAAATGAAAACAAGTAACCCATCCACAGTTCTTATTTTAAATTTATAATCTAAAATATGCATATAATGTTTAAACAAGTAAAATGTTACAATCAATAACATTATATCTGCAAATTTCATAAATATCTATAAATAATACACAGTTCATAGTTTCTCTAAACTATGTCATTGTGAATTGTGGTTTAAAAAGTTCATGTTAGATTATTAAGACAAAATCACTGTTAAAGAAGATTATTGTAAGTGGCTTTAATAATTTTATTACTAATTTTCTATGGATCTCATTTTTTTTCTTTGGATAGAATCAACTACATTCATTTAATGGCACACTTCCGAATGCATACTCAAATCAAGGATCAAACAGCAGCATTTATTCGAGGATTCCGTTCTATTATAAATCCAGATTGGTTGTCACTCTTCTCTACCCCTGAGGTAATGTAGGTCTTTGTACAAATTCCTTATAAGAAATGTATCTTTTAATATCAAATTGGTTCTGTTAGGATATTTCACATTTAATTTTTAGTGTAAATTGTCAATGGATTATGTTACCAGTGATGGGTGGTTTTCAGTAAAGTAGAATTCTCTGGAAAAGCAGAGAAAATTACTTAAGCATAATTTTCTGAATATGGCAGAGATTTATGAATTCCTGATGTGAAAGTGAGCAAAATTTCTTGTGTGTATTATTTATCCTTTTGATTCTTAAATTTCCTGTCTGAATAATCAAAGAAAACAATTGCAATCCTTGAAATCTTTTCAGGAAAATGGAATGTACATTACTGGATTTTTTCATGCTTCATGATCAATGGTGCTTCCTGATTTTACTTAAGATGTACATATTCAGCACATCTCTGATTTTAATGGTGTGCTTTTCTTTTCGCAGCTTCAGAGGCTGATATCTGGAGATAATGCCCCTCTTGACCTTCGAGACCTGCGTAGACACACACAATATTATGGAGGATTCCATGACTCTCATCGTGTGATTGGTTGGTTGTGGGATATTCTTGAAAAAGATTTCAATGAAGATGAGAGAAGTTTATTTTTGAAGGTAAGATTAAGTTTATCCATTTGGAATAATAGGCCAGTCTGCATTGAAATTATTTGAACTACGTTATCAAGAATTTATTGTGTTCTTTTCTCTAATCATGGAATTTATTAAGTAGTTGTGTATGGGTGTAAGTAGATGTCTATCTTTTATTTCAATTTATCGAATATTATAAACTAGAGTTAGATTTCAGAATGTTTAGTAATCATTAACTGATGATAAATACAGTAGAGACTTGAGTATCTGAGTTAATGTGGACCAGGGCCACCTCAGATAATCAAAATCTCCAATAATATGAAAGGCTTATGTTGCGTACATAAATTATGAAATGAACACCCTATTTTCAGTATTACTAAGTATCTGTAACAGTAATTTCAGAGTTTGTGAGTAAGCTGATCCTCACTAAAAGGTGTTTTTAATCAGTTTATGACTTTATAGGGTGAATAAAATAGTGTGTTGATTCCCTATGCTAATAAAGACCAGTGAATTTATTGCCAAATGTAGATGTTTGCTTGTCTGATCTGAACTGGCATCGTTCAGTTCCAGCAAAAGTAATTTAAGCAATATGCCAGTGTAAGTGAAAAAAGCAAAGCAGACACAAATACAGTGGTCTCCAAAATGAAAGCAACACTTGGTGGTATGATAGTGAGGAGAAATCAAACTATTTGGAGGAACGCACTTAGAGCTACTCTGGTAACATTGGCAAGCAGAGGAAAGGGGTGTATACACTTAGGGATGGGGAAAGGCTTGGTGAAGGTGGTAAGGGTATCGTGAATCTCAAGGTTTCAAACGTCAGCTAGCATCTTTCTTTCTTAATTATACCTACTGCACAGTCGCAGTAATGACCATTCCCAGATAATCTAATCACAAAATGAGCAGCAATAACTGATCTGGCCTGGATGTATTCTTTCATAGCCCAAAAGCTTTCTGGTCTTCTTCGCATCTAATCACTCTGTCCCATTTTTCAGGGGGAATTTGTTTTCTCAAGAAATGTAAATTTACAAAGAATAACTCCTGCTGTATTTCAACACTTTCAAATCATTCTTTCCCTGACTCTACTCAGTTGTGGATATTCTGTAAGTTTGGACTCAACACTACTCAGTTTTGCTTTTGATAGTTTTCTGTTTGATCTTGAATAATGAATGTATTCAAATCACTCTCTTTTCCCTTTTTCCAATTTGAAGTTGAAATGGCTCCATTAACTCCATGAAGAAAAAGCATGATAGTAAGCTTTTTAGTGTGCTATCAATAGACTCTGGCAAGACTTTGTGGTAGGAAGCCATAACGAACTAACAAAATGAATACAAAAACGTTTACCAATAAATACCACAGGAAGCTCTTCCTGTGGTATGGGTAAACGTTTTGTATTCAATTTGTCTGTTCGTTTTAGAGTGAGGTCACCAGTGCAGAGAAATAGCACGGCACATAAATGTTGCAGCATCCATGGTATCGAGGATTAAGAGAAGGTGGAAGATGGAACACTTTGTAGAGCAAAGACCTGGTCAAGGGAAACCAAGATCCTCTTCTGCAGATCAAGACAATAATCTTTTATGATTTGTTTTGGAGAACCCATTTTGTTCTGTCAATGAAGCCAGAATAGACAACAATTTCCCTATAGGTATAACAACTATCTGTTGTTATACCTATAGGGAATATTTGCTGAGGGCCTGTCTTCTCAATGAGCAGCTATCAAAGAAGCCCTCACAGATGCACATTCTGCTAGTCATCCAGAATGTTATCTGAGCATAGGGGAAAAATTCTGGAGCAAGGTTATATTTTCAGATGGGAAAACTGGAAATGGAACTGGCATGGAAGAAAATCCTTTTTCAGAACTTCTTTCCTATTCTGCCGCATGCCAAGGAGGCACAATTCTTTCAGGATGCCCTTACTGCCCTCACTGACCCTTTCCCCATCCCTAAGCATATAGGCCCCCTTCCTCTGCTTGCCAATGTTGAAATACATTACTGTTGGTATTATTTAGATTTTTAACTATGCAAGTGTTCTATTACTCAATATGAAGGTAAACTATACTGAATTGTCTCACAAAACATATGATCTTTTATTTTTAGTTGTTAGGTAAACTATGCTAGTCTGCAAAAGGTTTATGGTACTAACAGGTGTGCACCCAAGGAGGTGGCTGATAGACTTAAGCCCTCTCCCACTAAAGTTTCTGCAAGTATTTCTTCAGAACCAAATTCTCAATGGTCTTAACAATAAATATTTGGATGTTTACAACACTTCTTTATTGGAAATACTTTCTTATATAGAGACTCAATTAGTTTGCATTACAAACTTGATAGGGGATAATTATGTACACTACTTAAGATCATCCCCCAAAACAAAGATTCTGGATGCACCATTGGGTACTAGTAGCATTCATATTTTAGCAGAAATTACATTGACATTTTTAGCTGGATGTGAGTGAATGCATTTCATTTTCTTGAGGTAGACTTTCAGTCTGACAATGAAGAATAAAATATCAATCCCTCAAGCGTGCAAATTTCTTGGTGACCTATATTCTTACTGACTTCTAGTGCTAATGGGAGAGTGACATTTAATATACCGTATTTTCCGGCGTATAAGACGACTGGGCGTATAAGACGACCCTCAACTTTTCCAGTTAAAATATAGAATTTGTGCTATACTCTCCGTATAAGACTACCCCTTTTCCAACGTACACTACCGGTAAATAAAATAACATCAGATTTGATTTCAATATAGAAATTTTTAATTAAAATGCTTATGACATCATGGTACTTAGCATGAAGTGTTTGTTCAGTGCGGCCACCTCTCCTCCGTCCCTCTCTCCTCCTTGCTGCCATATTCCCGGCGTATAAGACGACCCCCGACTTTTAAGAATGATATCAGGTGCTAGAAAGTCGTCTTATACGCCGGAAAATACGGTAATATGAAGTTATTGCAAATTCTCTATCCTGTCAAATATTTCATGAATAAATTAAATTGAGGATATGGGTGACATTTATAAAAATGCTTGTTTAATCAGTTAGTTGGTATTGCCAGCTTTTACCTGAATGGTCTCATTATATGGATTCTTTTTCTTAAAATGTGATCCAGTTTGTGACTAGTTGCTCCAAGCCTCCTCTTTTGGGATTTGCCCATCTTGAACCTCCATTTTCTATAAGATGTGTGGAAGTTGGGGATGATGAAGATACTGGAGATACAATTGGTAAGTGATCGTTGAAACTTTTATGATAGAGTTTTAGCTATTCAACTGCTTCATAGTATGAACTCATGATGTGAGCTAAAATTGTAGATTTATTTTGTATTGATTTTTTTGTACTTAGTGCTCATTGTTGTTGTTTCTACTTTCAATTATCTAATACTGAACTATATATACTTTCAGTATCTGCCAAGCTCATAGTGTGTTGCTAGTTTTCTGATTGGGAATCTTTCTACTTCAACATTGATGTTGCAAAATTATTATCCTATATTTTTATAATATTTAAAGTTGTTGGTTTTTATTTTCTAAGGATAATGAAGCAGGTCTTAGTTTGGCAAGAGGATTGTATGTAATAGAATATTCTCTTTTTTAGGAAGTGTAATTCGAGGATTCTTCACTATCCGAAAAAAAGATCCACAACATCGTCTACCCACCTCATCTACATGTTTTAATCTTCTTAAGTTGCCAAATTATCAGAGGAAGAGCACTCTGCGAGAAAAGTTACGGTATGCAGTTTCCAGCCACACAGGGTTTGAGCTATCTTAAATTGTCTACTCATGGTCTCATAGTTCTCTCCTCCCAAGAATTGGTCTTTTATGTTATCCAAAAAACATAGGTGCCCATCAGTGACAAAGTACCTATTTATTTGAAAACCCTTATATTTTATACAGAAAGTACATAAACTGTAATGGAAAGAAAGGCTTTGGCTATGATTTAGGATTCAAAAGTTAAAATTATTGAAAACATTTCTCATTTTATGTAAATATCTAAGTGATGTGTCTTGATGAAATGGGAATGTTCAATATGGCTGAAATGTAAGAATGTTATGTAACTGAAAGTTGATTTTATACTCCAATTTACATTTTATTTTCAAACATTGATTAGAGCAGTCTTTTCCATGCATTAAGGATTTGTAAGATAGTAATTTTGTATTATTATATGCTTAATTTGTTTTGGTTATTTTATACTTACATATGATTCAGTATAACTTAACTATAAATATTTAAGATGCCTTACTCTATGTTTTATATTTCAATATATTTTTAAATTTGATATTTTATTAATTATTGAAATATAAAGGAATGATATGAGAACTATTAAAATTTTACTTTCAAGTCATTCGGTGATAAATGATAGATTGAACCATACATATTCATTTCAAATTTTAGTATCATTCCCAAGAGAATAGCAAGGTAAAGAATGATAACATTCTTTAAAGAACAGGGTAAGGTAGTCATTTAATATCGGAAAAACATATAGTTATTAATTTTATAGAAAGCATATGTAGAAATTCTCATTTGTTACGTTTTGTTGATTTTAATATTATTGTGATGCCTATGATGTGAAACTCTGTTAATTCTTGTTTGATTTCTTAGATTCATTTATTGTAAATATATGAATATAGTTGTGAATTGTATGTAAAACTGTACTTGTGTTCTAATTGGGTATCTTTGTGAAATCGTATTATAATCAAACATTGGCAACTGACAAGTTCAGCTTTGGTGAAATATTGATTTTTTGGAAAGAAGTGTCCGATTTCTTTACTGATTGATGTCGACGAAGAGATGAAACCTTTCTTTACAAGAGTGTTTGTAATTTGAAAGCTATTTTCAATATGACCAACGGTTATGTGCTTTAATGTCCCATAATGTGAATGAATCTGTGATATCTGAAATGTATGTACGTGGAGTACTATCAAGTCATTTGTACAAATAATTGTTTGAACATAATGAACTTAAATATTTAAGGCCTTTACATAGCGTTTATATTAGTTTTTATCAGTATGGCCATAAAAATTGTATAAATAAAAACTCGTAATGACTTCGTCTTATCATTTGAATATTCAAGTCCAATATTTCCTTTAAAACTATAACAAGATAGAATTTAGAACAAGGTAATTAATCTCATATTTTGATGGGAAAATAAGAATCCTTGACGATCGTGCTCGAGAATGGCAATTATCTACTCTGAAGCTTAGCAGACAGCTACGTATGTTGCGCACAACGCCATTCAGCTACTCAGGCATCATGGGATATCACGTGACTACAGTTGTGCAGCTGTTCTCCGGTTGAGCATCTGCAGTTCCTGATTTTCCCTCGACGCGGAACATTCTCGGAAAGTCAGGACTAATGTTTTTATTTATTGTGCTGCCCATGAAGACTTCACTATACGCGGGGAATTTGTGTGGTTGGGCAGTGCATTTCTTGTGTCTTCTTTGAAGTTTTGTTTCGCAAATTATTTTGGATACTTCATTGCTTTAACAACTTCTTTATCGCTGTTTTAACGTGACAAACGTTATGCCGCTACTTCCTCTTACTTGTTTATCATCCAGTGTTTTTTGTTTGTGATAGCTGACATTATTTACATCATATGTAGATCTGGTTTTGAAGGTTAACGGTAATTCGTACAAAGTTCTCCGGTGATACTGTGTTCAGTTTTGAGATAGAAAAAGTTTGTGTTACATTCCTCTTGAGGGGAGTTTTCGAAGCTATCAGAGAGGAGTACGTAGATACGGAATGGTATGGTGAATGCTTAGTTTCTTTTTTGTTGTGGTTACGGTGTTTTAGTTTCGAGAGTAAAAAACAAAACAATTTTGCGTTAAGCTCTACCGCCAAGGATTTTCAAGCTTGATTTAGTTATCGACCGAGGGAAGTGACCTAGGGTCGAATCCCTTCACCTTTTAATTTTTGGCGGTCTTGTGACGTCCAATCGTGAGACTGCTTTAGCGTAAGGAGGCAAATGCTGCCCGCATTCATTTTCAACGAGTGAAAACAATAGTGACTGCTAACTGCACGAGGACAATAAGCATTCCGAAAGGAAGTCGGGAAGGTGAATGAGTCTCTTACCCCAAACCGTCTTCTCTCTTGAGGGTCGAGTACCGAGCTATCGGCGTTCCGAGGCGGCGATCTTCTAAGTGAGCCGCTACCCGCAAACCTCGACTTGACACCCGAGAACACGGAGACGACGGCGCCGGATACTTCCATCGCGTTCGTCCTGCGTAGCCGATGGCGGTCGTGGGGCCTAGCAGGCACTCGAGGGTGCTGTCAATGTCCATGTCGCTTATGCAAGGTGGGGGTGCGGCAGGCGGAGGTGGAGCCGCTGGAGTAGGCGCGGCTGTTGGGGCATCTGCCGGAGGTGGAGCGACCAACACCGGAGGTGCCGGTCCTGGTGCAGGTGGTGGCGGAGCGGCCACCACGCACCATCACCAGCAAGCCATCTTGGCGGCAAGCCACCTTGCTGCCGCAGCGGCTGCTGCTGCTGCTCAGCCTTACTACCATGCCGCACCTCACCAACCGGGGGCGAATCCATCAGGAGGACAAGCCGCACCGTGTGGTGGTGCTCATCAGCCGCAGACAGGAGTGGTTCCTCCGGGAGGAGCAGGTACAACGCCGAATCAAGACGTGACGCAACCGGACAGGCCCATCGGATATGGAGCATTCGGAGTAGTATGGTGAGTGTTTTCTTTTTACCTTCATTGCGTAGAATTGAGGTTAAGGTTTCTGTGAACCCAAGAATTACCCGAATACTTTCGGATTCGTGTTGTTATCTTTTGCAATAATGTCACCGGAATAATTTACTAGTAGGATCTATATTACTCTCACAATATGTTGAGATGAATCCTCTATGAAGCTGTCATCGCCAACCTCTCAGTTTGAAACGTATGTGAGATTTCATTATAAGGTGATTACCATTTATCATCTTCACTTCCCATAAATTGTGATTGTATGGGACATAAACCTTGAGTCGCATTCTCTGGTTAGTGTTTTTTACATTGAAGAATGAAGTTTTACATGGAAATTAGAACTTCCTATAATGTGTGTAAACAAACCTGGCGAGAAAGTAAAAACAGCGGCCGAATACGTACTTTTTCTAAAGTGCTGTTATATTTGTAGTAGTCTTTTTTTATCTGTAATCACGCACCCTAGCGATAGTTGTCAACGGAATAATTTCTTCAACTTTCTAAATTCTACGACATTTTAATTGAATGGACATTTCATTTGCATCAATAGAAAGCTGTAATTCCATCCATTCGCACGCCAAGAACCTAATTAGGGCGTTCTCTGTCCTTAATATTCATCATAATAATAAAACAGCAATTTGGATGTAGTCGAGTTAACGTAAACTTCGATACTATAGTTTGTTGTTAACTTTTGATGTTTGGCCTGCCATGTTTTCCTCTTGTGAAGGCGTGAAGTATAGAAAAACTTTGTGATCACAATCCTCACGTTCAAATGTAAGGATGGAAACGTATGTGAACTATATAAAGTCATCAGATTATATTTCTAAGGAATCTTGCCAATATTTGCTCACTGATGTATGAACTTTTCTTTGAGTTAAGAATCAAAAGATACGCATCTTAAATTCAGTGAACTGTTATGGAAGTAAATTATCTGTCTCTAAATGTTATGTCGGCGTATGTTTCTCAGAATTGCGACATCTCCATGTTTCCCTAGGAAATCTTGGCAGTGGGGTGAACTATTCGTATTGTCTAGACTTAGTTATCTCTCGCAGTTGTTTACCATCTTAACTGCGGCTGCCGATATCTCCATAGTGACATTATTCGAACTGATACCTCTAGATGACGAATTCAATTAGTGGTTTGACAACCGTACATGGTAAGAGGGTTCGTCCGAAGCGTTTAATACGAGTTAAGTGCTCGAAGCACGCGAAACTTCCGAACACCCGTTGGAATCACCTTTTTTGGTCTCCAACCAACCGCCAGCATTCTTCTCTTTTTCGGCCGCAGTCTCTTCTCCACTCTATGGCAATTGTTGCTAACCCTCCCACGAGATAAAAAAAAAGAATCCCACGTATAACCACTTGCTCCTTCCTGTGATAGACGTTTTTCCTCGGAAGCATCCCGGAGTAGTTGGCCTTGGTAATGGCCATGCCCCCCTGCCTCCGCCCCCCGTTCCCACACCCCCCCACCCGACCCCTCTGCTCCACACCACTTTTTTGTTCTCGTCTTCGATCGTCGTTCTTGACGCCTTATTGGCCACCGATGACCGCCCAGTCGTTCGGTCGTGACCCGTTCTTCGGGCCGAGTGTGTGTTGCGCCTCTTCTTGCGTGAAATACGTGTGTACTCGGGGTTAGGAATGCGAGATCTCATTTGTTTGGAGAGTTTAGAGGTTGTTAATCTTTCGGCCTTCCTTAGATACCGAGAGGGCAGTTTCCCCACTCCTCGCTCTCCAGAAGACCTCAGTGGTTCAACAAGACGGACCTGCGTTGTTGACTGCGGAGGAATGTTTGTCGATAATTAATTCTTTTGCTCGTATTTTTCTTTCTCTGCCACGTCCTGTTATTTTGAACTAGTGTTTAGTATGAGGGAGTTGATGTTGATGATTCGACCGATGCTGGGGAAGAGCGGGCTCTCGTAATTATTCCGATGTTTAAGATGCTAATGAAGTTCCGACTCGTATAGGTTGGATCTCGTGGTTTATTAAACTCCCCGGCGTGGTTTCTTATTGGACAATTAGGAGATGGGACTCGAAATATATGCGTTGTTTTAGGCGACGTCGTGAGTGGACATTCAGAGGCTCAGCGTCCAAAATACATTTTTGGCTTGGAAATCGCCAGTTGGGTTTTCCAACCGCGTGAGTTGGGAAAATGGTCAAGGTTTTAATTTGTGCTCAATATCTCGCGAATCATGGAAATGACCGCCCTCAAAGTACTGCAGTAGCATCGAATCAAGCGTTTGTCAGGCCTATACATTTTAGAAATTTAGTAATTTACCAAAGAATGCCACAGATACGTATACACTTGACATGCCTATGCTAATATTTTAGCGCGATTTATACGTAGCTGAATTAAGTACGAAACTGTGCTTTAATATGTCATAATTTATACAAGTGTCGTTGTAATTGTTTAAAATTGGTGTAATGTGGTTCTTTCTTTATGTAAAAGCTGAATATAACCAGCGATTCTTTTGTAATTGTTATATTTTTAACGTAAACTGCGATTATTAAGAATGCTGTTCCAAAAGCTAAAACCGGATTAATCGATTAAACCATCCGCTGCTTTCGGAATGATAATTATTTACCAATATTATTTTCATTTCATTTCTATATATCTTACGATAATGTAGTAAGATTTGTTAGTATATCTTTTTCAATTATCTGCTTGGTACTTCCTCGTATTTCCAGTTCCTTTCTCCGTATCGATAATCATTTGGGTCGTCAAGAGTCAAAGCCAGTTCAGAATCCTTTTCCTAGCACATTTAAAGTATTTCAGATAGTTCTTTATAATTGAGTCATATTCTTGTTAAAGCTAGACGATTAATAGCTTTCTTAATTATAAAAACTTATCAATCCAATGATACTAAATGTTAGGAAGGCATCAGAAAGTTATGGCTGTAACTTTATAAAAAATCCCTGCAATATTATCCAGCGTCCGTTTTAGTATTCATGTCATATCCATTGTCTAAAATTTTATACCATCTACAACACTACTCTCTTACTTTATTCGTTACGCAGTTTAACGATCAGATACATCTGATTATTTCTTCCCATATCTTCTCATTTTTTCTTCATCTTTTCACGTCATCTTGCGTCGTGTTTTTTTATTGGACCTTATTTGTTTGCATTTTTTCTCCCCTTCGAAATTCTTCCATTTTCAACGCGCTAATTCTAAAAATGTCTTCATATCGCTCCTTATTTTATTAGAATTCTTTCCAAATATTCCCTAGCTTCTAGTATCCAACATGTCATATTTTCTCATCCCTGATATAGTTAAGGATCTGTTTCGTCTCTAAATTTTTGTCTTAGATTTCTGCGTAGATAAGAGAAAGTCATTCATATCGTTTGTTGTTTCTAATACCTTTTCTGTTTTGATTTATTTATCATCACCTCTCGATTTCAAACCTGTATAGGTTATAGTGAACTTAATACGGTTTTTATGTAGTTTTTTTATTGCTATGTTTGAATGGCGGAGGCGTTATAGTCTTTAAACGGATGCATGTTTGCTTAACCTTTGAAAATTTTACTTCGACCACCGTATTAATTAGTCAACATAATTTATTTGCGTTTATTTTTTAACAAGCGGCGCCGAGACTTAATGTAATTAAGCTCGAGCCCTTCGTTTCGCAATATTTCGCGAATTTTGCAGAAAAATCAAAGCGTGAGCATCTTTTTGATGTGTGTGGGGTCGTTTACCTCGGCCGAGTGCAGCTTGGGATGTTTAGTCACGCTTCGCTGCACGGCGGAGGTGTCGCGAACGCAGCTTTTGTGTGCCCAATGGACTAATAGTATCGAACGCTACTTTTACCTATCGCTTTTCTTTTTAGCGGGGAAGCGAAAATCTCCGCGGCATTTTCTTTTTCCCGTAAGAAAATTTTTTCCCTACTTCAAAAGAAGTCAGCAGAGAGGCGTTATGAGCATTTGAAAGGTGTCACTGACAGCTTTAATCTCTTACCCTCTTTTCACGTTACGCTTCTTTCTATATCCTTCCCCTTTTCGTTGCTGTCAGGCCTAGGCCAAGTATTTGTTCCGATATCGACATTGATCACTATCTGTGTCTCGTAATTAATGGGAGAGAGCAGCGATTAAATCGTAGACTGGGGGCGATTGGCCTAGGCGTAAGACTTCTCCAGTTGCCGTAAATTAAGCTAGCGGTGGCCTACTTCTTGGTCCTTAATTTTGTATGGGAGGTAAAAAGGTCCTTAGATTCTTGAGAAGTACCTTTAAAATCTGAGATATATTTTGCTTTATTTTATCATCGATTCTGAATGCTTTATTTTTCAGTTTCTTGTTCAATAAATGTGCGATAAATAAATATGTTTCGATGTCTTCCAAGAGCATTTTCCTATTTAAACGCTGTACTCAAAACTAGTTCATGATAATTTTCCACGAATGTTACTAATATCTTCAGTCCCCTCCCACGCAAAAAATACATCATTCTTTTGAGGCGTTGCTAGATGGGTTTATTTATTTAAAATGAAATTTAATGGAAGGGTAAATAGCATTTTTCAAGTTAAATTTGTTTGCTGGAAGCTACCTAAGTACCTCGTAAAACAGGAGGTAACAAATTATTACTTTTTCACCTTAAATTATTAAATGTAATAACAATGCCAAGGTTAATAGTTAAGTTTTCAGAGCAGATTCGTTTAATCAGTATAGGAGTGTGAGTATTAAAGGTTGCAGATCGTTTGGTATTGCCAAATCTTGATTCATTCCCCTCAAGTAGTTTATGCAGAAGTTCATAAGTTTATGATTTTAATTTGAGTCCCCTTCGGTTTGTCAGTTTACTTATGTACTGGTCAAGAATAGTCGTTTGGGTTTGGCTAATATTCTAGTTTGCTTATAGCTTAGGTCTCCATAGAAACCCAAAACAACTCACAGTCAGTGTTTGGTTTCAATGTAAGCTTAATAGCCGGAGTTCACGAAATACGCTATTTGAAAAGTTCTGCGTATTGAAGCTAGACCTTCTTAGGTATTACATTATACGAGAGGGGTTTTAAGTTAACGGCATTTATTTATTATGAGAGGGTGAATGTAAAAATCGTTACAAATGTCGCGATGTCTCACTCGAAAATTCCTCTTACGAGTGAAAAATCAGAGTTGGTAACCCTACACGCCAAACGTATTTTCACTTTTTCCGGCGGGTCTTGTAGCCAACCTCACTCTATTCCCATAGCCCTTCCCGAATTCCGTTCACGCCCCATATTTTGCCGCCTATTTTTTCCCTTCTGGGATGTCTCCATAATCGTTTAGCCGATGTATTTAGGAGATGCGTGTATTTATATTGGAGCCGTGATCGCGGTCAACGAGGAAGCAGCGGTGAGAGTGGCCTTCAGAGGTGTAGGGGTTCGAACAGGAAATTAGCCGAGGGGAGGAACATGTATCGGTAGCCAAGTATTCGGCGCAAGAGTTGAACGGTTTGTTCGGTCTATTCTTAAACCTCCTTCCCCTTCTTCTAGCCCGTCTTTTGCTACGACCACTTTCTCTCGCACGACTAAGTGCGCCCGTAATTGCTTCTCTTCTGAGTCGTCTTGCTTCGGTATTTGACAACAGGCGCTGTGATGACGAATTTCTCCGGGCAATTATATTTTGCGACGTCAAGTCTGTTTCCGTGTTTTGGAAGAAGGTAGCTTCGATAAAAGAACCCTCGGATTCAAAATGGCGAAGCTTCTAATTGTAAGTGAATTACAATGTTCACCCATGAGGATTGTGAGAAACGCTTACAATCTGTGTGTATTCTACTTTAAAATCTCGTAATGGTACCTTGATTAAGGACGGTAATCCACTCCAAGATTGTGGTCGTTAACCAAAAAGGATCGGTTTTCCAGAACCATGTCAAATATGCAGATAAACCTAATAAAAATGTCATTGAAATATGTTGCATATAATTTATACCATTATGTTCGCAGCAAAAAATTATCTAAATAAATTGAGTAATCATAAAAGAAGTATTTTATAGTCAATCTTCACGAGAAAGCGTCGTAAAACGAAGCCTGCGCCGAGGCAATTTTTTATCACAATCATACGTCGTTAACCAGTATACCACTGTATAATGTTATGCATTCGTGTTTTGTATCAAATCCAGACGAGTTAAATAAAAGATGGGACTCTCTAGTCCCAATTTGGCCTAATAAAGACGTTTTGTATTGTATTGGAAGAAGAAAAACCGGCGTAGCCTTCTGCGGGTATAGAAATTGTTGGTATATTTGTAAGAAAATGGAAGTGTGTAACGTTGAGTGAAACCAACTTCACTTACCCAAGGCTTTACGCCCTCTACCTTACGGTGACCGCGTCTCTTTTTCCTATTCGATCTCTCCTTTGTGAAAAATCACGAACGAAATTTTCATTAAAAAAAATTGACACCGCCAATGATAGCTTTTTTTAGTAGCTTTGCCTCGAGTCGGAGAGGAAGATTATGAGGGTTAATGGAATTCGTTCTGTCCGATTCCTATAATGGAATTTGTGCCGAATTTTTTTTGAGAACTTGGTGATGTGTTGCTTTAATCGTAGTCTGGGAGATTTAGAAGTTGAAGGAGGTTGCGTTTTGGCTGTTATCACCGAAAAAAGTAGCCTCTAAGGAAGCTAATTAGAGTCACTAATTAAGGTCGTGTAACGAAAACTACTTTACTTTCCGTCGTCTCTTTTAAAGTTTCAGCTGTGTTCGTTTTTCTCAAGGTGATTTCGGACGTTTTACAAGAAGCTTTTAGGAGCATGTCAGTGATTTGTTGCAAATAACGAAGCAGAATGATATTGCACCTTAACACGTCTAAGTAAACTCCTTTCCTCTTGCGTTTGGTGTAATTTTACTCTTGGAAGACGTGTGAATAACTTACAGGGAGTTTGCAGTAACCAACATTTACAGATATGTGTTGAAAATGTTCATGTAGAATACATTTAGTGTTTTGAATTCCATACACGTTATTTCCACTGTGGGCGTGTCTGCTAGTTGTTTGTAAGAAATGTCAGCTTCAATATTATTCTTAGGTTTTGAGGTGGGATTGCTTCGTTTACTCGGAGGCTTAAATCTTATCTGTTTTATCATGATTACATTTTATCACGTTTCACTATGATGTCCTTTAATGATGGTTAATTTATAGTTTACCTTCTCTGGTGTTAATGCGATATCGTTAATAGCTTTCGGGAGGCTACGCTAGAGTCACTCGTGCCTATAAATATTTTGGAAGCGGGAAAAGTCCCTCCGCTAATTTACGCCTTCATCTGTCTCCCTTGCTTCCCTCAGTCCTCTCCTAGGAATTTTTTACTCCCTCAATCCGAGGTTATTTTCGCTCATAAATTTTAAATCCTCGTAGATTTTCGGCGCCCGAGCTTTTTTAGTACCGCAGTCGATGTTATTAGGGTCCATTCTATTTCTGTCCTCTCCCTGAAGCTTTTGTCGCGAGAGATAAGAGCCTCTTTTTTCACTTCTCTTCCTCTTTCCTAACGTTTCGGTAAGCTCAGCCGCTGTCGCACGTGACTCCAAATGGCC
Organism: Ladona fulva; assembly: GCA_000376725.2. NCBI lineage: Eukaryota > Metazoa > Arthropoda > Insecta > Odonata > Libellulidae > Ladona > Ladona fulva. Next base: position 776,051 of record KZ308355.1, on the reverse strand, counting down.
AATGGATCCGCCTGCCATTGCGGATGCCCTTCAATGTCCTAATTTCGTCCGCAGAAATTCTTCCACTATTATGCTCAAATCGGCCGTGGGGGTGACGCTTAGATGGCGAATATTAAATGGTGTTGTCATGGAGACGATAGAGGTCTTTTACGGGGACTTCAAGTTTTGCGGGATTTAGGTGGTCCCGAAGTATATTATATCACATGACCTCTTTCATATTCCATGCGAGACGTTTGTTGTAAGTCCGTTAGGAAGTCAGTATTTGATTCTTATTTTTTAAATTGTGGAATATCGGTAGATCGTTTACTGTGAATCGAGTAAAAGTTTCTCCAAAATTGAACTCTTTTTAATATATTACTTTGTGGCGAGCATCTCTGAGTTTGTCATTTTTGCAATCAAATGATTTTTGGGCATATACTTCATTGTATCCCTAAGCCCTCGTGACCAAAGCTTTCTACTGCAGGGGTGGCTTATCTATGACACAAGTGCCCAAAGTGGCATGTGAGAGAATTTTTATGGCACGCTGAACCGTAACCGTAACGTTGCTGTCTTTGTTATGTAATAAGTGTGGATTCTGTTCATCAGTAATGATAATTTAAAATTATTTACCTCAGTTGCTATATATCATTCCCGTCGTCGATGTAATAAAATTGATAATATGTACCTCCTCTATAGATTTGCACGGCATTGGCTGGCAAATCCTTTATACTTATCAAACATGGCACTTGTCATAATAAACTCGCCATCCCTGTTGTAATGCATTTTTTCTTACAGTATTTAATCTTCGCAATCGCATTATTTTTCTGTGTGTTTTCTCCCTTCATAAACGTTTTAGTTGTGATGTAACACCAGAATTTTCAGTATTTGAGTTTATTGTATGTGGATTTCTTATTTAAATAATTTATATCTAAGATTAACATAGGTGAGAAATTGATGAACTGTGAGATATAAGGCTGGGCAGTTTAGGGGGTTCGCAACGCAGATATCTCTTCCAAATCTGATCTTCCTTTTCCATATGGTTTCTCCTCTCGGAAATTCTGCTTTCCTTGCCTTCTGAATTCCTTCCCCCGTTCATTTTCATCGCAATAGCGGATTCCTGCAAAGGTCCGCTCGTTTGAATATTAACAGCTTTCGAGGGCATTTGTAACCATATATTTCGACTCGCAGCTATTCATGCGCTCACGGTAACGGTAAGCGACGTAAATTCGCGGATTTCCGCCGTTTCATTGACGCAGAAGGCGGAGAGGAGTACTTCGCATTCTCGATTCCATTTCCCTATGCATTCCTTCCATTATTATTCCCTCGTGTGCAAGTCATATGCGAATTACTTGCGAAAGCTTATCCTTGAAACGTCGAAGGATTTCCTCCGTTGTTCTTCACTGCGAAAGTCGCTTGTCAATCGTATAAAAGGGTGGTTCCCAAAGTGGGTAATACAGCACCCGTAGGGGCGCTAGGCTAATCTAAGGGGGCCCAAAAGAATTTTATCCCGTTGCCGGTCATCTTTATTTTTCAATCGAATTTTACTGGGTTTTAGATAGCAGTGAAAATTGCCGTTTTGTTTTGCCATTGTTTTGGTTGATGCTTCTATTATTACAGTTTTTATTTTGCTTTTAACCAATTCCCAGATTTTGTCGAATAGATAATCATTTTATTAGTAGAAGTAATGTTAAAAGTGCTTTGACAGCTCTGGTCATTTCGCGATAATAATTTTATAGCTGACGGTTGGAGGGTGGTGGCATGGAACTTGCAAAATTTTGGTAAACACTAATATAAAATGTGAAGTAACGTAGTGATATTGGATTCATGGCAGTTTGGGATTAAAAAAAAGAAACCCCTTTTGGTTAAATAGGAGCTCTTGGGTTGTCACAGTCTTTAGAGAATGTACGATTATTTTTCTATTATTTCTTGCGCATTCATTAATTATACTGATTAAATAGTTAAACGGGCAATCTATTCTAAATAAAAGTCTAGCTTATAAAATGGCTTTTATTTTTAGTAATTTTAACGCTTGACAAAGTACACGTTGTATTTCTTTCATAAAGAAACTTCAATTTTCTTAAAAAGACTTCAAAATTGTAAGCCATGCATTGCGTCTTGTTGTACAAGAGTAAGAGATAAATGCGTAAAAGCGATTTTACAGTGCGAAATTAAGTTTTTGTTTGGGAAAACAATCGATCTATCAAATTATTTATATCATGATTTTTTGAGCGTTTGTATAAAATTTGGTTGATCATAATCGATCAAATCGGATAGAAATCACGTCAACATTGCGGATTTTCCGTAATTAACTTTAAATTTTAAGCGAAGAAACTTCACATTTTCACTTGAGAATTAGTACATGATAGTACTTTCCACCGAATATGTATAATTTTGAAGCTACTGGTTTGGTCTACATGTAGACATCTTCAAGCAACTTTACATAGGAAAAGTCGGTATGTATTGAGAGAATATATACTTAGTAAAGGGAGTTAACATATTCTAACTAGTGGTATTGTTAAAAGTGCTTCGACAGCTTAGGTCATTTCGCACATTGCTCCTACCCCACCACATGGCTCCCACCAGGGATCGCACCCGGGACCGCTTTCCCCTAAGTCGAACATGCAGCCCACATGGCTAACAGGGGATATACTATCTTTTCCGGTACAAAGTTGCCTGAAGATGTCTACATGTCAACGAAACAAGACTTCCAAATTTTATATGTTCTGTTGAAAGTAATTGGTTCTTTTATTTCATTAGTTTGCTCCCTTCCACTAAGTTGAGCTTGGACACATATTTACATTTTCAACTATAGATCTCTAAACCCAATCTTTGATCGATAAAGTAGGCAGTTTCCGTGAGTAATAAGCACGTTTCCCCAATAAGTAGGATGCATTCTTCTATCGGATTTACTTCTCATCCGTCCACTCCCTCAAAGATCCCCCGTTACACAGGCTCGTGAACCGAACGTCATCCCCATTACACCGCTCTGACCTCTCCCCACTCCTCCCTTCCACTTCCATCGCTCGAATCGATGTGGTAGGGACATTGGGGAGGCGCCTGCGCTCTCTCACCAACTATGACGCCAATCCGCCATGAGGTCTCCTTCAGACGCCGCCACTTTATTCAATCGCCCATCGGATAATCGTAATGCCGAATCCCACGGAAAATCTCGGGTTTATTACGACTCTATGGATGTCGTTTGTTTTTGCCAACTTCGACTCGCTGGATTCCATTTTTATTTTGCTCTAATATATAGAGCCGTGTTCTAATTTATGGCGCGAAATTAAATTCCGACTTGTTATATTTTCCCGCCATCTTATCCTCCCTATGAATTATGGATTGCTGTTTCCATTCTTTAAAAGAGGCCATCGAACGAATGTCATCGCTCTTTTGAGGATTCTGAGCTGACGCTCACGGTTAAGCGATATTCATTCGTCACCCGGTGGTTGGGTTACCTTTACTCCTGTGAAAAATATTAAAAATACGAATTTTTTAAATGCGGCGAACAGGTGCGGAACAGAGTACAAGTTTTTTTTTATGTATTTTCGAAATTTTAATCGGTGAGTTGAATTCAGTAGGGAATGGACTCTATTGACAATAGCTGTCGAATTCCCTCGCTAGGATTAGAGTATTATTTTACTATCAGCCGAGAGAAGCATAAAATTGCCCGCTTTAAGCCCGTATTGGATACTTATAGTCATGCTTTATGAGATTTTTTTTATTATAATGATTACGTTTGCGATGTTTTCTGTAATGACCTCCAAAATGACTATTAATTCGTAACTTATTAAGAAATTGGTTTCTCTAAAATGTGTAGTGATATATCAGATCCACTGTACATAAAAATGTTCATAATATTTATCGATATTTGTGTAATATACCGAAAGTCCGTAATACCTGCGTCAAATGAGAAAGGCTAATTTTGATTAGTACAAATTATTTCTTATTGAGTTCAATTTTTTGTTTTTACAATTATGAATTTCAATTTAGAAATAGGTTACTTATCTTTTACCCCAGAAAGACTGTCTCCGACGATTAGGCATTCTATCTAGGATTGGAAGTGCTGCCTTATAATCGTAGGCGCGGTATTATAAGGTATACTTAAAATGTACCTTTACTACAGTTCACTTTATTGCCCAGTATTATAATGGTTTGTAAAAAAGAAGATTATAGTAAATTACCTACGTATGTGATAGATAAGCTTGTGGTTTACCTATAATAATCAGTTTAACCTTAACAAAACATTATAATATCGGGCCCGAAAGTGAACTTTAGTTAAAGTCCATGCTAAGTATACATGTATCCATGTAAATATACCTTATAATACTGGCTCTTAGATGCATTTTCTTCATCCCCGTGTTCTCTACAGCTATTCCTTGTTCCTCTTCCTGTGTCTCCATCGAGTGGCAGGAAATAGTCGGAGGTACAAACGGGCCACAGGAACATCCTCTAAAAATTGGCCGCTCGACGTCTTTGTGTAATCACGCGTTCCTTGTTAAGTGGAGTCAGCTCCTTCCGTGCGTGTCTCTCTTCGACAGGCACGCATTTTGCTCAATGGAAGGAATGAATGGAAGGATGTTGGTGTTGGTTTATCGATCCATCGACTTCCCTTCGCTCGCATTGGTATCGAATGTAGAAAGCGAGGGGTGGGTGGGAATCGATCTAAGAAGTGCGTCAAAGCGCGGTTCCTACGCGATTTTTCTTACATCCGCAATGCTCTAAGGCTGTATTTAAATTTCAAGAAGTTTTGTCGTCATGAGGTTGGTGGTCCTATTCATGCGACACGATTTGTGATGAATATCTCGCGCTACCGTCTTCCGGTTACGTCTCCTGCTCCTTTGCGGACGTAATGTGAAATGTTATCTTTTATTTTCGTCGTATTGTCCGGAAGGGACGCGAACGCGGTCTCGGAGATAACCGAATTAATGCAGCGGTTCGCGGATGCATTCGATGGACAAGTTTTTGCGAATCATCGCGTCAAACTAGAGGCATATTTTCAATGGTATTGCTTTCTTTGTCTGTAGAATAATCAACCCGAAGGCTGGTTGAAACCTCATCCCCTCTACCATTAGCTACCAAGAGCTAGGAGAGGGAATGAGGCTTACCTGGCAAGATGAGGAGTGAGGTAGGTGAATTGGTTCAGGGCTCCCGGTTCTTTTAGGAATCTGTGGGAGTAATGATATTGTTTTCATACAATTACGCCTATCTTAATCTCTTATGTGTAATTGAAGGGTTTATATAGGTGGGAATATGAACCATGTCATAACATTCTTTACGCTACTTATTTCTTAGATGTTGCGTTCTTTTGCGCTGAAGATATATCGCCGTGGGTTGGTCAATCGGCATTCGCCTGTCCGTGGCGCGATTTTTTAGTGTTCGCGTGATCTGGGATAATTTTCGGTCCTCTAGATGCTGAAAGTCGCGAGCGGAGCGATAATTTTGTAGCAGTTTGTCACTCACGTAGATTGGTGATTAGATCGAGTTCGGTGTACTTTTGGGCCAAAAGGATTAGTGGTAATCTTACAATTAATATTGCTATGTTGCGAACTATTTTTTTTTACGACGATAATGCTATCGTGCCCAAATAATTGATTATTAACTCCCGGTCCCAATGTAAAAGTCAAATATTGCGTTGTTTAATACATCTTAGAAGTTTTGAAAAACAAATTGCTGATGCTGATTGCTGAACTTATTTCGCTTTATTTGTTTCTAAAAGAGGATGTAAAGTTTTCTTCAAACGATTATTTTTCAGTTTAATTGACAATAGCTTATCTATTCGTAATCTACGAAGGTGCTTCATATTTATTTTTTTATCTGTTGTTTTTTTAATGATATGTTTAAGTTTTTTAGCCCAATAGATACCTTTGTTTTTATAATGTTTTCGTTTATTACTGAAATAATTGTGTTTATTGCTTAGAAAGGAGTTTATGAAATTAAATGAGCTAGAAAGGGAATTACATTTTGATTTGTTCATCTGCCTTGCGGTATTTGTAATGAGGTTAGTTATGAAATTAATGCAGCGCCTTCATACACTACGAATGTCTGTAGAAGTTTTCACGCCTCCTTTTTTTACTGTTAGCAAACGTTTACCGAGAAGGCTGAGTTTGGAGTGATGCGTACTGAAAGCGATAATGGAAAAGAGCCAGAGGGGAAAGAAGGCTTACGTTGAATTATGAGAAGGAAGTGTTAGAAGACGTCAGCAGAGGAAGTAAAGAGAACAGGGCTTCTCAGCAGGCCGCGAAAGACCGGTGCTTGCATTGGTCATTTACGATGTGTTTTTTTAATCTGTGGGAACAGTTAACCCAACATAATTTTTTGTTATTGATTTGTCCCTATTAAGGACAGTTATTCTGTATGAAAGTCATTCTGTATGGGGCTCCCAGTTGATCTCCTCTCTCGGTTTTCTTCGTTACTAATTTTTCAGCTGCGGTAGACCTATCTTACACAATTTTTCGAATTTTTTGGGCGAAAATTAATCGTATTTTTGAGACTTATTTTGAACTTCACAGTCACGAAACTCTACGGTCATGTTTGTATGCACCTAAGTTGTGGTAGCATTTACCTTATTATGAAAATGAAGTATTGTGGAGCCAAATCTTTGGAGCAGTTAAGACCTTTCGATAGTTTAAAAGTATCTCTATCGTCTGTCTGTATAAGGGAAAATTTTCAGGGGTGTGTTGATCCAATGATTATTTAGTTAGACTGGTATGTGAAATACTATCATTAAACCTAGGGTTTTGTTAAAAAAATATCGTAGCTGGCATAAGTTCCTTATGTACTTTACAAGGTTAATGTCTAAATGAAAAATGTGTGGTGCGGTGTATCGATTTGTATTTCAATTGGTTCAGCTTTGAACTTTTCGTTCTAGCCATTGTCAACAGCATTTGTATATTTCGGGTTATTAATTTACTGCATTTATCATTGGTTTTTGGAACCTTTCAAACAGGCTTCAGTGTACGTCCTTCGAATTTCCCTTCCTTCTAATGTCCTTTTGGAGCTCCAAGGGCGTCTATCACAGCAGACCACTTTCATTTTGGCCTCACGAAGAGCTCTTCGAACCTCTTTAATACACCTTTTATTCTGATGGAATTGCCTCCTTGCCTTATGATCCGCTTCCGTTCCCTTTGCCTTTCCCCTCATCCAAAAAAGAAAACATCTTTGCGGCAAGTTTTGGGACCTTGAGGGTGAATATATAAGCATGCTTCTAGTTGTCCGGGAATAGCTCCGTCCTTCCGCGGTGTCTTTTTTGGGAGGTCGAAGGAAAGGGTTTGCCTTTCTGGAAGGGTTTGTAGGGTGCGAGTGGGAAATTGTTTGGGAACGGCGTGCGTCGTCGGGACCAGTAAATCGCTCATTTTTCTCTCTTCGTTGGGGACCGTCTTTTGGAGACGCAGCTGTTTTCACTCACGGCAAATGAGTCGGTCACGAGGCGGCTCGAAGCACGGAGATTTGATTAGTCACTTGAATTTCTATTTCTGCCCGCCGCGGATACCGTTTGCAGCTGTGCGGATATCTTCTGCTCTCTTTTGTCGCCTTTCCATCATCTCCGTGAAATGTTATCGGTCTCTCCGTTACCTTCTATTGGAATATCCGATTTATCATTTCCGGGGTTCGACTTTGGTACCAATTGGCGTGGAAACAGCTAATTCTGACTACGTTCCGGATGTTGATTCTCCCTGGTTTTATCGCGAAAGATCGATAATGAATTCAGTCGTCAAGCGGTAGTTATCTTCTATTGGATTAGCACTCTCATAAAATGTTGTCTTCGAACGCCTTGTTAAACTTGTTAATCAAGGTTGCGATGTCGACATTAGTACAGTATCCGGATTCGTTTTCATAGATGATGGTGGCTGCTATATAAATAAGGCTTTACAAGAATGTTACCATTTATTGCTGATGATTTTACGCATTTATAAGCTATAATAAACTTCAATTTATTGTGAAACACGCATACTTTCATAAATACGAGCAATTTGATGGAAACAAATCAGCAGAAGGTCAGCATTATCATGCCTTAATTTTAGTCTCTTACCTTCTAATTATTTCGGTGGATTTGCGAGAAAATTTTCGTGAATTACTTAGCTCTGCCTCCCCGATAAAGCCGAGATTCGTTAAAAATATCGGATTCCACTTATTTGTACTTTAATTTAAAGGGCGGATTCTAATCGAGTAACGTCTCATTAAATTTCTGTTTTCAGAGTTTTAACAATTAGGCACCAGAGAGATTTTTGTAGGTTCCGTTTCTATCGTATTAATAATGCTTGTTTCACATTTTAAATTAAAATTCTTGTAAAATGGACGACTTTTGAATACCTGCATAAACTTAGCATAATTCAAAGAATGGACGGCAGTTGTTCATATGTTTAAAACTCCAACATATCTTACTGTCGGTTAATTAGAGCCCTGCTGCCCCTATACTTGTTGCCTGTATCATACATTTTAATTGATTGCCTTCGTTATCCCGTAGAGAATATTAATCGTTCCCCTAATTAAGCGGTAATGGAACAACCTTTTACCCGCCGTGCTCTGCGGCAGACGTGTTTGCAGATGTTCTCCGTGGGCGGCTGCTTCACCTCCGTCCTACCTTTAATTGAGCTTTATAAATCCTCCTCTTTGTCCGCTGACAAAAAAGCATCGCCCGGCAGTACTTGCTTTCCCCTCCCATCCTTAATAAAACGTGACCCCCTGTCTGTTCAGGGGAAAGACGCGCGGCTCCGAGCTTTTGGTTCCCTCGACCGGAGCTACGGGTACCACGGAGGACGCCCCGATACCATTCTAAAAAACGTCGTTCTTGTGCACCGAAATTCTCGACCCACTGCATCGAATTATCCCGCAGATTATATTTTTAATATTATAATCAGTAGTTGGGAGCTGTTGAAAATCTACGTCTTTAGGTTGCTTTATTGTAACTTCGATCATTGAGGGATGGAAGTGTTGAGCTTGTAAATGTATGTTCCATGTATATTTGTTGTATTTATTTTTAATCTTTTTATGATAAATGTAGTTCGCTGATATCTGGTTTCCAGCTAAATTCCCTCGGTATAATCTACTCCGTTTGGGTTTACCAATTCTGCATTAAAGATGTGTAACAGGAGGGACGCTTCGCCAAAGAGTTGCCGCTGCACCATACAACCGACCTCTGTGGTTAAGGTGGAGGCAAGCTGGCCCACCACTATTGAGCCCACTGAGAGTTTGCACGTTTTCATCATTTACATCTCACAGGAGCCGAATCGGCTAGCGTATGCACTTTCATATTGACTTAGAAGCGTTGCGTTATGTTTTTGAAAGTAAGATTGCTTTTGAAAACTTCTAGCTATCGAATCATAAAATAAGTAAGTGAATCTACTGTATGTTTCGAAGTTATAATAACATAAAAGTATTAGAGTAATAGACTCGGATGATTAGCGGTCGTAAATATTTGTGAAATTCTGAATCGATCACTGAAAAACTTTTCTCTGAAATACCCAATTATCGGAAGAATAGTTTGAAGAAGTTTTTCTTTATTGTAATCGGGGCTAGCCTTTAAGTTAAGCCCTTGCATAATTTTAACCTCGAGACGAAATATTTTTGTATATGGTTGCATTTTTGCAACTTTGTCTGTTTAGATTTTTTGTAGAAACGTCAAATATATCGCTTGCATTGAATTTATACTCTAATATATGTAGAGCATCTTGTACTACATTCGCTATATTCTTGTAGAATACTATAAGACGAATAAAAAGCGATATAATTTATTATAAGGCCGAGAGAAGAGGTTTGGGGAATTTTGTATGTAGTTTGCGATGTAGAATAAGCCGTCATTATACTCACTAGGCCTAGTGTTGTCATTATGACTCAACCTGGAGCACTTGAATTAGCCTATGTAAGTGGGGACCCTGGGCAGCTGCGTATGTCGAAGCCCAGGCCTTATTGTAAATTATAATTCTATTCTTGTACCGTTCCTGTACTTATTGTCATCATTATTAGTAGAATTCGCTTTTTGTACCAGGTCTCCTCTCTCCCGCCGAGCGGTTCACGAATCAAAAAATTCCCGCGCGACGCTCGAGTCGTGAACTCGGAGTCATCGAGTCACTTCTCGTGCCCCTCACGGAGGACCTGAAAGCCCGGAAACTCGAGCTAGTCGCACGAACGATCCGAAATATTAACCGCATTTACGTCGAGAGCATTCAAACAGCGATCGGGACCACCTCTCATCCTCCATTCTCTCGGGGGTAAATAATCTACGGAATGAACGCACGGAAGTGGCAGCTACACGCACAAGGCCGGACGCATCCGAACGCATTTTGTGTCTGTTGATGAGTTGCAGCGGTATATTGTCGTCGGAGCGTGAGTGTGTGAGTCTCTCAGCGGGTGGGAGGAAGGGGAGGCTCTCGAGGAACCGTTATCGCATTAAAGCTTTCAACCAACGCTTCCATATAGCGTCTGAACTTTTCCTCGTCAATCTACGTGAGCTCTGCAGCAGCTCCATAAACTCGGACAAAACATCGCCCTCGATATCGCTGTCTGAAACTCGTTACGGAGAAAAATAAGGCGGAACTTAATTACCAAAATACTATTACATTTTGTTTCTATTTGTAGCATAACGTTACGCAAAAAATGTGTTGCGACTTTTGGAATCGTGACAAGTATTAATAAGAAAATCATCAACATGCGTTGGCCGTACATCGTGGAAAATCATCACATAGAATTGAGCAAAACCACACAGGTATATTTCACCTAGTTCTTGGTCCTAAGTCTTAGTCTTGGTAGTTATTTATCCTATATTAATGTGAAGATGTGAGTTTTTGGTGACTTAGACTGTTTAGTATCCCTTAAGCACCTTATTACAGGGATTGCTATTCTTACGAAAATAGTTCGCCCAGAAATTGGCTTAATAACCCGAAATGTTTCCTTGAATTGGGTACTAAATCATAAAATACGAATGATTACAGCTAATTTAATTTCTCTTATTATTAATATTACAATATTGGTTATACAATACTAACTAGATACTTAATAATAATAATAATTCTAATAATAATGTTAATGAATTCTAACTAATAATAATAATACATTACTTTGCAAAGTCCAGGCAATAAAAGCCTTGTTAGCCGTAAAATACGTTACATGGGTTATTCGTATGGTTAAGTGTCACTAACTTATAAGCAGAAATATATAATTTATTTCGCTCAGTTCGCAGTTAGAATAAAGTCTTTCTTTTAGGGACATTTTTTCTATAATTTACCAATAGTCACAATATTTACCTCCGAAAGTAACAAATGTGCCAACTTAGAAAGAAGGAGAGTGGCATTTAAATCGATAATAGTGAAAGAAAAACGGCATTGCCGGCTTGAATAGCGATTCTTAAGTAATTATGGAATGAACTATAGAATTGAATGAACTTTAGAATGACTTTTTTGCCTTATTATTTAATAGCAGTTACGTAAAAGAATTAGTTTACGAGAAAATATTTGAAATCAACCTCTCTGCCACATGTATACCTCAATTTTTCTCAGAGGATAACGAAAACTCAATTAGCCTATATTCACTAACACCGAAATAGTAACTTGCCCATCATATCTTGATAGTCAAGCGGCTTGGTTGTGAAGGTTAGAAAATTCCTACTAATTTTGACATTGTTTAATATTTTTTACTCAGCTTGGGAAGTGGCGTCTTTCGTGTTAATAAAATTGGCCGAAGTTCGCAAGTAAAGAGTTATGTGCAAATTCCGATTTTAGCTTTGATATTATGTATTCGAGTACAATACCGAAATCGCCACCCTATTCTTGCGGAGTAACTGCAAAAATAATTTCTGTCTCTCTCCCTGTTTGTTTCGAAGAACTGTGCATGTGGATCTGCTGAATACTGCAGAAGCTGGTACCACGTGAATAACTGCCAGCAAAGGTCTCCCCAGCGTGAGGAGGACTATAAGAATTGAAATCCCAGCGAAAAAATGTTAAAGGCCAAAGTCAAGATCAGCTATGATTAAGCTCGACTAAATGGGCATCTTGTTCGAGCGAGAATTGCTTTCACAGAAGGAAGGGATCGCGAATAGACGGTGGAGCTCTTACTTTCTTCAGTATCGAGCGAGCTTTCTGAAGTAGTGTATATTTGGGTCATCCTGTTTGTGGCTCTTGCTTCCCTCGCTACTAATTGTTCAGCTGAGAAAATATGTACCCCTTCTCGCAAACGAAACGCGTGGACATTTAAGATAGTCTCACGTAGGAGTTCGCCGATCGCTCGGATTTGCTCTTCCTATGTTATTGATTAACTTATTGGTTTTGTACTTGCGCAGAAAATAAATTTGCTAATTTTCGGAATTTTTCTCGCTTGAAGTATCTTCAAGAGCAAATAAGACGAAAAATAGCTGGCGACTACTCTCTTCAACTCATATAACAAAAATTTCTCCACTTCCGTATTAATTTCGATTAAATATTTGCCTCAAAAACATTTGTCCGCCAAATTAATAACACGAATGGAAAGAAAATGATTTGAAGCAGAATTCGATGTTAGAAAGTCCTCGCTTTCTAAATTAGAGAAATAAAATCCGGAATTTCTTTGAAATTTTTACACTTTTGTTTTTTTTTCTGCGATTTTGTTATTAATCAACCTAAGATATATCACACTGCTGTTTCCGTCTTTATTTTCACTCAATACTAAAACATTTTAAAATGATTTTGAATAACTTTACATTTGTATGCTAATGTTGCATCACAGCAAATTTCTACCATAAGAAATGAACGCTCTTGATAACGGGAGGAGGTCCTTCGCCCTGTATTGGCAGAGCCGGCCTTCTCTATAAAGAGGCCTGGGTGCAAGAAACCCTTTGGGGCCCTAAATTTTTTGTAAAGTAGAAAAAATTACAAACACTAACATATATTACTAATGCATGTTTATCTAATGCGTGATTTTGTTTTTGCTAATACATTAATTACTTCAGAAAAATTACAGTTTTTTGCAATTTCTTTTTCGATCCGAATCACGGGGCCACGGTGCACAGCATCCGCCGACCCCCCAGATGGCCGGCCCTGTATATTGGCTTCTTTAAAAAGAGAGAAAATGCCATTTTCGCACTCTCTCTAACCCGCAAACATTTTGTGAACATATTATAGTTTAGATAATGAATTTCTCCGCCCGTCGCGCGCTCTCGTTTGTGGAGTTCCATTCTCCGGAGAGCGAAACGTCGCTGAATCGGATCCTTGTTCCGTTGTGTATCGTTGCGCCAGTAGCAGTTTGTCACGGCGTCGAAAAACAAACAATCGGCCCCTCCCGCATAAAGGAACCGGTTGAAAATGGATCCGACCCGCACGTTCTAAAATCTATTCCTCACACGGGTTTCGAATGCTAGGAGAAGGAAAAAGTCTTATTCCGTTTTTAAGGCACTCCGACGTCCGAAGTAATCGGATACGTTTGTGCCTCTCTCTTGAGGAGGACGAGTTTTTTCCTTTCGCTCATTCGCAATTTCTAGTTTCTCGTCCACCGCGAGCGTGAGAACTTTTGCATCCGAGAGACCACTCGCTCGTGGCTGTATTCAAATCCAAGGTCCGGTTTCGATCGACTTCCGGTTAACCGGTATTCGCGGAAATTAACTCGACTGGTGAAAGATGCTGTTGCTGCGTCGATTGAAACTCAGCGTGTCTGTAACCGTTCCTTTTTCAAATCGGTCGATGACCCAATTTTGCACACGAAATTAGTCAAAAATGTATCAAGGTCTCTCGATTTTACGAGTGTATATACTCGTATGTATCGGCCAATGCCTGCTTCGGTCTCACACATGCTTTTGCCCCCTTTCAAAAGTTAGTTAGCTTTCGTTTAGTTTTTTTTTCTCGACATTATTGACTCTGAATAGTTTGCAAAGTGGTAAAAGATTTATGTTATTTAGAAAATCAACTCGTCTTTGTTATGAAGATTTAAGTATTTACTAATCTTAAATATCATTAATTTGCCTGTCCATATCTTACGATTTTTCCTTTGTAAATCTTATAAATTCTCTGTAAAAATAATTAAATGAACGCCTTCTTTCAAAATTAGGTACCTTTGTTCATCGAAATACTAGATTTGTATTGTCCACCTGCTACTGTTTGTTAGAATATGTTAGGGCTAGTAGTAGGGCCGTGTTTATGCTTTCAGGGTAGTGATTCATAGATTCGGGGTTTGTTTCACTACATGATAATGTTTTCAAATTTATAATTTTAGAATACATGCATTGCATTTACCCTTCGGTAGTTGGCTACTGAATTGAACGCAGATCGTTCAAAAAGAAAGTAATTTCATTTTATTACTCATTAATGTTTTAAGGAAACCGTGTATAAATACTTATATTTCGTTGATATTTCCTTAGACGGTCGCCACGCTATTTGAGGTCGCAGTTGACAAGTTTTGTACCGTGTGAAAATTATATAATGTTTGTGTTGCATGCGTAGCGAAAATATGGAACAGGATGATTATGATCATACTTCTTTATAGAACCTGCGACAAAATCGGCAAATCTGGCCGTGTGATGTGTTAAGTTTCTTTGTTTCTTCATTCAGCTACATTTGTCGAAGGACCAATAGATATGGAACAGGGTCGAGGGACATAGGCTTTCTTGTTTTCGGCGTGAAAATATTTCCCAACAAAGCTCTTTCTTACCTGCCTCCAAAGTCTTCTCGTGTTCCTTCAGCCCTATTCCCTCAAAATGTTCCCGTGCAACTTTTTTCAGGTAGCTAAGATTCTAAGCCTTTTTTTGTAATTCTAAGTTCTAAAGCTTTCCCTCCAGTCCATCGCTCCGGGCGGTCGTCCATCTGGCTCGGGCAGAGTCGGCCGCCAAGCAATTTCGGGCACGTTTATTCCATTTCGCATCTCATCCTTCATCATTAATTCATGAATCGAGAAAGCCGTACCACTGTTGTAACTGGAATAAGTCCGAGGGATTATGAATCGTCACCCGGCGCTTTTAACTAATAATGAGTTTCAGAAATATTCCGCGGTTAATTTTATCAAGCTTGGGAAGTGTCAGTTGAAAACTCGACGCGTTGGGCCAAAGTAGTGACCCAAGGGCTGTTTTCCGTTGGATGAATTTCTGGATGAAGCGCCGTCAAATGCTAAATCGTTTATCGCCCTCTAAATGTACAGCTGCCGGTGCACAAGGCGCTTATTTTTCCCGCAGCTTAGGCGAAATGTGTTTTCTGCCTTTTTGTATCTCCGCTTTCCTAGTCTTGCTCTCTCTCTCGTGCTTCAGTAAATCTCGTTATCACAAGCTAGGCGGGTGTGCCAAACTTCCTCGTCGTCAGCTTCCCGTAATTTTGCACGATTTATTCACGATCAAGGAAGTGGAATTTTGTATCATTTTCGTAGTTTTTCCGCCTTTGTTTTGTATGCGTCGGCCATAATGCATGTGACCGCACTCTGATGGCTGACTGTATTGCGTTTTATTTGGAAAAAAATTCCTTAGAAAATGTCTAAGAATCATGCAACGCGTACTATTTTATGTGCGAAAATATATGTTTAGTATTGTTAGAAGTGCTTCGACAGCTAAGGTCATTTTGCATCTGAGCCCCCACCGGGAATCGAACCCGGGACCGCTTTCACCGAAGTTGAACGCGTTGCACACTTGTCTATCCGGAAGCCCTGATAAAATATTTGTTCAAGTGTACCAGTTAGGGATATAATAGTAATGTTTGCTTTTATGTCTGCATTATCATATTTTCCGTTGACGTAGTGGCTGTTTATTTTCGTATATTGCTTTGCTAAAGTGCCGTATCTTCTCGTAGCGTTTGTGGTTCTCAACTAGCCGAGCGGGTAGCACGGTCGCCTTTGGTGAAAACGGTTCCAGATTCGATTCCCTATGAGGACAATAATTTATTATCATTCCAATACTTTCATTGTAAGCGATACTTATATCTACGCGACAATCCAGAAATAATAGAAATAATTCGTCACCTCCATCTTAAAAGTTACTAACTCGAAAGCAATGCATTTTAATACATATTTCAATTTTCGTTTATATAAGTATAGACATTTATGATGCCTGTTAATGGGAGGCGCTCTAAGTTATGCGGTGAATGAACTTTCTCTAGCAGAAACGTGAAATATATCCCGTGCATCTTTCAATATTAATTTTCGAATCATGTAACAACCCTCAAATTATTCCTCCCTGCTGTGCCACTTGTTTACTTCAGCGAGAATCGGCTATCCATAGTTTCTCCACTCTTAAAATAATTTCCTCCGGATTAGACCCGTGCATTTCCCGTTAGAGAATGGTGCACAGTTCCTCGCCAATGCGGTTTTCGCTCCCGCTTTCTACCTTTGCCTTCGCTAGGGTCAGTGAGGAGCGACTCCTTTGTTATGATCACTCGGGAACAGTCGAAGCCCCCGCCTCCCTTCTCCCTTTTCAGTGCGTGCCCAACTGTTGGGGAGGCGCGTGTGAGGGGGGGGGGGGGAGATGGGCCGTGGAGGGTCGGTTGCATAGGCAGCAGGAACCCAAAGCGGGTACAAGGCGAAGAGAAAATGAGGGAGGATTTGTAGGCGGAGTTGCCTTTGCGACGTTGCCACTTCTTCGCCGCAGACGATTTTTCCAAAAAAAATCTTTGATCGTGTGTGAGGTTTACACTAGTTTTTTCGGTACGGTTACCGGTTAACGGTGTCGGTTCTTGAACCCCTCAGTCACCCTGGTTGCATGCAGGGGTCGTTCCGTGATTGTTGTCGGGCTGTCATTTCTGAAGAGAGGGGCGCGTGGATTTCAGTAATTCAGACGGGAAAAAGCCCGTCGTACTATTCGTGTTTGTGTGTAGAATGAAGTTAGGTTACGCTTGGCTCTTATCGTGGCGATCGCGGGTTATAAATATTTCCCGCAACGGAAAGAGTACTGGGAGCAGGAGGCGTGGAAAAGAATCGACGGAGGAATTGGTCACCTATAGTTTAACTGAAAACTCATAAAAATAGTTTCGCTAAAACCTTTTTTCTATGGGTAGCTGGGGCAGTGCCCCAGGGACGCCTCTCTTAAAAATGCTAACGCCTTCGTGAAAAGAATTTTTTTTTCTCATTTTAGTTTGCGCGAATCGCTTTGGTGAATATTTATGGATGTTTATTCCAAATACGTTCGATTGTTCTCCGGTGTGCTAGTAAAAGAATTATTCACTCAAATTCTATTTACAGTTTTTTTAACTCTTTATTCCAACACCGGACATTCACAACTGAAAAGAGGCATTTAGGCCCGTTAAAAAAATCAAAACTTCTCTATCGAACAAGCCTTTCCAGTAGTCATTCCCACTAAGTATTCCATAACTAATAAGAAGAAGAATGAAAACATGAAATAAAAAGTAAATATATAACATTCTGTGTATAATAATAACAATTATTGCCCATAGGACCATTATGAAAAGAATGCCTGTTATTCTTAATTTTACGCCTATTCTCTTATTTTCATTACTTTAATAAAGTTTCCCCCTGGAAATAATAATCAATTTGAATGCATTCATACTTCGAGTTAAGTCAATTAATGATAATTTCTTTATCGGAAACTTTTATAATATTAAGATTGAAAATTACCTGCATAGGCGATCTTTATAGTATAAATGTTTTTCTTAAGTATAACAGTATTACGATTAATTCTATTTTGTATCCGCTATTACTTCCATTTCAATCTACAATTTGCAACTAACACAGACGAAGACCTCAGACGTGCGAACCACTGCCAGAAAAAAATGGGTCAGTCGAGATTTGAAGTCGGGTTCATGGTGTTGTGGAGCTAACGTATTACGTATCATACCGCTACCGAGGTAGTCTTTAGTGGGATCGGTTGCGGGATTTAAGCAATAATTTAGGTATATTTATATCGTCTTATGGTTGTGCGACTTTATTGCATATAATCCCTGATATCAGCGGACGCTGTGTTGAAATGAAGACTGGGAAGCGCTCAGTTGTGTCCAAGGACGAAATATTTTATGATGAAACTGTTTGTTGTGTGTTACTGTGGTAAAAGTCTTGCTGAGCGATACTTGGTGGAACTCCACCTTCAAAATACAATGATTTTATTTATGCTGTTCCACAAAGGTATTATTAAACACGACCGGGTTATAGGCAACTATTTCAGTTTTAGTTTCTGGGCCTCCTGATGATGACGCGAATACGTCGAAAACCCGGTCGTGCTTAGTAAAACCATTATGGAATAGTACAAATAAAATAATTGTGTTATTTTGGATACCGTAGTGATGACAATCGAAACCATCAGCGCTCTAAATCGGGAAAATTGTCGAAATTCTCTGTGTCTCGATGATTGAAGCACTCTGGTTTTAGAAGTGTTTTTATTGGATTCGGAATTAGAATCAGATAATTCTCGCTAGTGGTTCAGGATAGTTTTATAAATTTCATTGCGTTCCATGCAACTTGAAATGCTTGCCGTTGCGTTATAGGGCACACATTTTGGAACTCCTGCTCAAGTTTGAGTTTACCCAATTATCACCCTTAATGGTGCGCGTTTTCAACTTACAAGGCTGGAGAGGGAATTTTAAATCCAACAAGAATTCCGTTCTCATCCTAAATTATTACGAATAGTGCAATGGAAAAGAAGATATCCCAGTTGGTGCTTCAGCTCTTCATTTTCCCCTTTGCTTTGTTTAGAGATTGATCAGCGTTTGCTCAAAGTGCCTCAATTTAGGAAGTTCCTTTGTTTCCACTCATTCGGTGTTCACTCGCCGAAGAGATAATGATTTGAGCGGCAACTCCGCTTCCAGTCCCGCATCCGTCCCGCCTCTCTTCCCGTTCGCTCTCACGGTAATCCAAGCTCCACGAATTGCTTGAAGGAGCAAGGCTAAAAGGGACTTGTATCCTCCGTTCACACTTGGCTGCAGCATGTGTGAGTTACGAAACTAGGTTGGTGTCAGTCTTAGACCTAATAACCTTGGCTCAGGAGGCAAGGTTATGCCTTATCGAGGAACGCGGTCTTCTAAGGAAGCAGGCATTATTTTCCTCAGATTGTTTCCTCTGACGGTGTCTAAGGAAGGGGATTTGGAAATATAGCAGGCAGAAGAATCTAAGCGCAGTCTCGGAGAGGAAATTTAGATTATTCGAGGCATTTCTGATTTATGATATGACGTCAGTTGTTTATGGCTTTTAGCTGGGCTTAATTCATAAAGGAGGAAATGTATATGGAAGTTGTAGTTTTGCTTTTCACGCGGGAGCACGGTTTTAGAGGTTGAAAATTTTAATTTGAAATCTCCATCAGATAATGCTGATTTAAGTCTTTGATTTCGAATGGAAGTAGGTAGTCCACTTTTTGTAACAATAACTGGACTACTTAACTAATTTATCGTCCACGGAGACGTTAGCATGCTAGTGGTGCAATCCAAGGTTACTGGTTCGGTTCCCGGCTGCTCGGATTTTCCCCTTAGTGAATGGTTGTTCATATTCGGAGATAATTTTAATTACGAAAAATTATGTAATTGTCTTTATGTTTACATTACATAAGTTACTATCATTATTATTATATTATTGTTCCTATTTTTGTATAGAACTATCGATTGTAGATATACTTTAAGGAGCATCCCACGTGAAAAATCTCAAGTTTACCTTGCTAATCCGTTTTGAATCTAATATGGGATAGAGACATTTTTCCAATTGAAATTTTTACCTTTTTATTCGAACATGTATTTTTTCCATGGGGTAAAACACGGTGTTATTTCACGTCATGTTTCAATAGCTCTTAGAAAAAAATTCGATTACATCTTCACTGTCAAAGGCTGCAATTGATTAGCATAAGAACTAGTTTGTAATGTATTCTGCCACAACTAGGTCTATGGAAAATACTGCGCTAGTTCCTATTACGGAAACTTGTATTGACTAGAATGTAAATAGAAGAGCGTGATGCCTCTCTTAGCTTCGCCATTGATGAAATAGAAAATAATCTAGGACGCGCCAGTGAAACAAAAATGTGGGAAATGCCTTTCTGATCGTTACGTTTTTTCAATGGACTGATTTCAAATCTTATAATGGGATTTCATTGAAATAGTCGATAAAATACAAAAGGGCGGCTGAAAAGGAATTTTCTACTTCTGCACATTAGGGTTGTTTGATTAGGTTTTATTTTTGTCTGAATTATCCTTTTTAGTCATGATATTTTGCTTGCGCGGTCAATTTCTCGAATGAAGTCTACCCGGGTTTCCGACCGTGTTGATTCTTCGATTAAAACCGACGTTTCATTCGGTTTGCGGTGTCATTTTCAGCATTAAGATGTTATTTTTACATCGTTTTCTTCTCCATAGTAGCCGAGCAGAAATAAAATAATTTAGCGATTTCCGGATATTATTAAAAGGTTATATTCATTATTTTCTTAAAACGTTAACACGGGGCTCTGAATACCGTGTATGTCGATTAGATTTGCATGTTAGTCGTGTTTTGTGGCAATACGAAAGATCTATTAAATGATCGAGTCGGGATATGCTTGGCTGGTGCAATGGTTCTCGATTTTTCGAACGTTTCTTACATCATCCAGCGTTCAATGACCAGGGCCATTCAAGTCCGCTTAATGTGTTTGGTAACATTCTTTACATTCCCTGACAAAAGAAATGCGAAAAATACTGCGCTAGTGCTGCCTATAGAGCGGGAATACGCACGAATTGATTCGAAGTAGTCGCTCATGCATTTTTGCGATTGGATCTTTATCTGCTGCTCGGCGTAGATCCACATTCGCTCTCCTCCGTCACCTCTCTTCTGCGTCACCTTTTCATACGAGCCAGCTTTTATCTCTCGCAAATGTTTTCCATCTTTTTTTCTGATATGACGTGGACTATTCAGTCGCCGTAATTTACGTAGTTTCGATAACTCACGCGGGAAAGCACATCTAAAACACTTCCCTTTTTTATTCTCTGGTCCTAAGTTTCTTCGTCCTACATCATTTTCGTGCCCTTGTATTCTCCCCCTATGCTTCCGAATTTTAATAATTTTTTACGTTTATACGTTATAACGTCATACGTTTTCTGCATGTGTCGATCGACTAATTACTCAGCCTCTGAGGAAAGCTACTCTATCGGATTTATTATATCTTATTCCGAAAAGGAAGATAGTGGAATTGATATATTTTAGACTACTTAATGATGACATTCACGTAATTAGTTCTCTAAACAGAAGTTAAAATTGCTCCAAAGTGAATACAAATTTCGTATATAATCCTAGAATTTCCGCCTTGAACCATTCCGATCGCGACCTATGACCTCTTTACCTTGTGTTTGGTTAGATAAAATATTTAATATTAGGTCGACGTTTTACTTCTTTTAGTTTGTTAACTGTAAATAAGCTCAGTGCAGTTTTTTTTTAAATCGACCTTAAAATTTATCGGGACGATCCTAAACGGATTGAAGTGCGAAATAATTTGCCTTAAATGTCATTGAAGTTGTTCCGTTTTCTTTTTTTCTCATACATTTTTTAGCTTAAGAGCTTGAAAAACTGCCGTGGGTGGGTTTGCCATACATGAACTTTAAAAGTAATGCACTAACAATCGTTTTCGATGTCTTGTCTAGAGCAGAATTCTCTACACTAGCCGTTCTTAAATTTAGGTAGGCTGAGGATCCCCTTTTGTTCATTTTTTTCTATTTCGCGGACCCCCAGAATTTTTTGTGCTTTCACATGCATTTTGAGATTTGGTTTAGATTTTTTTATCCTATAAAGTAGATGCAATCAATTACGGAAGGTCTAGTATTAAAACTCTTTCATCGATTCGATCAATGGGCAAAAAAAAAGAAATTTTGGAAAATAGCGAGGTTAAAATCTACTTAAATTAGGACCGGCATTTATATTTGCGTACCTCTCCGGATTATTTCTCTGACCCCAAGTGGCCCGCGGAGCATAATTTAGAAACCGCTGCTCTACACCAGCGGTCGCCAACCCTGCCCCTACTACCCTCTTAAAGGTCGTTTCTGGTTTTCTGGAGAATGGTGAATATTTCGTAGATGATAAATCCACAGAAGAGGCCGAAAGTGTGTAAAAAGGCATAATCAAAGAAATTTGCCCATCGAAAGGACAGCGAAAAATGTTTCTCGTAAGGAAATGTGAAATGAAATAAAGACACCAATTTATACAACTATCGTATATTTCTGTAGATGAACATTATTATTCTTTATTGTGTAATTGTTTCCACGAGTACTAAATTTTGTTACATGGACATTAGTGGGTGGTAGAGAAGTTACGCTATTCAAAGGCAGGCGGTTGGTAAAGAAAGGTCGATTCCCGATGAGAAGATACGTTGAATCTTCTCGTTATTCGGGGTGCGCACCAATACATGACTCATTCAATCTCAATCAATCAGATTCATTTTCTACGTACGTAGCTGTTCGCTTTATGCACATGGATAGAAGAGAGTTTCAGCGGAAGCGCTTTAATAATTTTCGTCAGAATAATTCTCGTTGATAAAATGGTTCCAGAAAAAGAATGCCGCTCGGGACCTGACCTTTCAGCAAAACGGCGCGCTAATTATGCCCCTGCCCTGAATACGCGATTTAATTTCCTCGTTTCCGTCTCCACAGAGACTTTATTTCTCCCATTTCTCGTCTATTTCTGCAAATTCCCACGCCCGTGCGCGAAGAATGTTTGGCGCCGTATTTTCAGCGTCTTCGCACGCGCTCGACCTCGCAGTCGATACTTTTAGAGTTTATTTTCTCGTCCGCTTCCGTATCGGCCAATGTAAACGCGACTCCGCGATTGCCAAACAAAAAATCAATCTTTGCCTTAAGCGCGGCCTTTTTATCTCGCTCTTATCTCTGTCACGAATGCGACGTTGCCAAATTGTCCTCGAGTTCTTTTCCGGCGATAATGATTAATTTTTATGGCGAACGCTGTGGTGTTATCAGGCTTTATAGCTTGCCTTTGTGATTATTTTTGTGGAAGAAATTCATCATTTCTGCAAAATTTTCATTCGATTGAAAATAGCTTTATAGCTTTTTTGGTTACTCTTTTTACCAGAACAATTTAGAGCATGGAGTTCTCAAATTATGGGTTTTTATACACTCACTCACCTGGGAGAATAATGATACCTTTAGCCAACAAATTTTATTCCAAATTAATCCTGTTAAATCATGTAAAAGAAGGCGAGAATGCTATGAATATGGAATGCGGATGAAAATTATGATACCAAGATAAGCTACAAAAATTAGAATGGGGGATATTTATATATCCGTATTTGAAAAATCTGCCTATACTCGAACTGCCTTGCAAGTAATCCAATCACCACAATTCCGCCTCTCTGATCGGTTCTTGTCAGTAATGTCCCTTAAATCCCATTCACGTTTTCGAGCATCCGTCACTTATTATTTAAACATGAAATTTGTGCGTTAACTTCCTCAATTTATTTGTTATATATTGTTTTTGTCATGCTTTTCCGTGAATGTTTTTCCGTTTGAATGGAGATCATTTCTTATTAAAAATAGGTATCTCACTCAATATCTAATTTTATGTTATGGTTGTTATGTCTTAAATATGCAATTATTGCCCATCAACTTAAACTGACATAACCCTTTTGGGTTTCTTTATTTTCTTATTACGCTCGGCAATCGTTGCTCATTTCTTCCATAGAAAATCACACTTCTGTCCGAGGGTTGTGCGATATAAAACGGAGGTTTCCTGTTCGTATCACTGTGTGTCTTGACGACCAAAATTAGCTCCTGAGTGACTCTTATTGTCTCTATATACGCAGGGTATTTTGTAAGGATTCTACGAAATATCCGTACCCGGAAGCGAACTGGAGATTTTGGAGGATGCCGTTAAAAACTTTTGCGGATGAATTGCTCAAAATCCCATTTTGGACCAAAGTCTCCTAGAATTACGTTCCCCGAACGGAGACTATTATTGGAAAATGTGGGACGGTTGCTCAACTGCTCCCATTTGATTGATGTAAATCGTCTCTCAAATGGTTATAATGGGAGGTGTATTTCAGTAGACTGCTCGTGTGTTTAAGTTCCGAGTATCGTTTTAGTTATTACCTCGGGAGGCGTAAATGTAAATCTTTCATAAGCATACTGTATTGCACACTGTATGCTGTTCTTCACTGTACTCGACCGGAGTAGTGTAAGCGCACTGCCCTCGATGGTAGAGTGTTCAGTATGCTGGGGCTTCAATCCCAAGGTCCCTGGTTCGAATCCCGGATAGTCGGATTTTTCTGATTAAGAAATCGCTGTTTGTGCTCATAATTAATTATTATTATATACAATATGATATGTAATGATATAAATATATAATTTTATATAATGTAATATATAATTCTATGATTATAATTATTAAAATAGATGTGATTGAGGGTCTCCTGTTTATCAAAATTATTATAATCATGTCCATGAAAATAATTATTCATTATGATTTAGATACTATTCGAAGTCAGCTCTTCTGATTGATTTGTAGGTAAATATATATTTACTTAGAAAATCCTATCAGAAAAGTGGATATAAAATGGTTATAATACCGTAATTTTTCATGTGGGCGTGGGAATCATGAGTTTAGAAAAGTGAGTCTAAATTTGGCTCTTTGGAAATTATTTCATACATATTTTCTCCAGCCATTAAAAATAAGTTCTTTGTCAAAATGTACATCTTGATCTTATACACTTAAAATAAATCTAATTTATTTGTCATTTGGAAAAAGTTTCCCGTCTTGCTTTAAGATTTTCATGAACAGACCTCTGAAAATGTGCTGTTTAGCTTTAGTAATACTGTAGGATACGGTCGCTATTGTGTGTTCTTGCTGCAGAATTTATGGAAGCTCTGTACGACCATGCTTAGATTGTTTTAGATTCGTTTAATGTCAGCCAACCCATGCAGCACAGCCGATGGAAGGCAATAACGAGAAACGCCTGCAGTGTTCTTTGTGGATTTCTGGCGAAAGATTTAATTTAGGCGGATTGGTATCAGTGCTTGAGCATCGGCGGCCGTAAACAGCTCGGTAATTATTTTCCATACGGCATCGGATCCCGCTCTATTTTCTGCCATTCATCCTGAAGTATTAGGTTGCGTTTCCATAAGCTGATTACTGGAGTCCCTTGGAAGGGGATTATGGCCCTTTTGTGAGAAGTTTAAAGGAGCAGTTATAGTGGTTCCCTTGTGCTCCAATTTCGCGATTGCCGAAGAAGCGTCGACCTTTCATCTCTGCACGTCATGGGAAATTCCCTTCATCTTTCATTTTTTTCGGCGGAGTGACCAAGTTGCCGAGAGCGCCCTCTGATGTTTGCCTCTTTCCCATTCGCTGTTATCTCCGAATTTCGCGGAATTTTTGGATGCTTTCAAAGGTTAGAGAGCTGTCAGGGTTTGTTTGATTTTTTTAACGAGTTTTTTTACCGCTGTACATAATGAATTTTTGAACATTGTAACTTGCTGTTCATTAACTTGAATTTACTTTAAAATATGTTGCGTCGTGACCGTTCGGCACTTTAAAATTATCTATATGTTATTTTAAAGTCTTTTTCCTGCTACTATATCTGGATGCGTGGAATGTTTTTAATTTAATCAGATGGAAGTAATTATATATTTAATTCATTTTCGTATCAATCCTTTTTATGACTTCAATAGCGTGAGAGATACGGAAGTATAATCGATTCTAAAAATGGCTTTAATTTTGTCAGCATCTTTATTGAACGCTATAAAATATGCATTTATATAAGCTGTTTTCATTGCACTGCGCTAACTTAGACTTTTCCATTGATAATATAGCAGCCAAGCTAGGAAAGTAAGGGCGAAGTACCTCAATCCTCATCTTGCCTTGTAAGCTTCATTCCCTCTCTTATGAAATACAATAAGAATTTTTTTATACGCTGTTATTATTGTGCTACACTTACGTATACTTACGTGATAATATTGCAGCTAAGTTAGGGCGAACTGCCTCAATCCTCATTTCACTTGGTAAGCCTCATACCCTCTTTTTGTTGTTAATTGCGGCAGGGGTGAGGATCCACCCAGGATTCCGGCTGATGACTGTACAGATCGACGTAAAAGTATCTGTAGCATTTAGCGATAAGGGAGACAAACGCACACATTCCTGGCTTATACGTCGCTTACCTTAGCTAGGTTCTTGCGCCAAGTTTAAGATGTCACGCTTACTTCAAGGACAATTTCCGATTCAAGGAAAAGTAATGTTTTCTTCCTCTGGTGTGAGGTGTCATCCACTCCATCCATAAGAGACCAGTTCTACTTTCCCTCTGCATTTTCCCTCTCGCATTGCCGCTAAGGTGTTGTCGTTGGTCAGTCATCAGCCCCTCCTCTCCTCATTCCATCACCGTGCATTCGATTGCGCCACTTTTCACGCTCCATTTAATAGCATTAGGTCCTTTATTTGTCCCCCTTTTTACCTTTGAGGTGTTTTACACCGGCTTAGTCCATTCGTTTTCTAATTGCATCTTAATTCGCGTTCCACTTCTCTTACCATCGAGTTTTCCTAGGCTTTTACGCTTAAATGTCTTGAGATGAGTGGAGATTGTCTCAATTAGGTTGATACGAAAGTGATTCTGTAAGAATTCTTCTCGGCCCCCTTTTCACTTTATGATATTAGGTGAGGATCTTTTCAGTTATTTCTTGATGTAATTTTACCTGTACTCCGTTTTATCCTTTATTTTCAGGAAAAAACTTTTAAAGTGTGTATTATCGTTTTACTTTTGTTAAGAATATACGTATGTTAAAGGTTAGAATAAAAATATTACTATTTGCAACGCCTTGGAAAAGACACCCTGATTTTGTAGCGTAATTTACCAACCCTTTTTAGGAATTGTGGCATTAGGGATGCGTTTTTCATCAAACGTAGTCCATTCCATTAAGTAAATCTACGATTCGGCTACAACTTGTGCAAAAACACTGTAATTACTGATAATTGCCATGGAAAATATTGTTTCGCTAACTCAAAATATGTGAAGGTATTTTTGCACTTTAAATGTTTTTCCGCTTCCATCGTTTGTAATGACGCGTTTGCATTCATTCGAGTGGTTGAAAGTGATTGCAAATATTGTAGGGGGAGTTGTATTTGGATTTAATTGGTAGATGTCTAGGCTCTGTTAAATCGTAATCATGTCAAGAGAATCCTTCTTTGATCGCTGCGAAAGAGTTGTTGATTAAGTATTAGAGGGTTTTTGGAACGAAATGCTGTCTATGTTGAGAGGCCTAATGATTCATTAGCGAATCTATCATTTAATGATTTTAATTCTCTTTGACTACGTCTGTTGTGAATGCAGAGTGCCGGTAGCACTGAACTCGCTAGTTCCAATAATCCTGAGGCTACTCTACGGAAAGTGAGAAAGAGGGGGTTGGCAGGTAAACAAACTGAAATAACTTCTTTCCCCCAATCTTTCTCTCTCTTTGCTCCAACAAGGCGCTCTTGGTGCAGCGTGGGAAACAGGAGTCTGCCAATCAAAAGATCTCTTGGCGAGAGAACTTCTTGGCGAACCGCGAAAAGCCTTCGGGGGATTGTGAAACGGTCACTCGGGAAAACTCCTTAAAGATGCTGTCGAGAAATGAGATGCTGAGGGCGATTGATGGGTTTTGAAACCCTCGTTATGTAGCCATCTTCAAAAGGAATCCGTCATGCGGAAATGGAGGCCTTCTCTTGAATTCAGGTCGATCGGATGGAGAAATTCGCGGCGATGCAAATGGGAGAATAACGTATTCTTTCAAGTGTCCCGACGGAGCGTTTTATTTTCGGAAAAGGAAGTGGAATAAATGTCGGTGGGGCTTTAAATCGCCAGCGGATGTGTCATCCCGAACAGACGTTGATGTTCCCTCTGTGTGGCGCCTCACTTTGCAGAATCTCGCAATTCGGAGTTTCCGATGTTTTCGTGCTCGGAGCAAGTTAGACGGTAGATTTCCTTTCTTTTCCCCATGACTTTTTATAGTATATTCTCTTAAATTTCTTCCGTGAATCTAGTTTTTTATTTGGACGAAATCAACCTGAAACCGACAATTTTGCGAAACATGTCTAGTTTTGCAGACTTGATCAAACATTCACCCAGGCAATGATCAGCTATGCGAACTTTTTAGACTGTATAGGTAATGCATTTTTTCGCTTTAGTGCTTTACTAAAGTCATTGATTTTTATTTCATTAATTCAATTAATATAAATTCATATACATATAAATAATTCGTATACAATCATATAAACGTTGATAGACTAATTTTTAATTTGTTAAAAATTCAAACCAATTTGTGTTCGACCTATTACTTCGACGCAAGTGTATCTCCATACTAAAGCAGGAAAAAGTATTGTAATGCAGTCTTTAATAGTCTGCATTTGAAATCTTTTCCATTCTGTTCGTGTCTTGATACATACCTCTATCGACGTGTATAAAAAAACATATGCGTCAATTTCAATAAGCTATGGGATTACAAAATATCAACCGAAGCTTTATGAATTGGATTCTCGAATATCCCACTTAACGTAAATTCTCTTTAACATTAACCGTATTTTACGTTTTTTTTTGCTTGAATTAGGTCGAGAAGAACCGCACGTATTTATAATTCATGTAGATCACAGAGACGGGATTTGAGCTCACTTAAACGCCACCTGATCACGCCCAAGGGGATCATCCATGTCAAATAAAGAGAGAAACATCAAAAATCGTTGTTTTAGCTGAGATCTAATACAAAAGTGAGCCGGTATGAAAATAGTTGACGTTTGCTTGTTGTGGGCACGAGCTTTGCTGTTGACGAGCTTAGTTTTTCTCTTTTCATCCGAAGCAACTCTTTTAATTTCGCGCAGTTCGCATGTAAAGACTTAGCTTTTGTTGGAAATTTCAAGGCGGGACTGTATTTTTTTCCTTGGCGACCTCGTTCTGCCCTTTGAATTTTGCGGAAGTGACTTTTAATCACTCGAGCGGCGTTTGTTCGGGAGTGCAGCGGGAAACCGCGCCCCGTGACGCAATCTAAGTGCTTGCGGTCAGCGTCGCTCGCGTCGAAAAGTCTTGGACGCCACTCGAAACGTGCGAACAGTTTGTTTGAAATTTTACAGGACGTTCTTATGCTCTATTGTGGACATTTCCTGGTTAGTGTCGCGCATATAATTTTACGGTTTTGAACGTTAACGGGTGTTCGTTGTCTGCCGACGTCAGTCAAGTAGCCACCGCTTTCATCGCTCCTATTTTGATGATCCATTTCTCTTTGACGCGGTTAAGTATGAATGATTCGTATTCATCGTCAAATTTCGTCCTTGCCGGGATAATAGTCAATTGTTGGTAATTTTTTATCACTGTAAAAGAATATTAAAGCTTACGAAATAATTGAATCGTGTTTTTGGAAATATATATTAGCTATTACTGTGGTAAAGGTATAAGTGTTCTTCTTTTTCTCAAGTTTGATTATGGAGAACTACCACAAAGTCAAGGCCGAAGTAGTAGATTTTATGAAATATATATTCTTAACGTCGCGTCTACAATTATTCGTATTTTCAGTTTATCGTCGTTATGTAGCGTTAAGTTACCACCGCTATCGTTAATCTTATAATATATGTATCAAAATGGCGTTTATTGGAGTATGATAGCTCGGAATTGCAAAGCTGAATATCTCGATGATAACAGTATTCGCTGGAAAAAGACGACTTGATTCGTGAGCCGCTTATCCAAGTAAGCAGGAATATATTTTTTACTCGATTCTGAACTCCTGGATGTTAGACATTCTGTCAGTGGTATATTATTTAGTTATAAATCATTTATTTTTTGTTTTATTTTGCTTGACACTTGAGAAAAAAAGATGACTTGCTATTTTATAAGTATTTATTGTTTGTTTTCTTATCAATCATATTTTTTTGCACAACAGACTTCTTAAATGAAAGATTCTTTTGGCTGCCTACGATTAAAATTCTGTATTTACACAGTAAGTACGGAGTCATTAATTGATCATTCTCAGGGACCTCTTCTCCGTAGTATGACAACCATAATATATATTCATTCAAAAATAGGTTCCTAATTTATAATTCGCTCAGACTAAGCTGACTTAATTCGACGGAAGACATTTTCCGCGAAAATGAAAATGTCTGAACTGGCAAAGAGGGAGGTTTTCTACGCGAGTAAACTGGATACGAGGTTTCAGTACATCAAGCTAGAGCGGCACTTGACATTCTATGCATTCTTTAGCGGTAATATCCTATTAAAACGTCACTCTTAGTGCGCCCAAGGCACCACGTCTCGGTCTAGGTCTATTAAACCTTCTCTAAATCCTCTGCGAGGACAGCATAAATATGACAAGAGCGCCAAAGAAAAAAACCAAAGCGGCGCCTCTGCCGGCAACGTACCGTACTACTTCCTTCTACGGAAAAGCAAAACAATCGCATTTTTTCCTCACCCACAAAAAAGACGTAATTCACTCGATAAAATTTTTCGCTGACCGCGGAGACGTCATCAAAAGCCGACTTTGGTTAATGTTAAGCAGTAGTCATTCTTGAAGAGTCACTGTTCGGCGGAAAGGAAAAAAAAAAAAAAATTGCGCGACCCGCGCGCAATTTCCGCTCTGAGAGAATTACCGCCGCGATTCCAGCGTGTAATTTTTTCCTCCCAGACGCGTCCGACGTGGGGCTGCGCGACGCGACGCTGATCGGCGACGCTTCCGCCTAACGACGTCGCAGTAAATCGCCTCTCGTCCTTCGAGTTTGGGTTGTTCACCGATAATGCGTTCCGTGGCCCCTTACGTCGTCATTTTCATTGCGTGCTTTTTCGAAAACGTCGCTTTCCGTTCGTTGAACCTTTTCTCCGCCGACGACGGCGATTCCTTCACTTCCACGAATTCCACTCTTTTAATTCCTCGTCCCGCGATTGTTCCCTTCGACTTTTTTTGGGCTTTTCTAGAATGTATTCTGAACAACGCTCCTTTTGGTCCTCGTGAAGAGGAATTTTAATAATTTACGTATATGCATGTATCTTGATGAATGAAGTATTTATCATTTGTCTTTTGGTACGGAAAGAGAACAATGTATAATTTATTTACCTTTGTCCTAGTCTTGTTCATGGCTGTGATATGACGTCTGAGTCTCCAGATTTTTTATTACTATAATTATTATTTGCGTTACTGATGGACTAAAATTCCTAGTAGCGTATTGCTATTTTACAATTATTCCACATTATCTACACAATCATATTGTAAAAAATACGATGTTAATTACAAAAATGCAAAGCTTTAGCTTACTACAGGACATTGTCATCTTACTAAACAATGCACTATTACAGTACATACATTGTCAAGTAACAAAAATACATTATTACGGTAAAAATATCTGCTAGGTATAACAATACAATATTACAGTACAGCTCTCTCCTTTCTTAAAAATACACTTATCAATTCCAGACATTTTCCCTAAAAATATTATATTTTCACTTTAAAGGTCAATAAAAGCATATGCGTAACAAAATCTGTTCTTGAACTTACATCCCTTATTATCATAAAAGTTTTTTCAGAGTTCCTGAATGTTTTATCGGTTATCATAGTGATCCCGGGGACATGTCCCGACCGTACTTCACCCTACCGGGCAACTCGCTACTCCGGTTACACTTCTTCAACTGGTGTACTTAAGTTTTAGCTCAAAATTTTCGACATAGTATGCCATAATGTTTCCACTGATAGCAATAATTGCATTTGGTTACTATTGGAGCACTGAGTAGACTGGAGAAGGCTTGTAGTATCCCAACAAAATCTCTCTAAACGGTGAATATTTCGGAAAACTATGTGCATTAATAACGTATAAATAAAATTATTAATAGTTCCTGTCTTTGAAGAGATCGCTCTTGTTATTTTTTCTTTATTCTTTTCGTTACTTCCCGCAGCGCATTGGAACTTATTCCCTTTTTATTCTCGGAAGATATTAACGGCTGAAGGAGAAATGATGGCGGAGGAGTCAGCTGTTTGTTCGGGCGAAAGTCCCCGCGTGGGTGGAGTTATCTTACGATGAGGAGACCCAAAACAAGCGAAGAGATGGGCCTGTGGACGCACTATATCACGTAAAGAAAATGGCTCTTAAGACAGATTACTATGCAAGAGAAATGTTTGAAGGCTTTAGTGGAAATCTTTCGTGATGAGAGAATAATTCATCAAGTAACTGGACATATAGTAAATAAGTGTAAACATCGTTAAATCTAAGACATAAGTTTTCTACCTTTCGGTAAGTTCATGAGCCTTAGTTTTCCCTACTCCATTTCTTTCGCTTCCTGGTAACTCAGCTTTATGTCGTCTCATAACTTTTGTCTTCGTCCTCTCCTCTCTTTTTTCCCTTGCATTCTACCCTCAATCGCCTTTTCAGCAATCCCTCTCCTCTCAATATCTGACCCACCCATTTCCTTTGGCGACATTTAATAACTTCAAGTAAAACCCTCTCTTACCCAATCATTTCTAGCACCTCTGTTTGTTTTTCTATCAATCCAGGTTACTCTTTCCATTCTAGTCATACCCATATCTCTAAAAGGCTAACTAATAAAGCATAATAATTTATATTGAATTATCTAAAGCTTTTGCCATTCGTTACTTTTTATTTTCATTCATTTTAGCTGAAACTTAAATTTGACAGCCGCTATTAATCCTAATTGTGTAAGGAGTTTTGCTAAGGTAATAGTAGTAATGTTAAAAGTGCTTCGAAAGCTGAGGTCATTTCGCGTGTAGACTTCAACCGGGAATTGAACCCGAGATCGGTTTCACCGAAGTCGAACGCGTTGTCCACTTGCTATCGGGGAGCTTAAATGCTAAAGCATCCGTAATATCATCTATTATTTTGGTCCTCAAGAACGGTAAAAACTACGTTTTCTTTCTCAAAGTTGAAGCTGACACATCTTGGGACGATGTTGTTTAATGTGCTTTTGTTGATTTAGATTTTCCATTGTACACGCCAGTGGATTTAGTCTCAGTTGTGCCCTTTAAAACAGTCATTTACCTTTCCTCCCCTCAACGCTTCCGTCGTCCTTCCCTTATTCGCACTTGTTCTCCCTCCCATCGGAGGTCGATTGTATCATCTCTCAGTTTCTTCACTCCTCTCCCTCCCTTACTCCCCCATCCCCTACTCCTCTCCCGCGATATGCATCGCCAATTTCTCCGCATTGTCGGGATACCATATAATCTCCCGCATGTTTTTCTCTAGCTAATTCATCTTTTTTCTCCGTTTTCGCGCTCCCTCCACCGTTATGACAGCGAGGGATGCGTATGTGTGTGTGTGACGAAAGGAATGTTGCGTCGAGAAGGAGAGAGAGTTTGGCCGTGCGTGGTCGCCTCGGAAGGAAGAGAAACCGAGTTTAACTTCGCGGGAGATACTTCTTGTTGAGTTTACTTTGGTCAGTATTGCTGTCTTAAGTTTTGACTGAGAGAAGACCAAAACTTGTATATGTTGGGAAGATATTTCGTGGGTTCCCGGGTAGCCAAGGGGGTGCGCGTTCGCCTTTGGTTCCAGGTTCGATTCCCGGTGGGAGCCCTCATGTGATAAATGACTGGAGTAGTCGAAGCACTTTTAACAGTAATACTAACAATGTATCGCATTAAGTTTTGCGTGTAATTGTTTACTTGGGTCCATCTTCGGTCATGAACGCACTTCTTTGTCTTCAACGAGAATCATTCCAAGCATTCCTCAAATTAACATTTCGAAAGTAAGGCCCCTCCAGCTTCTGCTCTCCAAGTTATCATTGATTACAAATCTCGTAACAATTTCGATTTGCTCTGTATATTTACTATTTATATCACATAAACCCACTTATTTACTCGTTTCGAACATTATTACCAAGAAATTAACCATAAAAAATTCGACTGATCAACACATCAATTTCCATTACCTCATTTTACTTGAATACACTCTGTACGAGTACTACTCTACTGTACATAACGCAGGTGACCTTTTTAGGTCATATTATTATTTTATATTTCGTTCTCACCACAATGTGACGACAGTATGGGAATGGACTGATGCCAAGTTCCATACAATGACAATGATTACTTATCTTCATTTAAAAATGATTTAATCAAGTGGCAAGTATCCAGAATTGCAGATTTTTTAATTAAACATAAGTTAACTTGAGCGTTTAATTTTTCTAAACTGGCTCTTAGTGTTTTTGGCCGAACCCTGTTGTGGATATAATTATGAAAACGATGCTTGTATAAATTAACTTTCATTGTTTTTTATTTCTATTGCTAGCTCAGAGTACTTGGTTATTTTTCTTGTGTAAGTTTATTATTATTATTATTATACTCTTTATTCGGCGAGTTAAGGCTCCGTGCGGGTCAAACATGGTTCAGCACGAACGATTGCGATGTTTTCAATTTAAATTCTTAAATTGAATGAAGAGTTGAACAAAATAAAAACAATAAAAAACGAAGAAAGAAGATTGGGGTTGGGAAAAACTCCTCACCTGAATGCTTTAAGAGAAGAACCCACGATTCAGGGAAACGCTCGCACAAGAAGACCCTTATAGACCCTTGCGCATGTTGAAGGACTTCCCACTTGGTCATGTGGGGAATCGATTCCTCCATTTGTAAACAGAGGTATCTGAAACTTACGTTTCCAAACGGAATGCACATCAGGTCATCGATTCTGTCGTTTTCTTCTCGCATATTTAGATATTCGTAGTTTGCATGACTTTTTTTAAATGGGTGTGCTCATGATTTCATAGCAGCTGACTGAATTCAAAGTTTTCTTTTTCGTATTCCTTATATGTAGAAATTACGAGAACGCATTTACAGTCAGCGGTCACGAATGCCTCGCGATTTTCTCTCACAATTCCGCATTCATCGTCTTTCTCTTTTAAACGCCGCAAATTCCACTCATCTCTCCTCTTTCTCTTTAGATTCGCCCTTCAAAGCTCTTTTCGGCCTCTCTTCACGTGTCCGGGTCAAGTTTCCCGCCGATGACGTCCAGCGACGCGGCCACTGCGACCTCTTTCTCCGGCTCCTTTTTTTGCAGCGGTCGCACCTCCTCTCGGCCATTTCTATCTCCCCTAATATCTCGTTACGACGCAACGAAACATAACCGACGTCACGACTCCGCCTTGTACTCGCCAAAGCGTTTATTCCTTTGCGGCGAAATCTCTTTGTAGGCAAGAATCCCCTCGATTACATTCCATAGGTCCGTGGAAGGTAAAGGCTTGATTTTTCTCAGCTGTAGAATACCAGATGTTTGTGTTGATTTTATGGCACTGCTCTGATTGTTTTCAGCTCCTATAGTAGATATTTTGTCGTCTTCGTTATTTGAAGTTGAATTAGTAGTTGAGTGGTGGTTAAGAGTCTCCTTCCTTTTTTACATCCTGTCGGTTTTCATAGTGCCTAGGGGTGAATTATTTATGTAAATTCCAATTGCTGCCCATGCTTATTTTGTAATGTATTCTCAGTTTATTTTTGTACTTTATCATTAAAAATATCTGTTGTTCCCAATATATGTTATTTCTAAAAGAATTCTCTTTGTCGCCTGTGTTATTAGTTGTTCTCGTACTGTAATTCATTCTATTGGAATAAATTAAGCCTCAAATT
The DNA here is from genome assembly GCA_000376725.2 of Ladona fulva. Taxonomy (NCBI): domain Eukaryota; kingdom Metazoa; phylum Arthropoda; class Insecta; order Odonata; family Libellulidae; genus Ladona; species Ladona fulva. Next base: position 740,685 of record KZ308355.1, on the reverse strand, counting down.
AGGAAGTTAATTCTTGCTGTATATTCTATAATTTTTTGTTTCCCGAATTATTTCTTAGCGCTGGTCTATCAGGAATGTGTCGGGAAGCGGATTTTCTGAGTAAATTCGCCGTTGGTCTGATCTTTTCACTTTCTATAGAAAATACTATTTACTGTTTACGTTTCCCTCTTTCAGTTGCTCTTTCATACCATCATACCGTATCAGCGACACAGTACTATGTGCTTTAGGATGAAACGTAACTGCAACTTACAGCTCATGTTTGCGTTTCGGAATTTCTGTGATTTGTGAAGCCATCCCAGGTAACTGGAATACTTGAGAGGAGACAAGAGATTTCTAATCGAATTTTCCTTCCGATCTGAAATGGAGTCGGTTCCTCGTAGCAGATCCTCTACCGAATCGAAAGTTACGGAAGCGCTGAAATTTTTTGGAAGACCCATTTCGCCTAATCTCCGGCACGTATAGCACACTTGTCGTAAGTGGCACGGCGGAGGATTTCGGTTGGCACGCCTAAGTAACCTATGGAGGCTTTCTCGTTCTGATTTGGCGTCGCTGAAGGAAAGCTTTTTTTTCCATCGGCTCCACGCGCAACGCTTCTTTTCGGAATCTGAAGAAAGCAATTTGGTCGAGCGTCTGGTGAAAATTTTTGGATAAATGAGAAGATGGATAAAAGGAAATTTTGTGGAAGTGCGGATGTTCGTCTTTCCGGAAAGTTTCGAATGAATTATCTTCCTCATCTATGTATTACATTCCTCCCCCTCAGCTTACACTGTTGCGTACCATTCGCAAGAAAATGAATTTTTAAAAGGTTAGCGGTAGCATCTGTTTCTCTGATTTCTCTCGCAGTGTAAAAATGTAACGTAGAGGAAGGATAACTTCTGCAACGTCTTCCAAAAACGTACTTTATTTGATTTTATTGAGTGAATCAAGCCCCTAGTTTAAGGCCAGGTATTGTAATATTTCCTTAAAATTTAACTAAGGTTCAATTTAGTAGCCGGTATTATAATGATTTGTTAGAGCTGATGTGAACATTACAGTTTATCTGCCTCATATTGGATGGATTAGTATGGAGTTTTACGATAATCTTCACTTTAACAAAACCTTATTTACCAGAATCTAAAGTGATTATTAATTAAAGTTCAATTTGAGTATACATAGATAATAATACCGGGTCTAAATCTTCTTTCATCTAAAGATTTCCACCCAACGCTCTGAAGCATCTGAGTTACGTACACCGAATTTTCGTTTTAATCCTTAACAACTATCATATAGTTACTATATCACAACATCTAATGCTAACAACTAATATCTTTCGGCTGAATCATTTGTAATTACCGTATGCAGCTCTTGTCGTGAGATCCTATGCACTGAATGCATTCTCAAGATGACAAACTGAAATTAACATAGTTCACGAACTTTTTCTTCCCTTCTACCGACTATTCGCTTAATAAAGCAGTTTATTAATTGCCCCTCCAAATTTGTTTGTAATTTGGTTACTATACTGAATTTTGATGGTTACTCCATGATATTTCATCGAGTGTACTGTTCAACTTTTCCTATTATTATGGATTTTGTTCGAACAGTATTAACGTTCGTCTCTTACCTTATAAAATTTTATTTTCAATAATAAAAGATTCTAAAATAAGGACGTGGACGAAAATTGAGAGATTGAAAATTTCTCTTTGTAAGTTGCGGAATTTTGTCTCGTACATAGTCGGAGTCACGGTTTGTAGTTCCGGTTCAATTCCTGAAATAGTTGTGGAAAGAGTATGTATATGTAATATTTTATAACTGAAGCTTATTTCCAATGAATCCCTCGAGACGTAATTATTACTAACACATACATTAGGTTTTGTTTTGTGATGGTTACGGCGTATGGCAGATTAAGAAACTCGAATGGATTGTGGTCTGACGTTTCAATTGCCAATTTTCATACGCAGAATTTTATGGCATCGTTTCCCATGTCCCACTTCCCGTCTCCTCGGCCGATTCTTCTTTATCCGAGAGGGTATATTTTTTCAGAACTTCAGGAAATTGATTACTCCGGGAAAGTTGTACAATCAATACGGGATCTAATGAGAATTATTTTTGTGAAATTTTGGTTCTAATCAACGGAACTTCTCCACATTTTTGCTAATTCACTTTTCTTGAGTTCTAATTATTCGGTGATGAATGTTTCCAAAAAGTATTTGAGAGAAAATCGATTTAATTTGCGATTGCGCCTCTGATTCGTGGTTGTTTTGAAAATAATTTGCACGGCGGCAGTTTTTTCCTCTGTACTGTGATACCTCGGTTAATCAAGATTATTCGTCCCGGATTCTCATTCGTTAGCCGAAATCTTCGATAGCTGAAACGTGATGTTATCAGGCGTCGGACGTTTCTTTGCCTTGAACATAAACCGCCAGCTTAGGTTGGCTGTATTCCTTACTTGTTATGGTCAGCTTTTCGCTGTAAGAAATTTATCGAATTTATTCACCAGCATACAGACGGAAAGGATAAGATACCAAGCCCGATCGTTCATGTTTGCAGATTTTAGTTAGCGCGCGAATCCACTAATCATTCATTCGTTCGATTCGAATCTATATTCGTTAGCAGAGTCCAAAGAACGGTAAAAGAATCCTCGTTGGCCGAAAAATTCGTTATCAGGCTCACTCGTTAGCCGAGGTATCACTGTATATAGATGACGGGAGTTTCTTTGAGAGAATTTGACTCCTTTAGAACAAATACGAGTTGTGGATGAATAGAGCGGTGTTAATGCTTGCTCGGTTCATATAGGAGAAACTCAGGATCGCGTTCCACTTTTCACTTTGTTAAGAAAGTGTGTGTAGTGTCACAGTGTCATGCAATGAAGAATTTTAGAAAAGGCGGCACTGTCGATACAAGAAGCAGCTTCATGTTCTGAGTTATAGTATAGGAAATTGAATCTCTGTAAGGTATTTCAATCATCAAACCTAGTTTACCACATTCCAGTTCATCATTTAAAAATATTTTCATGAAAATATATAATATTGTTAAAGAAACAGCAATTTCGGTAAAGAATTTCCGCTGCATGTTATTTTTATTCAATGAGTTGCTGGCCCTGTACATCTCGTTAGTACGTTGGGATATTTTTTCCCGGGCAGTAAAAAGGCCGCCCGCCGCTGTCATAAAAAGCATTATCTCAATTTCATGGAAGGTTTTGCCTCGGCTTTTTACAAGAAAGAAAATTATTTTGTACGGAGGGAATGACAAACGTTTCTTTTTGCGCCATTTGTCCTCTTTAATGGTACATCTTGCGTTTCTGGCTCCTACCTACCTGCGCCTTTTGGTAATTTGATCCAAAATTCGAGTAAAATTGTCCAATGATGCAGCAATTTGCGAAAGCGTGAGGATATAAAGTTACTTCCGAAAAATTTGTACACTTTTTCACCGTAAGAGACAACTTGTTTCAGACGCCCTCTTGAGCACAAATGTTTGCATCTCGTTGGGTTTTGGTTTATGTGGAAGAATCAGGAAAGAGAGCTGTCAAATCCTGTTTTGAATGCGGATTAAAATGGTTGATAGAAGGGCTCTCGGATAGCCAAGTGGGCTACGCGTTCGCCTTTTGTGGAAGCGGTCCTGGGTTCGATTCCCGGTGAGGCCCATATGCGCGAAATGACCTCAGTTGTCGAAGCTCTTTTAACTACTCTACTACTTCTAGTGGATACAAAAATCGAAAAAGCCGCTTTCCTTTCAAACAACCATTTAAGCCTATAATCGGTATAAAAACTTATCTCCTTCTAAAATATTATCTATTTTACGTAGAAATTGTTTTTTGCTTCATAGAAAAGGAAATATTCTATACTCAACTTTTTTTCTGATGGTGAACCACTGTAATGATGAAACAGTCTATCTTCCTGTCCTCAATTGCATTTTAACAGTTATCTCGCTCCATAATTCCTTCTGATAGAGTAAAATACACGATAGAATGCAAATTACTAAATAACTACTTTCCTGCTTTGGCCTCAAACACATGCGCCGAAGTAAATGTACTTAAAATCCTACGCGAAATTGAAAATGATCGGAAATTGCTTTATCGTGCAACTTGAAAGAGGGATCTGCGTTTGACATTTCAAATCATAGCGTCCAGAGATTCGATTCATTTCGTTGAAAATCTCTTTTTAGCTTTTTCGGCCGTTGAGCGGAATCTGGCGAATAAAGCTCCGCGAGCAAGGTGTTATGCAAGCGACGCTTTGTTGTCACGCGAGAGATAATTTAGATTTGATCATATTAGTTCTCGCTGCAGCGTTTCCTAGGATATTGTTCTATTAATAACCGCGGGTTTCAGCGTGTTATTATCCTGCATGCGTGGAACATGACATAGTGGAAGTAACCAATGTAATGCTAGATTATCCGCAAACGAATTAGGGCACCCAATCCAAGGGATGCTTAGCTCTGGGTTTTGTTCCTGATATCGCTGTCATAATTTTTTTCCAAAATTTTAACTAGAAAGAAATTTTTTGAATTTTAGATTATCATACGTTTGACTTACGTAATCATCGACGTTGTGATTGCCATCCGATTAGATTCAAGGAACATTAAGCTCTTATCGAGCGAATTCCTTGGTGTAAAATTTCTTTCCAGACTTTTTTCCTCTACAGTTCTACTAATATTCTTCTAAAGTTATTCTGAAGCAATGTCTGACTTTTTTCTCTGGAATATTACGCGCCGGTGAGTTTCTCAGAACTTCCGCGCGAGAGATATTTCGAAATTCACAAAGCGTCGGAGGTTTAAAATGAGATTGTTTCCTGTTTGGTAGATATTATTATTATTGTTTTAAAAGTACGAGTATAAGGTGATACATGGCTTAATTTGCGTATACGGTTTGATTTTCAGCACCGTAGATATCCTACGTTTATGGAATCAGTCAGGTCAGAACCAGGAATGGAATCAGGAATGAACAATTGATTTACAGTCCACATCAGTGAAAACTGTTACTCTACAAAATTAGTATTAATTCTTTTCGGTATAGGTTAGTTGTTTTGTGATACTATCGCAGGCTGATGAATCTAGATAACTACGCTTGATCCACATCTAGAAATAATTAAATCGAGTTCTTAAGAACGAAAGAAATTTTGATTCAAAATGGTCTGCAAATTCTAGCGAGTGATGGTCATATCGACCGTATCTCTTATAACAAGGGATTTATAGCTGAAGAAGTGGAAAGTAACCTTCAGAGGGAACCGTTATCTTTGGGCGATGTGTTTCGTAACTTTCGCTAAGTGGTAGCAGGTGTATACCATTCGCAGAGTTCTTCACTTTGCCACGCTCAACTTGTATTGACGGATTTATCCGTTCTACGGAGAGCGAGTGACCCCCAGAGCATTTCGTAAGGGCAGAATATCAGCTTTCTCTCAGTTTCTCCGCGGAATTCATTGTTTTTGTATTCAACCGAGATTCCACCCGTATCTAATTGAAGGTGGACGACGACCACGATTAGAAATCCTCAAGGAATGTTAGGAGACAGTTTAATTTGAGGATCTCGAATCAAGACAGTAGCTTTACAGATAGTCACTAAAGAGTTTTTACATTGTCACAAATATTTCATGCGTGCTCCCAACGTGGAGGTATTTCGTATATGATTTACCTCTTCATTAATCTTACATTAGGAGCAAGATCAGCTATCCAGTCTCGAGTTAGTGAAGGGGTAGTAAAGAATGAAAAGATGCAACTTTTGTTCGTGCCTCGAAATATTTCATTATGCGACTATGGTTTCGACGCTTTGGCATTGATCGCGTCCTTATCAACAAAGCGTCGAAACCTAGGTCGCATAATGAAATATTTCGAGGTACGGATAAAAGTTGAATCTTTTCATTCTTTACCTCATGGAGACCTACCACTAACTCATGCCAGAAAGAATTGATAATACATACAATGGGTAGTGGTTTTCAAATTCCATTTCTCAAAAAATACCTGTTTCTTCAGCAGATCCCATGAACTTGCCTCTTAATAACATTCGTGCGAAGTGTATTTCTCAGCATCATTGGGTTTCATGACAATGAGTGCCAAAAAGTGAGCAAAGACGGTGATTTTGTGGTAAAACGGATTCATTTCTTCAATGCTGAGTTCTAATTCTCATCTGTGCCCTAAAAATTTGGAAAGAAAGATAAGAAAATGTTTTTTTTCTTCAGCAAAATTTGACAAAAAGAGACCGTATCACTAACACGGAAACATTTAGCCCGTTCCTGAAGTAATTCGAAATTACTAATAATTTTTCACATTTTAAATTCATCATACTAAGGTAATAGTTACAATTAAAGCTCCTTCTGAACTCTTGTTCTTTTGCACGAAATATGTATCAACTCGAGATAAATAAGTCTTACCTTAATTACTCATGGATGAACAGGCGTGGAAAATATCGACATGACTGGGACTGGAACCCAGGTACACAACACTGAACCCAACCACCACGAACCAAAAGGTTAGAGTACCTACCCAGAAAGTGGAAGACCTGAATTCGAGTCCCAATCATGTCGCTATTTTTCGCATAATAATAATAATTTAACTATCACAAACAGTCTAGGAAAGAACCCATATGATACATTAAAAATATAGTAAAAATAAGTAAATAATTAAAAAAATAGGATAAATAAAAGCACAAAATTGAAACAAAGGGATTTTAAAGATGAAAAGACACAAAGGACAAGAAATAAGGTTAATTAAAGAAACAAAGTTAAATAAAGTTTACATTTAAATGATGTGAGGGAGTCGTAATGTCCGTTTATCCTTGGGTTTTAAGGCGCACACCTCAATGTGCAAAGTAAATCAGCGTATCCTTTCCCTTATTTAATCTACATTTACATTTTCATCCAAATGCTTTTCTTAAATGCCTTTATTTACGAATTCTGTCACCTGAAGTGAAATATAATGCGCTACATGTTTTTGATGAATTCCCTTATCTCGACGAGCATCAGCACGAGCGCACGCAGTCACGTGTGCGCGTTTCAACGTTTCCATCCATTCCACTGACGACCTCCGTTATTACGTTTTTATCCACTCTTGTAGGCCATCACTCGCAGAACCCCCGATTTCCCCCTTCGTCAGGCGCTTGATCAAGCGGCGCCTCTTATGCCTTTATAATCTCTTTATTTAAGATATACACGCAAGAATTTGATCAATCGCATTAAAACAAACACATATATCGTTCAAGTAAAATACGTAAATGATGCAGCTTTGCTGTTCTCCAAATTTGCTTGAAATAGTATGTTTGTATTTGTCTGTTCGCCCACAATTGAAAGACCGAACGCTGCCCAACTTTCAAGCCCGGCTTATTATTAATTATCTTCCCCGCGTTTAATTTTGAGTACTTTTTGTTTCCTTATTGGTTTGCGGCTCGATCCTAGTCGGCTAAAAGCTTTTATATAAGAAGTACACCAGTTTTATCGCTGAAGGACTTCATTTCGCTTGCGGAATTGCAATAGAAAGAACTTTCGTACGAAAAACAGTAAGAAGTCGAATGAAGTACCATAAAAAAGGAAATACTCTAAGTAAGATTTCGATTCTTATATCTGTTACACATGTATGGTCCAAACCACTTAAATTTCGATCACATATACCGGGATTTCTTCAAATTTCAAGCCTAGAAACGGCTGAAGTTGATAAATAAGTTACTTCTTGTCTCTAAATTAAGACCAAACAAATTCACGATTATATAAACCCTTCGAAGAACGAAAAACTTAAAATATCGTAGGTAAGAATTGTTCTTAGATTCGAGATGATAAGCGAATATTTTCTGTTAAATAGCTCTTTCACCCCGCATATTGCTCGATGAGGGGTTTTATGAGGGTAGAGAATACCAGTGAACTGATTGAGAATCATTTTCCTTCATTTTAACCCGTAAATTATTTTCGATTGAAGAAGAAGTTTTGAATTTAATAGAAAACGTGACTGCGATTTTATTCACCGTCACTTTTTCCAAGAAGCAAATTACGTTTACCGACGCGGAGAGATCCAGGAAGCATTGCTTACGTCATATGTTTCGCATCCAATGTTGCATTTTTATTTTTCTGTCGTTGGTGGAAAGAAACGAGTTCTTCTATATCGTCCGAATGCAAGGGGGGATGCATTGGCCCATTGGAAAATTCGTTGGGATTTAGAAGGTTTTTATTTCGTGGATTCTTCTCTATCGATTTCTTAGTGGGTTTCATTGGTAATTGAATCAAATTTATAGAATTTAGTAGCTTTTAATAAATTCTATTCTATTTGGCCGGACGTCGTGGAAAGACATTCTGACCCTCCAAACTTGCTATATATAAATGACTGCATTTTTGATATTTTTTCCTGTAAATATCGGTGTAGCCGAAACCGGTCGTGTGAATAAACATCTTGTGGATTCTACAAGGTTTTTCTTATTCCTTTAATAGCTTTGATTTTATGTTCACATCATGGTCCGATGATATTTAACTTTATTTCAACGAATCCAGGAACATAATTTATGATAAGAATTAGCATTTTCAAATCATCGGGCGCAGATCGCTGAATGTTAGGAGCGTATGCTTCAGATATTTACATTATTGGGTAACTCAGTAATTGTTTGCGAAGCTTAGGAATTTTAATTTTAAACTTTTTGATAAACTAACGAAAATTTTTGCTTTAACTTATAAGAGCTTATTGGTAACATTCATCAGCTCGTTTATCACATTTCATACTTGGATTCAAGGATAAGCATTTAAGTTTAAGCGATTTTTATATACTTAAGCTGTTAAAAGGTTTAATATTTGCATTATCCTTCATTACCATCTTTAAGGAGATCATTTGTCTTAAGGTTTAACGATCTGGGAATTTAGAAAGGACGTGAAATGGAGTCCTTAACTGTACTTTTCTTTCTTTAATACGCTGAGAAGCTATAAATAATCAGGAGTAAAGGGAATCCAGGAGAGAGTATACTGTCGTCTTTTTCCTATCGAGTGCTAATTTACAAAAAGTCCCCGTAATTCTCAATTATGCCAAACTCCCAACGTCCTTGTATGTGTATCATAACGATTAGGGCCGATTGAACGGGGCATTAATGACTCGAAACCGGGTCTATAAACCAGGAGGCGGTTCGGAATTCCTCTCGGCTTTTTTCGCTAAAACATCACGTCGCGTTTTCAATACGATCAGATCAGTTTCGTCAAAAATTCGTTCGTTTTTGTCGGTGATATTTTCGTACCTGTCCAAAGTTTTTGCCTTCCCGCATAAAATCGATATCACTTCATTATTTGCCCCTCTATTAACTCCGTTTCTTTTTTCACCCCAACGGTGGCTCAACCTTTTTAACCATCCACGTGCATCTTCTCGTCGAGAGAAAACTCAATTTTTCCCGCGCCACCTCCCGCGTTTCTCATGTTTTCCTCTTTTCACCTAATGAAGTTCACTTTTTCCCCTTTCACTTTCCGTCGAGATCGCCACTAGCCTGCGCCAATCTCTCTCCTCCAGGATCACTTGCATTCATTCCTTCCCAATCCGGTTTTTCAACAGCTTCAGCCTTCATCAACCTTCCCCACTCCCCATTATCTCTTTTTCTCGCATGCGAAGGGTATCTACCTCCGTCTTTTTTCCTATTTCTGCCTCTTTTTTCCACTATCCCGTGTCTTTATGGTGGCCGCGACGCAAAAATCGCCCGTCATCGCCTCGTTAATGCGGCGGCACTCTCAGTGTCCGAGGATCGTTTTGCCGCTCCGATGCTAAACGATTCGAGACGAGGTTTTTCTATCGCGGCTTTTTCTCTCTCCGCGAAGTAATTCTTTTATGGGAACAATGGACGAGGAGTGCAGTCGCTTCTGATAGGCTCAAGTTCAGTCGCGGAGAAACTGCCATCGAGTGCATTAACTTTTGCGGCGTTGTGCTGTGTTGCATATACGTTTTCTCTTAAATGGTTACCATTGTCTCGCGAGTAGCTGTATCCTATGTCAATGGTTTCAAGTTGCGCTGCACCGAGTTCTTATCTTTTTGAAATAACCGTTCTTAGGAATAAAAGAGTAAAATATGGTCATATATATAGTGATATAGTGAGATTGAAACCCACGAGTCCCATCTTTCATTGAACTTGTAGAAGTAGGTTTGCTAATAATAAGGTAATTCCAATTCAATACTATCGAAGTTCACTCTTTTCCAGTTGTAGTTCTGTGTACTTAGCTCGAATCCTTCAACGAATCGATGGTACGATTGTATGGTACTCGAACTACTAAGTAGTGGTATTACTCGGCAGTATTTTCCTCGATAATACTCCCTTTACGTTGTTGTTATACGAAAAATATAGTATTTAATTCGTAAGTGATGAAATTAATATTCTTAATTATGTGTTTACTTTCTGAATGTTACATTACATATACAGCTGCCATCTTTGGCGTGGGGCAGGAGATTAGCGTCATACGGTAGGTCATTGTTTGCTCGCTTGAGGAGAAGGAAAGAAGTTTACGTAACACTTTACATCACTTGCATTAAGTGGAATATTTTTAACATTCCGTTTTCCAAATTTTCTCATAATCTTATTAAGAATACATGGTTTGTACTATTACGCGCGTAGGTAGTAATTACACGAATAACTGATCTAGGTAATAAAACTTTTTTTGTCAAGAATGAAACTTTCGATGTCGATGTTATAACTAAAAAAGCATAGATTAATCTTTGGAATACTCCAATGTATCTACTTCCACTCACACATTTAAAACTCTCCATAGAGAGCTGTAATGTCGTCACATAAAGAAATTAAATATCTCATTGCAGGATTTAAAAATTGGTGGACTGCTTCGGCGACATTAATAAACACACCTGAGAGTATCTGTTTAAAATTCTCGTTCGCTTATAGTCGAAAAGATTTCTCGCGCCATGAAAACCATTCCTTACAACCCCAGCAACGCGTTCCTTATCATCGTTTTAAAGCTTTCTTCCTCCCTCCCTAAAGATATACCACTCCTCGAGCTACCTTCAACACCAGAGGTAATTTGCCTCTCGGAGGTCTCCATCCTGACCAGGCTCATCCTTTTGGTCCATGAGGCCATCACGAGATTAAACGGAGGAGATGATTTCCATGAGTGGTCGATGACGCCGTTTCATGGGCCATCGGCAATTGAGTGAGCTGCTTCCGATCACATTCTATCCAGCGGCTAATGAGATAACCCCGTGTGTGAGTGACCTTAGGGAAATTTCCGCACCCAGTAAGATTCCGAGACCGCGTGACGGAGAGGCGGATGCGTGGAATGTCGTCCAATTTCTGCTCCCTTCCACTTTCCTCGCTCCTTATTTCCTGCCTTCCCTCTTTCCCATCCCATCTGCTCATTTGTCCAGCCTCTCCTTTCCTCTCCGTTTCGTATGCGGCCGGTTCCCAAAACTTTCAATCGCGTGCTAATCTCAATCGATATGTTTCATGTCCCAGAAATGAATCTATTTGGAATTCCGATGTTTCGATGCATTCCGATGCAATGCAAACTACGATGTATGGTGCATGAACCCCCAAAGGAGGGTTGCAGGATACATCTGTAGATGCTCCTTGTCTTAGTTACCAAGGTGTACTACTTTTTAACTCCTGCGGATGGACTTTAAATCGGTGTTTTGCGTTTATCAGGAGCAAATTGGACTTCAGTGTTTTATTAGTTTGTATTTTCTGAAAAGTCATTCTCGATATTTCCCGGTAGAGCTGCAGTCGAAGTAGCCTGAGGCTCTTTGCGGCTATCAATGGAAGGTCGCATCGCTTGCGTGAATGAGGTATCGACATTGAGTGCCTTTGATGCAAATGCAGCGCATAATTGCGTGTAAAATCTCTTCGAATCCATTTGTATTTCAAAGGGGACATTTGGAGCTTATGAATTCAAATTTAGGTGTGCTGTATGCTTTGACTGTGGCAGCTCGACGATGAAAGCTATCTGGCTGTTCATGAGGATCTATCTCGAGACATAGGAAATTATTCAATTCTTTAAATAGTTTACCTGATAAATCTCCGATATTTTTAATATTTCATTGGCTAGTATTCAAGATTTTGATTGACAAATCATCCCAAAGACTTTTGGGGTTAACTTTTCAAAATTGTAGAAGAATTTCAGTAATTTCTTCCTTGGTGTAAAATATTAAATCGTTGCGGAGAAACATTATCTATAAATCATTCGAAACTGATATTTTAACCTCGGGAATAGGAATCACCAAATATATACTACCTCAGTTAGGTAATCGTTGGAATCTTTTTATTGTGATTAATTTCACCCTATTCGATGATATAATTTTCGTTTGATATTATGTAGTATCTCCCAGAAGTTCACGATTCTTTAAATTATTTCTGGAAAGACTTATAAAAGTTCTTGGATAGCTATGAAACGATACTTAATTTCCTTGGATAATTCGTCTCCAGTATCTGCGATCGTTGAAATTCTACATTTACCAATGTGGCGCAAAAAATAAATCACTAAACCAGGAATAATTGAAGGTAAAACCCTCATTGTGTGCTCCGGTGTATACTAATTGTGTAGAATGCTTATATTTAGTTAATTTTCAGCATATTATGAGGTTGTTGAAATCAAAACACATAGTCGCAAACCTCTCAAATGATTCTGTCCCGCAGACTTATTTCCAAGGTTCTAATTTTTTCCATCAGTAAGTCATGTTTTTATTTAAAAAATCGGTTTTATGGGCTGGCTTTTTCATGCATTACTCTTCTAAAACTTTCAAATAACGTTCTTCTCTCCGAATATAGTTTGTTTCCTTTCTCTCATTCGCCTTTTAAATCACCCCCGACTGTCTCCTTCTCATTTCTCGTTTAGGCCTCCGGCTGTTTTCCCTCCTCCTTTCGCATATCCCTCTTGAACTCACCCCTTCGCCTTCGGAGTTAACACTCGCAGCGAGGAATCTTCTCGTGCTCCACCCATGTCATCTAATTCTTCTCTCGCTTTATCAGGATCGCCTCTCCCTCATCCGCCCCCTCTTTTCACCCCACCTCATCCTCAGGTCGTTCACTTCCTTTGCTTTTCTTTTGTCAATGGTTTTGTTTCCCTCTCTCGTATTGTTTCGACGGATTTCTTTAATGGAGGAAAAAAGCAAGATGGCCTCGCCGCGTTCGTCTTTTGTCTCCGCTCCGCATTTAAATGATCGTTTTATCTCGTCGCAACGTGTCGAGGAGATCTTAAATCCCGTTTGACACGTGCGGCGTTAGCGGCAGTGCGTCTCTTTCGAATTTCTATGCGTTTCCTTTACTTTCTTTCGTTTCAGAGATGATAGTGTGCATGAGGCTATCTCGACGATGTTATTGGAGTGATAGGTGTTCGTGAATTGTCGCTTTTTTTCTAACGGTTGCACATGTGTTGTGGTGCGGGGTTTTGCGTCTCTAGTGTTGCTCTTTTTCCAGCCTAGAGATCGTTTGTACTCCTCATAGGAATGTAGAGAGCGCTGAGAAAGACAGTTATCATCTTTGCTATGCATTTGTTAATCAGTCTCGCAGACTACTCGCGAAGACTAGACACATATGCGTTCTACCTACCAGTTTTCTGTTTCCCGAACTACCCATTCGTAAGGATGGTATTATAAATTTGCTTAGTTTCCGACACCCTAATATTATGGCATTGTGTCACTGTTTATGCATCCCATTACCCTATTTTTTCCTTTTAATTTCCCTACGTCAGATTTTAAATATTTTGCTAGGCTAATTTTAAACGTTGAACGATTTCCGCGTCCATTTATGTATGATGCTGTACTATGATCATTTAACTCATGTCTATGAAGTAATAGCATAGTTTTTAATTATAAATAATAAAAAATCTCATCAAATGATATATTAAAGCGTTAAATCGTCAGCTCTTTAGAAAACAATGAAACATTCGAAATTTTACTGAACATTCTGTAATGGAGTCTCTATCTTTCCGGTGATGAATTATTTAACGCCTATGTTTCTACAAAAAGTCAATTTTCGTTATGCCAGAAAAGGAAATGTATTAAGTCTCTCTGAGAAGAATTCTCAAACACTTATTATTGCGCGTAAGCTTATTTCTTTAACCCAGTTAAATACTGAAAATCTCTTAAATTGCATGATCACCTGCTCCCAAGATCACATAATTATCTTTTGATCAATATCTGTAGCTCTATCAGACTTCCAGACGTCTATAATCTTCATTTAGTTATATTGTGTATAAAATCTAGTCTTAAATGAATGTCGGTTTCACTCAACAACGTTGTTGACTATTAGGATTCTTCTTAAATTCGTTACGTTTATCAAATTCGCAGTACCGTATGCAATTTTTAATTTGCTTTCTCTTAGGGATCGTGGCTGAGATTTCTGTCCTTGGTTACCTTGAGGATGTTTGTCTCTCATTCACTGTGCACTTCCTCACGACCTCTCTCCCTTCCCCTCCCTCCGTCACTGCTCCCTCCCCTCTGTGCATACACTGCGCTTAGCCTGAAGCTGCCCCTGCAGGCCGATGCCCTCTGCCCCTTTGTCTACTCCCTCTTTCGATAGGCTTTATGCTCTCCATTCTCCGCCACCACTTCACCTTCCTTCGCCAATTATCTTCTTAGCTTACGTTCCTGACCATCGTGTCCTGTTTTTTTCTGAAAGCTAGACGTGGGAAAGTCACTCAATTGGGCAGGTTGATGTACACTTTCGAGAGTTTCTTTTCCCCAACTGTGACCAGAATAGGGAAAGGATGTCGCGGAACCAATTCTGGATTCGTGAAGTGGTATTTAGAAACATGCAAAAGCATCGTGAAGAAAACCATAACACGCCATGAAAAAACAAAAAACGAGATTTCGGTTGCTTATGCCGTTTTTTTAATATATTGATGATGCAGACAATGAAAATATTTTGAAATATTTACAATTTTATGAACAATTCATGAGATGTTCGGCTAAGATCAATATTTCCCCGGCCCTGGAGTCTGTAAAATAATTTTTACCCTGAGCAGGTCGTTACAAGAGCAACTAATTTCTTCCTGCAAAAGTTGGAATTGTTTGTGTTGTATATTTTCTTTCCTATAAGATGTCTTTCAACTTTATCAAAACATGTATTATTGTTACTAATTCAGGGATGTAATGGAGAGTCGCCAAGACTTTTCTTTCCTTATTAGAGATATTTCCTAATGTATGATTCCTTACTGGCTTCTTTCTTATAATACGTGATATCTAACGCTGAAGCTGCTTGAGAAATCCTTTACAGCGAAGAAAATTCCTCTTATGGAAAATTGCGATTAGAGGATTTAACGTTGTTAATAATGCAGTCAATACAAAGTGTAATTTTCAGCCCAAGGATGGCGTAGATGTACAGCCCTTGAGAAAATCTTGTTCTTTAGCGCTCGAATATAATTGCCGTCTTGAAAATTTCAAGTGGTTCTTTAAAGTAAAGGATGAGTTGCATTCCGGAAACCTGCGTCAAAAAAATCTTCCATCATCTCCCCAGTGTATTTCCGAGTCAACCCTTTCCTCGTTTTCCTTGTCTTTCCTGTTCTTGCCACTGTTCTCCCGTTTCCTTCCCTTTATCTTCTTCCCATCATTCATCTCCTGACCGTGCAGGGTTCCGAGGCGTGGGAAGAAGGGGTACGCCAAGTCAGGGCACCCTGCGGAGGACGGTGGGAAAGGACCTTCTTATATAGGAGGCTTCTCATGGAAGGCCTGTCTTCCTTCCAAGCACCCGTACGGTTGAGAAACAAAAGGAGGGGTTGTTATATAAATACTCAGCCATTGTCTCCACGCTTTTTATCTGTTTTTCTTAGTCCGGGACATTTGGGCGTACGTCGCCGTGAATGATCCTTTTCGTTCGTGCCTTTTATTTTAATCTCTCGTAGCATTCGCCCCCGTCATGGAACAGAGTTATTCCGTAAATTTTATTCGTTTTCCTCGGAAATTTCAATGTCGTTGAGATTTTCTGAGTATGTTTCTGTTAAGGCGGTTTTCTCGTTAGGTTCTGTTATGGATTGTGATTATTCCTGCATCAAATAAAGCTTTCTTCATAGAAAAAACGAGTTATATCTCTTGAGATCATCACGTAGTATTCATTTCCATGGAAGGAGAGTATTCACATTTAACCCAATGAAGATACATATTTTATTTGTCGAATAGAGGCTCCCGGGTAGCCAAGTGAGCAACGCGTTTGACTTCGGTCCCGGGTTCGAATCCCGGTGGGGGCCCATGTGCGAAATGACCTAAGCAGTCGAAGCACTTTTAAGCAATACAATGCAGTATATTTGTCGAATAGCTATTTGATATTCGAAATTGAAATTTTCTGAAACTATCCAGAGAAATTTCCATACTTTAAGGGAAAATGAAGTCCTCCCCCCCCTCCCAAGAAAAGTGAATTACCTTTCGATGAATTCAGTAATTTCTGTGGAATAAATTTCCACTTTTGTATTGAAATTCTAGTTAACAGTTGAAAACCTATTTGTTACGCAAAAATGACCTCATTATAATGAAATTTATTTTGAAAGTTCAAGAAGTTTTAATTGAAATCGGTGAAAAAAAAAATTCTAATTAGCAATTTGTTTGGTAGATTTTCATAAATAATATTCAGTTCCTTCCGTAGAATCAAAAAGAAAGGATTGTGTAATCCAAATATGTTGTATTAGTCTTTGAATTTGTGAATTTTCTGTTTTGGTTTGTATGAATTGTTAATTATTGTTAAATTCTGCCTTATACTTTTATTAGATTTGATAAGGAAGATATATATATATATATATAATATTTATTCTAGGATATTTTTACCCGACAAACCTTTTGTTTGCGTCGTCGTGGGTTGATGTTATCTGAAGCTTACTTTCGCTGATTCAGTTACTGTCATTAATTCCAATTTTCTCGAATAGAAATCTGGAGATATTCAGCTCTTAAAGCTGTCATGTGTATGATTATTAAGCCGTAGTCGTTCGAGTCAATACGCACGTAAGTTATCTAGTTGCGCGCGTCAGTTTCTTGGAAGTCTATCAGAGCATCTCCTCCTCCGTGTACTCGCGCACGTCTTCGCATAGCGCGACTATCACCAAGTACTTAACGCGGGCATGGTGAATTGGAGGAAACGTTCATATTTACCGTAATTGAGAAGAAGCTGCTGGTTCAGGATTTTTACTATATCACTTCTCCATTTAAGCGCATTTCCAGATGCAATCTCTCAGAGCCCGGGGCCTCTCTCATTCTCTCCCTCGCAGATTGTTGCTTCTCTCCTTGTGCTTGAGGTCTTTTCCCTCATGACTCTCGCGGGACCTGTTCGATCATTTTCTGACACCTCCTGCACTGTTCCCTTTCCAATTTTTGGGCTCCCATTCCTCTCTGCGCATTGTATCTTTTTCGGCGTTCTCGAATTCCTCTCCATCGTTCAAAATGTGCGTTTTCCTCCCAATGATGACTTAACCGCAGCTTCTTTACTGTGTTAAGAGAAATCTCGAGTGATTTTTTACACTTTCTTATATTTTTCGTGTCGCTCCGTATTCAGGGTTAAATTTGCGACATATTTCGTTATTTAGCTGGAATTCATGATGGAATTTCGAATTCTGAATTTTTATATTTTTAACGCGTGTTTTCGGGGTAAAACTACCGGATACAGTCCGTAGTATCACTGATTTATCATATTCAATATTTACTTATTTCCTGATATCACAGATGCACTGCATTT
The DNA here is from genome assembly GCA_000376725.2 of Ladona fulva. NCBI lineage: Eukaryota > Metazoa > Arthropoda > Insecta > Odonata > Libellulidae > Ladona > Ladona fulva. The sequence continues at coordinate 723,119 of KZ308355.1, read as the reverse complement.
GTTTAAAGTGCTAAGATAGAAAAGTGAATGATATGCTGTCAGACGCAGATTGGGTATCCTTGAAAGAAAATTGGAAGCTAGGTTGCGATTACGTGATATATTCCGAGAAAGTTCATTTTTTGAAGACGTAATCGGTATTTTGCGACCCCCTTACTACTTTGGCCATCCATGAGCTTAAAATAAGAGAAATAGATGCGAGAACAATTCAATCTAAAAACTCATTCTTTCCATGAACGATACGCAATAAAAACAAGCTATGAAAGTAGTTACAAGCTAGCCAGTTACACCCCCTGCCACATTCCAAATGGCGACTTGCAGCATATTTATATTGAGGTAGATGAATAGTACGTCGCAAAGTTGTGTACATTTACCGAAAAAAATTCACCAGTCTGGTTATACCTTGATTGATTCGTTTGTGGTAACATTTTAGAATGTTTTCCTCTGCGTATTTATGCCTCTAAGTTTATTATTTCAAGAATAGATCTTTTTCTGTCTCAAAGATCACGTATATTAGTCATATACATCGCTGATACCTTTTACGCGAATTTCATCGGAAGGGGCGATTCTTTTCTCGTTTATTCTTCAATTAAATTGTCATAGCTATGTATAATTTATAGATTTAGAAGGTCAAACGTCTTTTAATTTGCCGCGGATGACTTGGAGATTAATCAGTATGTATTGTGAAAAGTGCTCAACAGGGAGGAAACTTTTATTTCTTACGTAAATCTAGCCTTCATTTTCGATTTTAAGATTACACGTAAAACTTTCCATTGAGTCGTTGATCTATTTCGGTCCCGTTGGTAAGCAATTGAGTTTGAACAAACCGCGGAGGAATCTGTTTGGGTAGTGACCTTTAGAGTGAACGAAAGTAGTTTAGTTTTCTGCTTTAATTTTCTTCTAGAACTGTTCTTTCTTTTTTAAGACATAAGATCGAACTGTTCATACTTAAACGAGCATTGTTCTGTTGTCGTTTTTTCTCTGTTGTTGTGATCAAGTACGGCTTAGAATGTCTTTCATGACTGATAGTCACGAAAGTGAGTCTTCGCCTTGGGCACGAGTTATATCTCTTTTATTTCTCAGACGTTGGTGGCGCATCTGTTTTAATTCAGCAGTACTCAATCGCTTCATTCAGAATGAAGGCGGACGAAAAATGATAACGACGGAGAGATATGTGTTCACTCCGTAGTAATTGACCCAGACCTTGTCACTGACTGAACCCAGGATCAATATGAAATAATTGCCAGCGACGCTCGATTTAGCCTAAGTTAGCGTAGCAGCGTTCGATGAGACCTTTCGAATCACTCTCTTCTTCGCGTCGCTCTTTTTTTCCCTACGAATCGCTGCCCTCGCGAAAGTGATGAATGGACTTTGGTTTCGACTCCGAAACGATTACCGGTCTATTTTGGCTCCCTCCCAAAAACATTTCCTTTCTCAAGGATGTGCCCCTTAATTACGCACCGGCCACCCTTGGCGAAGGCAGCCATTCAATTCTCCCTCGCGAAAAAAGCCTTTGATTACATTTTGCGGGCCCCTCCCTTAGACCCTTCGTTAAATCTCTGGGATCGGGTTCTTCTTCCACCGATGATTACTCCATTAAAAATCCGGAGTTGTCCTCCGCTCTTTATAAGGTCAGATCGAGATCGAAAAGTAATTGTTTTAGAATAGGTTGGTGCGGTAAAAATTCCCTCTGGGATCCTTTCCGAAGGCGTTTTTTTTCATCGGGGAGACGAGAGTGCTTGTCACTTTTTTATGAATTTTATCGGGAAAGGGAAAATGGGGATCTTTTATGGGGTGATTTATTACGGATTCGAAATAATTGAGCAATAATAGGTTTATGGTGTCCATGGAGAGTTAACACTAGAAAAGGAAAATAATAACAAGATGATTTTTCTGCTTTAAGTTTTATTTCTTAGAATTTACTCACGTGTTTGTCTCGTAGGTACTCGCTGGATTTCTGATAATGTCATTATTAATTGAAAAGTGGTAGAAAGTGATGTTTTTTAACGCACTGTAGCAGATAGTTTTTGCATTGTAAATCAGTTGCAAATGTCACTTTGGCATAACAAAAATACCTCTTCAGTTCTAAACCATGTCGCTTCTCATTGTGTAATTTAATTTTGAGGTGATCCTTTTTCTGTGTGATTCGTAGTCACTTTCCAAAACTCCGAATGAGCGAGGATATTCACGGTACATCCTTTTATGTCTTTGTGAGGATCTCCAGAGGAATGTGTCCCTGCTTTCCGCTACATACTTGATTTTTGTGCTTCGAAAATCAATCTAAAATTAAGGGAAACAATTGTTGTGGATTTGGCACAATTGACCTCTAGTTCAGAAATAAGAGTGTCAACGCTTGGACGTATCTCTAAAATTTTTAGTTTTCCCGTAGTCTATACTCTTCATCTATCCACTTGCTTTTCGTTATCCAACATTTTTATCATATTCTTCACATCTTCTGATCGTCTTTTCTCCCGTAAACTTCTCTTGCATTCGGTGTTTATGGAAATCTTCCCGCGACTGAATCCAGCGTCTTCTCTTCTCCTAGAAACTTTTCCTACCGCATTTATCCATGGATCTTTCCGCTTTCTCCACCCGGTTCTCCTTGTTTGGACACAAGAAAAAAGATCTTTCTTTCTCCTCGCCGCCGCGTATAACCGAACCAGTCGGAGCAAGTTGAGTCGCGTGTCTCGGCGCAAACCTTCATTTGTTTCAATATTAGTGTCGCGTACGACCTCGGCTGGCGGCGATCGAAGATTCTTCTTTACGGGATCCGCGGCCGAAAAATGCCTGCCTTGTTTCCATGACGATTTCCACCGAGACGACTCGCTTTTTTTGTGGAAGGACGGGCGGATGTGAGACGGGTTGGCGGTGGGATATTCTGGAGAGGTCCGGGTGTGCGTATCGGAGGGCCGGAAAGGAATTGAAGAGACAGGAAGTGGGGAGGTGTGGGGTTTTGGAAGGATGGTGGTTGTGGGTGCGCTCGCCCATAAGGGCTTCCTTCTCAACAAAGCCAGTGTGTGCTGACTTATAGGTAGTCTGGAGAGGTGGTTATCTCATTACTCCATCGTGTGAGCCTCGAGTATGGGGCAGTGTTGCGATCCGTATCTGCTTGAGCCTTAATGACGCCTGTGCTCGTCGTGTAGAAGGATAACGAGCATATATATGCGTCAAAGTATTCGGCCAACAGGTGATGAGGCACCGTCATATTGATGTTGTGTCGGAAAAGTATAGATACTCATTTATTCGCGAAAATCTGAGTGACTGGTCTTATTTTTTATTGGCGATCTCGTGTTTAAATGTCTGTTATCGTTTCTCCAGTTCATCGTAAGTTGATGATGCCACGATATACTGTTCAAGTAAGGCTTCATGTAATTTATTTATTTAATAGGTTTACATACAGTAATAGCGCTATATCAGAATGAATTACAAACAGCAGTATAAAAAATTAATAGTAATATACAGGAATGCATGCACCATAACAAATCAACACCGCTCACTCAAAGAAATGTTTACAAAATACAAAATTATTTACATAAAATTTAAGTCCCTTAGCTCTGAAAGGTGGTGAACCAGGATCATTTCAGCTCTCGAGGAGTTTATGAGCAGTGGTTTTTATAGCCGTAGTTTCATTTCATTACTTTCATACAAAGAAAGCGATACTCGCCTTTGGTTAAAGTCTAAGCCTGCTTCATTCGTGTATCCGTCCTGAGGCTGGGTGAATAGGGCTATGAGTTGACTAAATTGTTCAAAATTTGGGTTTCGACTGGTTACCCTCGTTGCAATCTCAGCTCTAATTGTTGTTATTTTTATAATAGTTAAGAGTAAAACTAGAAATTCTTTCTTCCATTTTCTATTGCTTAGTCGTCGATAATTTACTCCGCAGATCAGATTTTGATGCCCCGCGAATTGGTACACCCTTAGGCGGTTGCCTGATTTGCTTACTGCCAGGAATCCAGCCCAGGTCCTGGTCCAACCTATAGAAGCCTGTTAAAGTTGGTCACAAGCCAATCTATCTTGACTTAAGACCTCATTTCTCACTTCAAATTTCACCGTAATTACGTATATGCATGGATATGTTGTGATTTCAAGGTGAGCTAATGAGTAGGTTACGTGTAGTTGCTTTATAAGGGTCGCAGCAAGGATTTGTTTCTGGGATGGGGTTCCAGGGCCATGGAGTAAATGCAAAATTGCCTACATTCCCGGGGAAGGTAAGCTGCTGCCTTAAATTCAATAGAAATGGAATCAGATTAATATTTACATATAATCCCTGAGGGGCACCAGTGGCGTGTGTTGCTGTAAATATTTTAACAAATACAATTTGCCATAATCTAGATTTTTTAAACCCATTTTTGTTCTAGGGAGGGGTTTAACACCCCTGGACACTCCACTGGATTTATTATAATTAAATTTGTACTTTATTTGAAATATTCATTTTATAAGAAAGTTGCCGTGGATGCCTTTCTTGGCGTGTCTTTTGTCACCGTCCAAGGACGGTTGGAAAAGGATGAAAAGAGAGAAATCCCTCACTAAGATGTCTCGTCCTGCGTTATCGGTTGCTTATTTCGCGTAACTCATATTATCTTAATTGGTTATGTCCGGGCGAATGGAGTTGAACAGGACCCGAGAATTTCGTCTCCCGCTTTTTTACGGTCCTCTGCGATTAGTGAGATTGTAATGGCATCCCGACATGCCTCCGCTTGCACATACATATGTATATTTTCTGAGCCCTCACCACTGTGGTCACCCATCAAGATTGATTTACGGTAAGATTCCGCAGCTGTTTATTTCGCTGGCATTAACTGCGCTTACTCTAAATGGTGGAGTGTTTTTATGTTCTCGCTCCCAGCCGAGGCTCCAGGTGTATTATTTTATTATGTTTCAATGGGCGATTCCTTTGGCAGTTGAATGGGTGACGTCAAAGCGGATCTTCTCCACACCCTCTTTCCACCCACGATTTCGAAAAAGACTCCGCGCATAAACAAGAGGTGTTTCTCTCCTCCGTCTTGCTCGTTCGCATTTTTCCATGGCTGTTATTGCGCGAGAGTGTCTACAGTTTTTCTGTTGGTTGGCAGTAGCCGTAGTGGTCAGAGATGTCAGGTCGTCTAAGTCTGGGGCTTACCCAATGGTTGAATTAGCGAAGAATTTGATGGCCCTTCTCCAGGAATTTTAATTTTATTAAAGTGTTATTCCGTGTTACTGTTTCGCAGATAGGGCACAGAGAAAGGAATCGAGTCTTGGTTTCCTTGACGGGAAGACTTTTTTGGTGATGCTTAGTCTTGGATACCTGAGACCAATAGTACAGATTTTATAATGACTGTTTAACGTAGCAGTGAAAATAAGTACCAGTGCAATAAATTTACTCCGTAAAACCTTGTGATGCGTTGATGACCTTCTTTATGGCTTTCTACATCATTATACTATCGCCGTTAACTTTATGCCGAATAAGCAACTTGGCCAGCAACATTTTCAACCTGTATTTACTTTCTTGTTGGCTGGATACCTTCCTTTGGTCCGCGCACGTGTTTATTTGAAACATTTTGCTTTCTTTAATCCATTTTGACTGTAACGTTTCCCTTTCTGAAAGAAATACTAAGACATAGCAGCTAATTTCATTGTTTAGCGTAGTAATTATTTAATGTTTAATATCGTCTTTGATTATAGTGAAACATATATTCTACTTCCTCCAACTCAACCCAGTATTTGGAGTTGTTGCCTATTCAGTGAAGTTTTTCAGTATACTTGGAGAGTATACCTTACGATTCCAGACAACTGATTGTCTCCCAAGTCCAGATCCACAGCAATCCCGAGGACATTCTTTTACGATAACGACCGTATCTTATAGATTTCACCGTCCATTTCCCGAGAAATCTACTCGCGGCCGTGTTGATTTTTCTTTAATATCTCGGCTTATTAATCTCTCCGAGCGACGCGTTTTAATTTTTCGCTTGTGACGAGCGACGGGGAAACAGAAGAAGGCCGTCGTCCGCCGCCTCTTCGAAAGACACAAAAGAGCTCCTCAGCCGGTGGATTGCTCATAATAACCTTGGAAGAGGGTGACGAACCTGCATCTTTTCAGGGTCGGAGGGTAAGAGATCGCTGGGAGGGGAGGGTGCGTGCGTGTGTGAGAACTCTCTCGTTTTGTGGGGATCTCGAGGCCGATCGATGCCCAAAGGGTTTCTTAGCCGTGGGAGGAGAAGGTGAGGGTAATGCACCTTCCGCCGTGCTCTTTTTACGTTTTCACCTCGTTTTATTTTCCTTCTGGAATTCTCGTTCCAGCCTTTAATGGAGATTGATCGAATTGTATTTTTTCGTGCTGCGTTTATCCTTGGGAGTGGCGGTGTCCGAAGGGGTCTGTCTCCGGGTGCAAGGGTCACGGGTTCGAGATTTTACGCTGAATTCTTGCCCTGGAAAGGCAGCTAACGAGAGGGAGGCGAATGGGAAAATAGGACCGGTACATTATTGATCATGTTATCTAAATTAAACTTGTTGGCTTAATGAATTGTCTTCGTACTACTTTTCCCATTTACTGCGGTCTCATTGTTTTATTTCATTGTGCTGCGTTCCCTAAAGTTAGGCATGGACAAGCCTTTTATCTTTAATTATTTCTTCATTTTTAAAGTTTTTTTCTAACCCTGTACGTATTGGGAAAGATCTTGATGCTTAGATATGCCGTATATCTTTATTTTGTATCATTTAAAGGTTTTTGCTAACCAGTAGGTATTGGGAACGTTCTCATTCTATTGAAAGGTCCTTCAGGTAAACGTTTTACGACAAAGTAATATTCGGTAACCGGAGTATCATCTTGAGCCTTTTTTTAGAATACCCCTATAAAATTATCAGTCGTAGAATATGTTTGCAGCATTTCTAGACGAAATTTTTAGTTCTTGAGTTTAGATACCGTAAAAATTATCATTAAAAAATAAGCCAGCAGTTCTTGTTCGATTCAGATTTTCGGGTAAATCTCAGTTTTAACTGATTTCTCTTACAGATAAATTTAAAATTTTAAATAAATTGCGCAGCAGTTTATCATTACAAATCGAACCAACCATCATTGAGACCAACCGTACCATCTGAATATTTCCTCTCATTCCATGCTTCCACATCGAGATAATAATACATTCTACAAGATCATTTCTGGCTGTCCCTTCCGCTATTAAATTGTACAAGGTTTGAAACTATTTCCTTTAAATTTGTTTCACTTCCATTCCCAAAGTGTAGCATTTTCTCTGCATGGTCGATACATCGTGAGAAGGTCATTTTGAATCGTGGAATTGAGAGAAGAGTGTTTGACCATTCTGCTTCAGCCAAACGTGGTGGTCACGTTATTGGCTGGTCTCTACCGTTCGACGTCAACTTTTCTTTCGAACAGGTATCGAACAGCGTGATTTATTGGACCATAAAGCACCGAAACCCTGGCAATGTTAATGTTTCTCGTAACGGCTACTCCCAAATTTGAAGAGTAGTTTTGAGAAGAGTGAGTTTCACATTGTGGAAGCAAAGGTTCTTTCTTTGTTTGGGTACACGTGTGAGGAGAATACAAAGTTGTCAGCGGTGAGAGAGGATGCTCGTGGGAGAGCAAAGAGGCTGGGTCGATGCACACGGAAGACGTCCACTAATTTACATTGAATTCAAAGGGATTCAGATTGAGACAAGCTTTTCTATGCATAATAAGCGTTTAAATTAATAGGAACGTCGTTTTATTTGTTAAAAGTCACCGGTACAATTCTGTTATCCATCTATCTTTCCCATTTCTTTACCCGTTATTTTTATAGTTACGGGTAATGCTAACTCTGTATTTACCACCAGCATTGCTAAACATGCCCAAAGATAACGTTTGGTTTCTTAATGTTTAAATTAGTTCTTAAAGAATCATAAATATTAATGCCTTGCTGCCAACCATTACGAAATATCGAATCTCTGTTTTGTATATATCGTACCGTTCTTAAAGACGATGATAACTGACTGCAGTTTATTTTAGATGTTATCATCCTGATTAGTGAATCTTATCTTTGGCTTGTAATACCCTCGAATTTGGGCATATTCTGTCGAATTCATTTCCATTTTTTCACAGGTCTATAAAGCGAGCGTACCCAATTTCGAATGTCCTTGCGGATTTATTCTTTCCATATTTACCGTACCAAAGTAATCTCTTTGGCAAGTTTTTGCGTGTTTTGCTCCTGTCATCATAAATTGAAACGATTACGAATGCGGTAAAACAATGTTTTTGTGACATAATCACTGGCTGCGTACAAAATATTTCTCGTTTCACTTTACGTATTTAGGTCGCGTTGGGTACTTTTTCTTCTCCTCCTTGACATTCTCTAATCGCAATTCCCTTGTCCTAGATTTCTTCTGAAAAGTTAATGATATCGAACAATATTTAACGTTCACCCGTAATTTGAAGCGCGAAGGTCGCGGCCGAAGATGAATTGCATCTCTTTAAGTCTTCGAAGCCCTTTAAACGTTTAAATACCACGAACCCCTCTTAGCGCGGATTTAAAAGAGGGCGTAACGAGATGGCGATGAACGAATCCTAATGGAAGATCGGCGCAGCGAAATCGTAAGGAGGCGAGAAGGATTTGGAGTGTACGTCATGCGCGCGTCGGATTCGGCAGGTGAAGGCGGAGCGAGGGGTATGGCCAAGGTTGAAGACAAAGGTGCCACTGGGAGAAGGATTAAATGGATAGGTGTTTATGGGCGTCTAGACGGGAATGCCTCTTCCAATACACGCCTGCATAATACCCACTCGCTTCCTCTCAGGATTCAAGGGACTTCCTCCCCAAGGATGGATGGATGATCCTTATGAACAGACCTTGTGGTGTTGTATACCCCCTCAATCGGATGCGTAAGAATGGTCAAATTCACGAGTGGCCCTCCGCCGAGCCCGCTGAAGCTGTCTGGGAGGGTTCTCACACGGTGGAGGTTATTTCCCCTCACAGCTCTCATGCTTCGGGAAAATAGGTTTTGTCTTGTGGAAATGATAGTTGAAAAAGTTTAAAAATCGATTGAATTTATAATTCTAGGTCAGAATGAACAGTAGCAACTACATGCGAAGAGTGGTATTCACGAGGACTTCCTGGTCAATTTGCAACTGTTTTATTAAGAAGTTCAGTGGTTTAGATTAACATCATTGAGATAATTACATATTCTAAACATCGTTTTTTCTCTGAAATTCACCATCTAGTTAAAAAGGACGTCCAGTAAGTCAGGGAAATTCCGCATATGTGGGGAAATTGGTCAGCTGTGTATACAGCGAGTTTATTATAAGTAATTATAATATTATTATATATACATTATATTATATAAACATTATAAGTAAATATATTATACAACGATCAATCTAGCTATAAACAGGTAGAGTAAGTATGTGGATAGCAACCGGTTTTGTTGCTATTATAAATGATAATGTGAGAGTAATCTTACGACATTAGTTAATTAGTGCCACCTTTAACATAGCCTCTACATCCGACGTTGTGACGGCAATACTGTCCTAGTGGGTAAAGATATTAGGGCGTTGGCAGTCATTCTACAATCTTTCCAATTGCTCTAATACTTAAGTTGTAGGCAGATAGTTTATCTGGTAGTGCGTCTGTGGATGGATGAAGCAATTGTAGGTTTGTCTCTCAGGTATTTCCTATCTCATGATTTGGAGTTAGGCGTCAGAAGGCACATCCGGCAGTAAACACTATAGCCCAGAAACCTTAAAAACTCTTAAAAGTTTGATGTTAAAAAAGATAATGCTTCGTTTAAGTACCGTGAGTATCGCAAGACCCCGTCGTCTGATGTAAGAAAATGCAAAAAAGTCTGATTTAACTGGCTTTAGAACTCATATCGATGGCAAGAATATATTAAATTGTAAGTTTCGTTTAGTAAGGCGTTGCCTTTATGATGTGAAAGTTTGTCAGATAAGGGTCAGCAAGGGTCGTTAATCTTGAAGTCCATCACATATGGATGATATTTAGCGAAATTGAAATTCATCATTTAAGGATTAAACTGATTTTTCAACTCGTTGAGCTTTCAAACCAATTTGCCAGGAGGGCTGATAGTGCTGCAGCCGATGCTTTCTTTAAGAAATCCACCGTTTTTCTTCTTGAACTAAGTGCAATACTCTTAATGAATGGCTAAAAGATTTTATTTTATATGGGAAAATTCTGAGAACAACCTCGGCATTACCATCGGAATTTTACGTCGTAAATAAGGCTCAAAATTTACCAGTCACAGTACCTGCCGGAGCTCTTCTAACAGTTTTTGTTTTTCTACGGGACAATCGGCGTCGGTATGCATTGGCATATGTAATCGGCCTATTTTTTGTGCTTTCGATGCCAATTTCATCCATTCGTAGGCGTATGATGCAAATTTTACTGTCTCAGTTGAATCCATAGGTGCTTAAAAAGGAGATAAATCTATCTTTGGCGAGAAGTTCGCGATTTTGCCAGGATGCTTATTATCGCTTTCGTTTAAAGAGCCGTTCATTTGAATGCAAAGAAGCAAAGCGATCGAATGAGAAGCACCGTTGCGGAGATTATCTGCAGATAGGGGTGATCGGCCTCGTTGGTTACGCTACGTTCGTCTGCCCCCGGCTTTATTTGTTCCCGTCTTTTCTTAATTTTTTAAATTTCCACTCTACCCTTGCCTTAGGTTGACGTGTTTACCTTTCTTCACCATTTTCTGCGGATTGGCTGCCTGGAAGACCCTTTTCACGGTCGAAGCACACGGAAGTGTATTTCTCGACGGACTGAAAATAATTTTGTATGACCTCTGGCAGTGAGAGATTTCAGTCAAGCGCAAATGTTTTCCTTTCAAAAAGTACTGCCTTTGCCCGAGGGTAAAGTGATCACATAAACTGCCTTTCACGAGAAAAATATCCACATCTGTATTTTTTGTCTCTAAGATTTCTTTTTCCAAGTCTGTTATGGTCTCTCCCGTTTTAAAGCTCCGCTAAATTGCCATCTCCATTTCATTATCTTTCCTCCCTTATCGGATGAGTTCATTGCCATTTTTCGTCATCACTGAGGAATGTGTAGCTATGCTTATAACCTTCGTCCTGGAATTGATTTTTTCTATGCCTTCTTTTTCGGAAACTTCTTTCGTTTCTGATAAAAGCAGCAGATGATTAATATTTGCATTAGTTAATTTAACTTTTATGCCTAATTTCTCAATTACTATAGCGTTTTTTGTATCGATCTTACTCTAATGTCGACGTTAAAGGCAGTAAAATCATTTTAATTCAGCAAGTTTTGTAATCCAGCAACGAGGATAGATTAAATGAACAGTAAAGAGTGGTTTTTGTTTTATTACTACTACACTTCGAACCGCAATCTAGCTTTCGATTGCGGTTCGTAGTGTAGTAGTAATGAAATATATTTATATAGGTAGCCTTACAGTTCTATAATTGAGAAAAATTAATCTGGGACGAATTAAACTTCACAGTATTAAGCGAGGTTTTGTGGAAATCCATCACAGAAGTAACAAAACTGTGAGTGGTACTTTTTCCGCCAAACCTGTGTAATTTTGGTTGGAAAAGTACTACTCATGGTATTATTATTTCTGGGATACGTTAATTGAAAAGGGAAATTTCTTTCAACGGAAAGAAAGAGGAAGGCCAAACTAGAAGTTCCTTTGTGTCATAAACTGCATTGCGTGAGTAAAGGTAAATCAGTTATTGGAAAGAGCAGTAGCGGGGACAATCGCACGACTTCAAGGACAAGGCTGTCTTTAGATGGAAATAAATGGACTGATTGGTCCTGGATTATAAATGTATGTCTGCCGAAAACATTCAACTTGTTTGAAAATTGATTCAAACTGACAGTACCGTTTCTTTTTTCCTTTGCCATTATAGTAGTATCAACATATAATAATAATAAAGGACTTTATTCAGGGCGAGATTGAGACTAACAAGTCTCTTCTTACATCTAACCCTTAACATAATAATACTAATAACAATAATACAAATATCAACCTGTCTTAGAGTAAAATCCTCTTAATTCTCTGTCCTATCTTAATAAAAATATCGTACACATTCACAAAAAGCAGTACTATTACAAACGTACCACATTGTGCGCAAGTTTCTTAATTGAGCGGGAAAATCAAGAATCACATGGGTTTGGGTGAATTCCTTCTCCATCTCCATCCTGGTCCACTCCAACTAGGGGACAGGTGGAATTGTTCCTGCAGAAACGCTGAGAAAAGAAAGAAGACAAAATAATAATAACAACAATAAGTCGTATTTATTTGGGCGAGATTGAGTCTAATAGTCTCCTGCTCTATCTAGTCCATCAAATATATTGCTGTCCAAATGTCAAGTAATCTTCCATAAATGTAACTATTCATTTCACCGCGATGTAGACTCGGCATAGCACCCATTATTCTTCTATATGCGTTTGTGCATAAAGATATCACGCGCATGTGCCGTTTTGAAGCGACGTCGCAGTGACGAATGCAGAGAGAGAGGATGTGGAGCGTTGTGAAGTTGAGGTGATTTTGAGCGTTGCGCCTTTATGTAAGCATCTTCAATCTGTGAGGTGAAATGAAGTGCACTTCCGAGCGACGGCCTTCCCTCGATGCGGCTGGTGCTTCCCGACCTACCCCAAACGAGAGGAGGGTCCAAAAGTGCTCACCCCACTTTCTTATCCCGCTTCAACCCTCTGCCAATCCCTCTCTCACCTCCGAGGAAGGCCTTCCAGAAGCCCTCCTTTTATCCGCCCCGCACCATGGTGGTGGTGGAAGGAAACTTTTCGACACGGTTAGAAAATGGGCTTCGGGTGGGACATGTGTGTACACTGGCCGACATGCCTTCGACTTGGCAACTTCGGACATGGTCTTCCACCTTGTCTACACGGACGCTCAGATGTGGAAATGCTCGTATGCGAGGGTGGTGTCCTTGCGTTGAAGTCCTCGGCATATTTTGTCTTACCTGACCCTCCCTTATTGCATTCGCATTTCATTTGCCGTTTCGACCATCTTCCTACCGTTAGCAGCGCTGTTAGGCTGTAATTAATTTCTTTGTTGCCTATTCGTTTTCTGTGTCCCTGGGTAACAGGTTTATGTCACAAGCTTTGCGTGTTATACCCAATAGATGATAATTTCGGATTGTTTTCACTTCCTCGTGGTTTCCGTATTAAAGAGCCATGAATTGAAACAAAATAATTCTTTTTAAATCATATGACTTGGCAAAACAAAAAGGAAATTGAAGTTCCCGCAATGAGGGATATTTGTGACGAGGTTGAAAGCAAAAAGGAATCGATGATTCAGTGAAAACTATTTGTTGCGCCAGAATAAACATTTTTCTGAACTTGAATATTAAAGTATGTCGAATTTTATTCTGCGTTTGTCATTACGGCCCCGTATCTACTTCATTTAACGCATTTAAGTCGCTTTATTTTAGAAAAAGTACGACTTTCACTAAGCAGATACATACTTATTATTCTGTTTTCACTAAATCTAAGTTGTATTATTATTTAGTTTTCCATTCTATTTTTATCAAACGATTTCTGCGTTCAAATTAAGTGACTTGTGAATTAAATATAATACCCCTCTTCCTTAAATCACTTCATGCAAGTGGCTTGGCACTATCCAGGAAAGGTATAATTATCGTAAATAATGAAATTTTTATTTCATGAACTGACAGATATGTCAGTTACGAGGCGAGAATGAGTTGATTATGATACATTTTTCAAGATGTACTGCTACTCATTTTTACCTATTGGTCGTATGTACATCATGACAGGGGAGAGCATTCCGCCGTATGCCACTGAAACTTTTGCGGTGTTATACTTAATCTATGCCATTTATTTATCAGGGAATATCGAAAAGGGCCTGCTAGTATTATTTTCATACGCTGCTTGCTGTGGCTTCGCAAACAGAATGTCCTTTGGAGGGAAAATGCAACGGAATGGTTCTCGGTCGGCCGGGGAAGTTGCGTATTTGGTGCGGAGGCTCTTTACGAGGAAGGAAATGTCAGGCGGAAGTGCCTGATCAAGTCGGTTCCATATCCGACATTGAGCTTTGTTTTCGTGTCCTGCCGTAGAAACGAAAGTAAATTGACCTAAAATTATAGATTTCAGTACAGTTCCTGGTTTAAAGTTATAGAGGAAGCATAGAAATTTTAGCTTTAAACAGATAATTTAACGCAGTTTTTACCAAATTTCTTTCATGCTACCGCCCCAACCGTCGGCTATGAAAGTAGGTATTATCTGTACGACCAAATCTGGAGAGTAATTAAAAAAAAGTAAAAACTGTAATGATAGAAGTATCAGCCGAAACACTGAATGGTAATTTTACTGCTGTCTGAAACCCGATAAAATTCGATCGAAAAATAAAGATGATCGGCAATGGGATAAGTCTTTGGGTTCAATGGGAAGAGTCAAGCGCCCTCTTCGATTAGTCTAGTGCCCCTTGGAGGGTGGTATAGCCCACTCTGGGAATCACTGATGGAAAGCAGTTGCGTAGTTCCTTGCTAAACGAGGTATAGTTTGTTTTGCTTTCGGTGCGATTGGATCAGATCAGTGTACGATGAGAAAATAATCTAATATGTTAGGCAATTTATGAATGGTTAGTTATGAGTAAAAGAATAGTTAAAAGTAAAAGATAATTAATAATTTTTGATTTTAATTAGACGACCGGTTCCCCCATCATATTTTAGATGAGATAATGGTAAATTTTTATTTTCTTGCAACTATGCTCAATAATTTTAGTTGCGTATATTTGCTGTGAAATTCTGTTTTGATAAATTATTCTCAATTAAGGCGCCAGTTAACCATTTATTGACATAATAGACTGGCTCTTAGCTCAATTTTGCATTTACTTTCGGTTTAATGCTTGATTAATTTTTGGCGTAAGATGTCGACGTAGAAAAACGGAAAGTACTTTCTTAGAGAGAAGATTATTTTTCAGAATTTGTACTATTTGTTATCCTCGTCTTAAAAACAATGAAAAATGAAGCTCAGGGTAGCTAAAGATTATGATTCAAAATTCTCAGCAAATGTGTGAAACTAAAACTCATGTAATTTAACCTTTAACACTCCATCAATACACTTTTTCGGAAATTTTAAGCTATGATGATGCTATGATAAGCTATGAAAAGTTTGTTTGCAGTGGTGAAAGATGTTCCGAGGACGATCCTGTCGATTTCTTCGAATTAGAGCTCGCTGTTTTTATTACCGGAACGCATGAAACGCTGTTGCATGCCGGGCTCTCGATACCGGCGGATGTTCACCCATTCTTCCCTTAGTACTCCATGTCCTTCATTATCCTCTCCGTCCGTGTATGAAGGCACGTATTCCATACCGCGCCGCTGCGAGAGAGAGGGAAAACAATTTGGGTCCTCAGCATTGATCAGGCAGTGAAACAGAAGGCGCGATATTCATCCACAGAGGGCAAATCGTCACGTCCGCGGTTGAATTAGTGTCATCGGCGTTAACAAGGACTCGGGATTTATAATGAGCGGCAATGGGCGCGGGGGAAGGGGGGGGGGGGGGGGGGGGGGGGGGGGGGGGGGGGGGGCAAGTGGAACGAACCCATAATACACGGCTTCCTCGTGTATCGGATCTTTTCATTTGAGATATCTCTCGCCTCTCAACACTTCCATTTCCGTTCTTTCCTGATCGCATCGCGTTCTTCCCTTTCTCTCGCCTTCCAACTTGGTTCCTCATTTGCTTTCGATCCTTCGCTTCCGTTATCCATTCACTCACTCGCCTTTCTCTTTGTTCTTCGATTTATTCCTCTTAAGCGGTCTCATAAGTAAGTATCTCCAATTGCAATAGAAGTAAATTATTGGATAACCCTTCAGAATTATTTCTGAGGAACGATATTATTAATTTTCAATACCCATTTATGCCACAGAACGTTTTTACGAAAATCCAACTTCCAGTTACATTGAGGTATCCAAGATTATTTACCAACCAACCAGGCGTGCGTCCAGGTGGGTAGCTGACGGCCTTTAACCTCCCCAAAGTTTCCACACAACTCCAATCAGTTCAGAACCAAATTCTCAAGGGTCTTATTAATGAATATTTGGTTTCCCATAACATTTCTTTATATGCGATACTTTCTTAGGACGAGAATCAATTAGTATGCACTACGTTAGTAGTACTACGTAAATGGGTGATAATTAGTTAAGTTCTGCCACCCCTCCAAGCGAAAATTATGAATGTGTCCCTGATCTTTGCCTATCTATTATAGCGTTTCCCTAACGCATTTTCTCCATTTTTCTACCTTCTTTTATTTCCTCTCATTATTGCTGCTTCTGTGCTACTATGCTTTTGTCTTTTTTTATCTTTTTTCCAATATTATTTCCTCAGAATTAAGCAACGATTGTAAATTAAGTCTGATGTCTATTGGTTTTGTTTTAAAATGGTAGGATTTCTTTTCAGTTGCAGTTCGTGGGAAAATCAACAAAGTTTCCACTTGCGTAAATTATTTTTTTATTTTATTACGTCCCATATTTCGTTGCGTTTCCCTTTCACTGATATACCCCCTCTCAGTCTCTCTTGTCGCTACTAATACGCGTATTTATGTAATATAACCGCCTCATTACCTCCTATCGCCCAGTCTTACTCTCCGTTAGTCCTTTCATTTCTCTTTCTTGATTTTTCAACCCTTTCTCATTCCTTTCTGTCCCATAGTCTCCTTTCTCAATATCCGTCTCCAACTTTTCCCATATCAATCTTCCTCACGCCATTCATCCTCCGTTTTTGTTTCCCTTCCTTTCATCTCGCCAAGTTCCACACGTGTTCCGTCTATTTCCTCTTTTCTTCTCCTTTTTCCCATTCTGCAATCACTTTTTGCTTCAGCAATCGGCCTTTCCTTTAGTTCGGCTCTATACTCAGTTATATCATGGCCGACTACAACCCTATTCCCCGCTCGCAAATGAGAAAAGATTGTTATTAACGGCTTCTAAGTATTGTCATCAGTCAACAGGCGTTGCTGCGTGTTTTTTCTTCACCTCTTTACGTGGCTTTTGTACCCGCTGACTTCTCGCGTCTCACCTTTTCTTTTCGTCTCCTAAGGAAGCGTTCTCCTTCCCCGTCGGGATGTTCGCTTGTAAGTTGTGTGTAATGGAGCTTAATTTTCCATTTTTTTACCTGCATTCGCTCTTAACAGCTCCAGCACTCCCTCGTTATTTAATGGCGTAATTAAGGCTATCCCTCGTCGCCTTTTGGTCGCGGGCGCTTAGTTCCCCGCGGAAAAACCAGTCGGAGCTGCCGCCTTTTTTCCGGCACCGAGAATTCATTCGCGCGAGAATAAAGGGGTATTTATAAAGATTTTTATCTGTGAGTGTCTTGTCCGTGGGACTTATTGATGCGCGATTCGCGTTCCTTTTGAAGCGATCGGAGATTGTCGCATCGGCGCGATTTTCATCTCCTCTCTCCAGTGGAATGTAAACATTCGTTGGCATAGGTCTCTTCTCGTTTAAAGAGCTCTCACTCTAGGAAAATAGTATTTAAAGGGAATACTCGCTCCATTTGCATGCTCGCTGTGATCCCTTATCGTAGATGCATCGAGATTTGTAATGTTAGAATCGTTTCCTACTCTTAAAGCGCATGTTTCAATTTTCGTCGATTTCGAGTTTTTGCATCGATGCGTGATTTGCATTGCGGATTCCTATCGCGGAAACTAATGGTTTATCTGAATCGCCTTACGCCGGTGGCGAATAAAATACGGATTAATTAGAGCTGCGCATAGCTAGTTTCGTTATCGGGTTAATCGAAATCCAATGTATCGTTTCGTCGTAGTCGAATCTGTTGATTGATGCAACTTAGTAAGATTTGAAAAGCGCGAACATAAATTTCAGAGTCATTTTGAATCATTTTATATTGAGGCCTACATAATTAAATCAAATATAAGATTTTTTATCTTGAATTATCTTGAGAGTATTCAATGTAGAATTTTCGTTTTTCAAAAATATCTACGACGGTTTTTTTCCCAGTTGCACGCTAGCCAGTGATGGCTCTTTTTAATTGAGATTCATGAATAACTGGTCTTTGATAATTTTGTTATTCCATTTCGGAAGATGAAATTAAAAATAGGACGTAATAGTATATTGACCACATCCAACTTATAATGTTGGTGTAAGTGAGCAATACTATATTAAACAGGTACATAATGTTTCTCCAATTTTTATATAATCGCATCTTGAAAATGGATGCGGATTCCTGATGCGTGGCGTAATAGCATAGTTTTAAATCATATCAGAGAAAGGTGGCGGGTTAGGATTCTTTGATTTTACCGACGTATGAGATTTTTCGCAAGACCTTAATGTGGTGCTTGTTTTACGTTTTATGTAAAAAATAATGATCTACCTTTGCGTAGTAGCTACCTCCTGTGTAAGTCATAAATCATTTTCAGTTGAAATTAATTGTAGCTGAATATAATTAATCAATTCTGGCGATAGTTGGTGGAATTTATTCATATGTAGTTCGACGAAAACAAAATCCCATTAAGTTCACAGAAATACTTTTCTATGGATGTAGTCAGATTTTCCTTTGAAATATATAGCAAAATAGTTTTGATAGTTTTTAGACTTAATTTAGGAAGGATATTTATTCCATCGGAGTTTTGAAAACTAGCTCCAAAAAGCCGTAGTTTGCAAGCTAACCAACCGTTAGGGAATCAAATGCGATGCAAGGAGGTATATGCACTTACGATGTTGCTCGATTTTGCACAATTTAATACCGTCTTAAGATCAATACTTAACCTCAAACTACGTATCAACGAAGTGAATCTGAAATACCAGAAGTTCGTTACAGTAACTCAGGTGTCGAAGAAGCTTTGATTTTTATCCACCTGGAAGATCCTTTCACGCTTCTTATTTGGCGTTGGTTTCGAGCGAAAATGTCATTTACGGTGTTATGACTTCATCGAGAATTTTCCAGCGAATGCAGCGTCCGCGTATGGCAGTGAGCAGTTTGATCCCACCCTTCGCTCCCAGACTCGCTCCGCCAAGATTCTCTTCAATCCTTTTGCTGTAATTGAGACATGGCGAATAAATTAACCATAATCTCTCTTAAACTACGCCTTCCGGAAAGACGCTTCTGCTCAATCGTTTGTCAACCTCCTTTGGAAGCCACGCCCTCTCCCGCCTCCCCAAATGGTGCACATGACGGATGAATGGGTGTTGACGTCACGGCGGAGGCCCCGTGCAGTTCGAACCCAGTGCCTTGAAAGCCCCCCGGTCGCAGCGGTCACGCTCTGTTGGTCCTCTCAATACGTGCCGGAACTTTTTCGAGTCAATGATCTCGTGTAAGGGGTGGGAGGGATGCTACGCACACAGCCGCATGCTTTTATTTCTCTCCTGCACTCCCCCTTCCCCTGCCTTTCTCCATCTCGTGATTGCTCATTGCTTTTTCAAGGCATCTCGTAATTATCTCGTGTATTTTCTACAACATATTTATTTCCCTCATAAGCTGCTATCATAGGTCGTCTAGGATGTGGGATGCAATGGCTAACAATGGGTGAACGTGCTTGAAGGATCTATGCTTGACCAGGTGTAGAATCAGAGATGTTGCTAAGCTAGTCTTCCATCTCTTAGGTGGTCACTGCGCTTATTTCGATCTCCATTCTTATTCGACGCCACGGCTGGTCCAGATTTCATTCATAGTGTTCATGGTAAAGTGACGCGTAAAGGAGTTTATTTTTTCTTTTGAAAAATTAAAAAATTGTGAAATATTGCTCAATTTCCCTTTATCTTGGAGTTTGTAGGATATTCTCTGTTCTTAAAATTTCATAACATGTTCTTTTTGGATAAAGACTTTCTAATTCATTTAGGAACCGTCTATTTTACGACGTTTTATTTCTCGAATCTTCCTGTAGTATAACCTTTCCTCTGGTTGTATCTGTTCAGCGTTAAAATTACTTTAGTATTCAATGTACATTGACGGTAATGAGTGAAAGTGAGTTGGTTATCTATTCCGGTATCGCTCTGTTGAATTTATTTAATTTCCATGCTCCGATATCCATATTTTGTATAAGTTGAACTTTTGCCCCGACCACTTTATGTGCGAAGAATTTAATTCGATATTTTCTTGCAGTTTTAAGAACTTCGCATCAAGTATGGACTCGAGCGCAAGGTAGAGCTTGAAAATATCAATAACGTAGTCTTTTCTTTGGGTGCATCCCTCTCCCTCCGCAACCTCCCCATCTCCCCCTCCATAACCTCCCTCTCTCACCTCTCGGTAACCTCCCGAGAGATCACCCCCGCTCCCCTCCCTCTGCTGCTTGCTATAGGGCTTTCCCCCCGGCCGTCCTTGGTTCAACGACCGTGGACATCTCCTCCTTCCTCGCCAGATGTGCGGGAGTGGGAGGCGGACGAGACCTTGGCGGGATGAACCTCTTTAGGTCGCTGCCTTCGTCTCATACGTGACTCAGTGGGCAGGGCGCAATTGACTTTCCCTCTTGCTCTTTTCCTTCTTTTTTCCTCCAATTTTTAGTGGCGGCCCGTTTCATTAAATCCCTCCGTCCCTTGCTCTCTGCTTTGCGGGATGACTACGCTCATGGGAGTCGCAGTACTAACGCCTAACTACCAACGCCTCGCTCTCTGCATCCAAGGGAACGTTAGCCTTTCTCGTCTTTTATTTGTCATCTCCTTTTTGCGCAACACTCTCTGCGGTCTTTTCGATTCAACGTCTTTGAGCTATATTTTTGGATTTGCGATTCCTTCGCCCAGAACTCGTCAGTCGCCCCTCTTCGCTGCTCCTTTTTCTAAAAAGAATGTACATACATTTCCTTCGATTCCTAGAATGGCCAGAGCTGTCAGTGAACTCTGACCACGTGGACTTTTTCACTGGCTCTTTAAATGTAATTAGAAAGAAATTACATATTCAATATTCAAATAAAGTTTATTATTTTTTGAGGATAAATTAGTCATTTCATATTTATTTAATTGTTTATATGTTTACGTGTTCCCTCTTTAACTTTTTTGGGTGATGTAATTTATTATAGCATATATAACTGAGGGCTCTACTGTGTGCTAAATACATTATTATTAATGTTCCATCGGCTTCGTTTTGCGTATTTTTTCCTTGCGCTATTGGATATTGAATAAAGGGATTCTTTAAGCTGTACTGTATTCTATAGCTATTCAAAATAGTTTCGGAAAACCCCACTGGTGTAAATAATGTCATTTAAAGTTTTTTCATTCGATCGATGGAGTAGGGGGTTTGAAGAAAATGTTCAGTTTCGAAAGCGGTGAATTAATCCACATAAAAAGGTGTAGTAAGTAAGGTGTATTGTAGTAGTGAGTATTCTTACTCTAACCTTTTGAAATATTGCGTTAAGTTTAGGGAGGCGAATAATCTTCCAGAATTATTTTCACATCTTAAGAATCTTCAATGTCATTTTTTTAACATTTTATTTTAATTTAATTTTTAGGTAACGGTGAGAATTTTTAGTTCATTTTTGCCTGGAAGTCGAAATGTGGTGAGATTAGATTCTAGGGACGCTCAAAAGGCGGTTTATCTTTATATTATGGGCAGTCACACCTGGGTCTTCTATGAGATTAGTTAATTCTCATGAGATAGTGACCCATCTTGCTTTTATAGTAAGTTAGAATACTAATTCATGCTGTTTCTCCAGATTAAAGAAAATTTTGGAATCATTTGGAAGCGCTTTTCGTTCTCCTTCAATGTCAATAAAAATGCATTCTCAGGGAGTCAGACATTAAGCGAGTTGCTCATTGACGTCCTTCTTAACAACCTTCGAGTACATAAAAGAACCCTACGGCGTTTAAAAACAACAGTAAGCGCTTTAAATCACCGACGGGATCCGATTCTGTCTTTGAAGAGTCCTTTCAACAATTCTTGTCCCGTCGGTCTGTCTCGTTATTCATAAGGAAAGATAAATATTTATTTTAGCGCCTCCGAGTTTGCTCTAAGGAGATCGCGGAGTGAGAACATCCTCATGTCACGCACAAATATCCCGGGACGTTTACTTTTCTTTTCTTTGATCAGATCTGCCGTTGCTCTGCATTCGATGCAATTGAACACTCCGGTTTCGATGAAATGCTCGCGTCCGCTTTAACTTACCATTCTTTCCACGCATCGATATTTCGTGCGCGCGCCGAGAAACATTTTCTAAATTATCCGGTTGTGGGGAGGCATTTCTGATTGAATCGAATCGTTCTTAGCGTGGAGAATGAAGCTTTACGTTGTTAGTAAATGAGTTTTCTAAATTTCTTTCGTCCTTCGTCTCCCATACTGCAGTAGTAGAATAGTACTATTTTTAAAACTGCTTCGATTGCGTTGGTCATTTCGCACGCAGGCTCCTAATGGGAATCGAACCCGGGACCGCTTTCGCTGAAGTCGAACGCGGTTATCTGGCTATCTGGGAGCCGTCTTCCATACAGTTTTATTTTCTAGGTGAACGGTTCATGCATTAATTTTTTTCTAAGGGTTGACTACACTAAAAAATCACTCAGTCAGTAAAATAGGGCATGAATTAAAGTTTAGCATTATAATTATTCCATAATGCTTTCAGAATTTTCCTCTAATTTCCTTAATGCTAGATAATGCACTGACATTAACATTATTTTGCAAGTAACGTGATTTCTCGATCCTTCTTTGTTCTCTCATAAGACGAAGAATGTACTACTGGAATATTTTATATCTCTTACGTTCATCATTGGTTTTATGTTAGATATTTCATATTTTACTCTCAGAATAGCGGAAGATAACATCGGAAGATGGAAATAGTTAATCTGAAACGGATGTAATCGGCCTTGAATTGAAGGAATTTCCCATCAAAAATGAAAGAATTGCTCATTACTCATCACTTTTGATTCACACTTATCCTCATTGAAGCAAACGTATGGCCTATAGTTTCGATGGCTCATCGTCAGGTGCGAAAGGTAAAGATTTCTGATTAAAACGTGTGAAAAAAGTTGATTTTAGTAATATTTTGAATCTGAGAGTGTGTGAATGAAATAGTCATAAAAATACATAGGAAAAGAAAAGGACACATTATCAATAAATGAATCGTAAGTTCTTGAGATAAAATCAAGGTATAATATAAAGGTAACCTAGATTTCTACCGAAATGATCCGATGCAATTAACGTTCATTACTCTAAACAAGTGCCGTTTTCCTTCTTATTCGTTCGCGATAAAGTTAATAAAGTTGCTATTTGATTGAAGATTTATCTAACAGCACGATTAACGTCGACCTCGGATGCCACCGCATACCTCTTTAGCCATAAAAGACAGAATCCGCAGTAGCGCAACTTATCTACCAATCCGCTCACGCTCGCCTTAACAATGAAACGATGCTCCATTCTTTTCGGGTGCGATAAAAGCCTTTCGCTACGGATTTCGTTAATTTTTTTTCGACGTCTCACGACCTCCACATAGACTTTTCCCGCCGTACGTAATATTTCCCAACAGAACTAGATTCGTTCCGAGAAGTTAAAGCGTTAAAAAATAAAAGCCGACCCATAGTGACACAGTGACAGGGGCCCGAGAAAGGACTTCTCTGAGAGAAGAGAACGGTTTGGTTTCCATCGATGCACACGCCATTGGTTCACACTTCCGTTGCCACCGCCTCTTTTTGGCATCTTGACAAGTCGATAACAGCGACACCTGTCCCCTCGGGATTATCCACATCCGCCGAGACATCGGCCCCAAGGTCCTCATGGGGCCGCAGGAAAAAAGTGAGCATCGCGAGAAAGTTTCCACCTAGATGGCTCTCTTTCCCGTTTTCTTTTTACTCTTTCTTGTTTAATGGTCCTTGTTTATAAGAGATCTTCGTTGGTGTCCGTTGTGAGAATTACGGATGACGCAGGAGAGCGAAGATTCATTACCTGTTTATCGCGATTAAAATCTAAGCCAAATTTTCAGTTTGATTTTACCACGTCGAGAGAAAAGTACTCACTTCGTTTAATTTGTGAGATTTACTAAATTTTCCGTCACTCGGAAGGATTTCCGTCGCATCCATGCAAGGGCGGTTAGTTTATGAGGCCTTGGGGTATACAAGTATATAGGTAACTCATTACATGTAATTGAATGTTACTTGCTCGTAATATTTTGTAAGGTTTCGATTATTTTAACTTTACTTAACTTTTAAAAGTAAAGGAAACCCTGGACGAAAGAAAGTTTTCTTGCAATCAGTTGGTTAATTATCACTTAGCGTTATTTCTTTGTTAGAAATGCACATTCGTGTGTGCGTTATTATTATATACCAGAGAGATAGGGTATGAAGCAGTGGTTCTTAACCAGAGGTTCTTGTGCCTCTGTGGTTGCGAGAAGCTTGCTCAGGGGAGACTTAATTAAAAAAGGGAATCGCTTCCTACGTAGTTGCAGTGACAAACAAGTAATTGATTAGTTGTCAAGAAGATTTTTATGAGTTGTTACAGTGATTCAGTTTTCCTATATAATTGTACGGTGTACCCAATTTTTATTCTCCATAGGTTAAAAATCTTATGTTTTCGCAAAAGAGTACGAACACTCATTTTGAGAATTCGGTGGGTTCCATGTGATTAAAAGGATAAGAACCACCTGTTTAACAGAATTGAAAATTTTAACTTACAGTCGTAGCATTTTTCTTGTATACGATGATTCACATCTTCGTGTATTCGATTTTGAATAAGAGAAGAGAATTTTTATTTTTATAGGGAATCCTGTACCTGTCGTTAAGTTGTAACTACATTAGAATGTAATAGTGTTTAATTATTGGCTTTTTCATTTTGGAATTCAATCTTTCCGGAATGGGGAATGAAGAAAGGTATACATACATTATATGTATACGTAATGTGAAGCTGTGCGACTTAAAACCCAAGGGGCAACAGAACCAAAGATATCAATATTACTGTGATTCGAACCCAGGTCTCCCACAGGCATGGTTGTTTAGATTACCAGCGCGGAAAGTTGAAGACTTGGGTTCGAGTCCCAGTCATATCGCTAATTCTCCCTTCTGTTCTCATCAACCATTCAAAATGGCTGAAGAAAAAATGCTGTTTGATTTGCGGATGAACTGATTGTTTCCAATTTCGTTCCCTAATCTACGACTCTCACTTTTTTTGTTCAAGACCCTTTTTTGCTTAACCCAGAAGAACGGTTACAAATGAATCATTTTTTCAATCTTTTCCGTTAAGACCTTTTCTTGTGTTTTTTTTTGTCACAAAATTACACCCCAGTTTAAACAGAACCCTCCACGGTTAAGTTAATGTCCGAAAAAAAGACCTTCCGGTCACGGGTTACTGGTTAAAATTGGTGGATATAAATCATACGCGAGAGTTTTCTGATGTTAATTGCATCTTTTCGCAAGGTAATGCTTCATCATGGTTCTGCTGGATTTGCGCCGCCTGCTTTGCAAGTAATCCGTTTTCGACAAGACCTTCCCCAACCTTGAGCAAGTACCTGCAGTACCGTAGTCTTTTTTCCGATCACGTAACGTGCTCAACGTCTTCCCTTTTCTTGCTTCGCCTTTTTATAACCCATTTGGGAAGGTCTTCAATAATTTATCTTGAAGTGGACCTTTACCGCGGCCACCTGACGTCATGTTCGTATTTACTCATGCTTTTTATTTGCTCCAAATGAAGTTAGTTACTTATGTTGAAAGGAATGTTGTTTAATGCATGTCTTATGAACGTATTTTACTAGTTATCTTTTCGATTGTTCATTGCAGTCGGAATGTTATTCTGCGACTTGTGTTTGATCTTTCAACGTCTGTTCAGCTCTGCAAAATTTAGTAAAATTGCCAAATCGCTTGCCGAATGCGCTCATGGCGAGATTTTCCAGTATGGATTCATGATTTCTGAAAATTTTCATTAAAATGTTTCATCAGTTCCTCAGCAGAATGATTCCAGTTCTAATAAGCTTAGGATATAGTTGACGATTTCAATTTTACTGGTAAATCAGTGAATAAATTAGGAAAAGAAATATATTGCAAATTTATGATGCGTCCTTGAAGTATTTACATCGGTGCGTTAAAACATTGCTGCGACATGTGGTTTTCGGTGTTACCAATTTTTCCACCACTAGTCAGCAATAATTATAGCAGATGATGTTTTTAGTTTTTCTTCGTATTAACCTTAGAAATACAACATCTTGGCAGAGATTCTCCAAAATGTAAAGCTCGTGTTCTTTTAGAGTAGGTTTTTACACGGGAGTGACATAACCCTTGCCGACGTTATTCCGCCACTGCTAGGAAATGCTCCATCAATAATGTACAATGCCGCCCTCATCTCATAGATCCATCTAATATTCAGTTATACTTCGTCGCGAATTCCTTTCAAGATTGAAAAATCTTTCACGTGCCTCGGCCTTCAAGTTTCGCGATGTCCAATCTTGAACAAGCCCTCTCGTTCATCTTCCTTCTCACATCCCCCTGGAATCCTACTCTGCTGAAATGCAACTTATGCAAATCTCATTTAAAAGTCGAATACTCTTACGCGGATGCTTTAGCATTGGCAGGTAGATCTTAATTCGGGATCATTACCTCTCGGAATATCTCGTTCGATCTCACTCGTAATTCCCCTTGGCCCTTTGACTTCGATCAGGAGTTGTTCCAAGTTTCCAGTCTGCGTCACCTCCTTTTTAAGATCGTTTCCGATCCGCGGAGCGGTCATCTTAGCATTCTTGAGTCGTGCGCGACTGCTTTTTCAGATTCTCTTGTAAATCCGAAGGTTCTTTTCTCCTTGAGGATGGAGAGTTGGGTGCGTGTTAAGTCGTCTCTTGACGTGCCTTGAGGAATGTGAGAAGATACGGCGTCCAAGTGCTAGGATACGTACGGTTGCCATGCCTCCGAGGAGACGATTCAATTCCATAGTCGTTCGGGAATTTCCTTCTTCTCCAACCGCAGCGTTTTAATAAGTTTTATCCGCCTTGCCGATTGCACGCGCCATAAGGAAAGCAGAAATTTGCGGATGTGAGTTTTCGGATATCTGCCGAAAGAGATATTTAAGAGCTTTTACGTATGTACAAGGAAAAATGAGCCGACGATATTTGACCGTTATATTTTCAACGGGGGAGCAGTTTTCCTCTTCCTGTTGAAAACATCCAATCTCAGAATTTATCCTCCATTTGTGGATACAGCTAATTTGTAATTGGTTTTCCTCGTATTGAGCGTTTTATTTTTCCGAAAATTTCCGAGAGTTTGTGTGCTGATTAAAGACTGGATGGCTCCTTTAGGTTACTTCTCAGAGATAGAACTTACCCGTATTTTGAATGACATTGTGTTTGAATGTTTTCCGCCTAGTTATAAAAAGAGTCAAATTTATCAAAATATCAAAAGAGTCATTCAGAAAGAGAATATATGATATGAATAGATCGGGCTTTGCTTTCAGATTCAAGTTTCTCTGTTTTGTAAGATTCATCCGCTATCTTCTGGCACCTCTGGAATTATAGCTGGTTTACAATGTATGTCACTAGATAAAAATCAGCGTACGTATGTGATGGTAATGTAATATTATTAATATTTATTTTCTTATTATTATTCCGGGTCATCTTTTAATTTGGAAACATTTTTGAAAGGCTAATTTTTCTGGGCTGAATCCTTTTGGAGATTTGCGTACGGTTAAATATTTTTATTTCATTACCCATATGTTTAGTTACGAGGTTTTATATTTCTCTCGCTATCATTAGTGTTTCAAAATTGAATCGCAAATGCGAAATGTTATCTTTTACAATCATGAAATTACACTTTAAATTCACAACGACAACCTCGTTAACAGTTTCGATTAATTTTTGTAGTAAAATACCTCTTCTATTATATTCTCGCTTCAATATTGTAGGAAGAAGGAATGAGCTGCAGACGTTTGCTGTGGTTTGCGGGTAATCTCCGCGAATCGTTTTTCTTTTCATTTCTCCCGGTAGACTGCTTGTAGAGCGAACTGATGTTTCAAATCCACCCACGCACGGTGCGTCACCTGGAAGGCCTAGCCGTGACAAGAAGTGAGTTGCTCAGTTCGTACGCGAAGCCATTTGAGTGGGCATTTTTGGAACCCGATAAGGAGCGATTCCGTTCTCCCTTTTCTCGCGTGGATTTCCATCGCCTATCCATGAATAGGTAACAACGTCTATGAAGAGCGCCTGTGGAATAGGCACTTCTTCTCTTCGATCCTTATTCCTGCTGCTGCGGATAAAGCACACGTCTACGACGCCCTTCGCGCATCACTTCTTCTGTTCTGCCTCTTTCAGCCCCCTATAAACCCTTATCGGTTCCCCGCCATTCACTACTTTAGCCTCCCTTTCGCTCTACTCGCTTCAGTCTCAAATTTGTATTTTTCGTTTTCTTTACGGAGAGTCTTTCACACATTTTCCTTCCCTTTGAATTTATCGCCCACTTAAATCCTCCTTTGAAAGACATCGCATGTTTAAATGCACATTTTCTATTCTATTCTATCCAAAAGAAGAATTATTAATTGTGAAATTCTAAAAGATAATTTCTCCGTACGATTAATGATTCATTTTTACTAGCTTTTGCAGTTTTCGATTTCTTTCCAAGAATTGCTCGAAGGAAATCTTTCCCTGTTGAATTAGCCCGTATGACGTACACTTTATCATCCATAAGTATTGCTGTCTTTCCGAAATTGTGAAATTCATCTGTCAACTTTATTCTCGCGAGAAAGAAAACGAAATCCTAATTGGGGTAATGGTTCTGGGTTTTCTTTAGCAGAGTTGGGGTTTCTCTCTTTAAATGTGGAATTGGGGGTTGTGTTGGAATTTTTTAGAGGGTGTAAGTTCTCGGATCATTGAAAGGAATTACTCGAACAGATGTACCGAACGTTGGGATCGACCAAAGCGGAGTAAATTCCGTGTAGGTTAGAATACACACTGTATCTAACCTGCCTCAACCCATCTTTGCTTATATTTTCCACATCTCTTTTATCTAGGTTAACTCAGGAGCATTGGAATGGATAGGACGATGCTAGAATTTATTCTCCTTCCGCAACGGTTAGCGATGTATTTGTGAGGCCTTTTCAAAGGCTAAATCCTTTACTTCTTTATTGAACTTTAACCCGCGAGTTACGACCCACAACTGGGTCGCACACTACAGCTGTGGAGTATAAAATGACCAAATATCCATCGAGCGTTCTTCGATTACGCCATTTTTCACTCACATTAGATGTCCTTATATACTTCCTTAAAGCGCTTTTTCTCATTTCTTAATTGTAAGAAATTTGTTTTATTTTTACTGAACCAAGTAAGGTATGTTGTAGTAGTGAGTATTCTTACTCTAACCTTTTGCAAACTTACGATCACGTCGCTTCTAAGATGGCAGTGTATACGTTGCAATTTCTGGTCAGGTGGCAACGCTGGAAGGAAGTATAACTTAATAATAATTTTTGATAATAATTCCCTGGCATCCGCCCTAAGACGGGAGGGAAACCCCTCCAAAAACGGAAGGCTATATCGTACATTTACATACATAAGTTGGACATAAAAAGTAACATAAAGTTATCCGTTAAAGTAACTCACTGACAAGATAATAATTAAAAAGTTTTACATTCATATGCATATGTAAAATATATAAATAAGAGATAACATATGTAGCATATGTAAAATATGTACATATTAATAAGTTATTCAATAATAGTTCTGAATTAAAGTTATACATTATGACAGTATGTAGATTTTTACATAAATTACAAGTTTTTACACCAAATGCATGGTTGGATATCCACATCGTCACATCCATAGTTATTTTATTTCAGTAACTACGAAGACGTATAAAATTATCGAAAAACCTATCCAGTATTATCCTTCCCAGCACAGCTTTTGGCCTAGATTTTCACAGTTGGATCTTTGGGAGTGTATTTAGGGCTGTTGCGTCTCTTTATTTAAAGCTTCCTGTGAGGATGCTGAAAGGGAGGATATTTGAAATAACGCCGTTTGGGAATTGATCTTTCACATAATTGGAGTTAAAGCGACTTAAGAAACAGCACTTAAAAAAAAGCATTTTTTCTTATAAAAGCGTATAGTATCAAGTTGTGTTGCTCTTACCGCGAACGCAGCTTTTGGCCTCATAAGCAGTTTATCGCCTTCCTCCGATGCTCGTGAGGTCACTAGTCTCCTCTTGCTTTGTTTTCCATGCCGTTTTACTGACTTTATCATCAGCTTTTCAACACGTGCTCCAGTTACGTGATCTGCTCGGTCCCGTGACATTATTTCCTCAAACAAACATTCATTCGCAGTGGCAATCAAATCCTCGGCTGCTTCATAAAGTAAACCACAGAATGATTGATAAAAGGGCGAATTTTCTTGCGAAATGAATTGTTGAGCGAATTGCAAGATTAATTGCTCACCCGTATCCATTTGTAAGTACTCCAAGGCTATCTGTAAAGCAGGAGGCCTTTAATGCCGTCGTCAGATTTTTAATAAAGAGTTGAGCAAGAAGTATGTTTGATATTCATCACACGTATATTCTTCCGCCTTCGTGCTTTATCGCATTTCCTTATCTGCCTTCTCGTTTGCATATATTCTTTATCGTCTAAGCACTCATTTCCTCGTTCCCATTTTGTATTATTTTATTGCAGATAATTATTTAGGCGTAGTATCAACGGCTATTCCTTCCTCTATATTTATGTAAGTTTTATTTTCTTTTCTCTTTTATCTGTGAAATTTTAAAGTCATATTATTTAAAGGATTAAGGTAAAGGTGTTAAATTTTGCACATTGAAGTTGTGCGGCTAAATCCCAAGGAATAACGAGTGTGAAAAATAGTGACATGACTGGGACTCGAACCCAGGTTGGAGACCTGGGTTCGAGTCATGTCACTATTTTTCACACTCGTTATTCCTTCATATTATTTATATTGCACTTCGTTCCATTTTGTACTTAGTACTAGTAGCATTGTTACAAGTGATACAATTTCGCCTTTGTTGCTATACTAGCCTTAATAATAAAATCGATATTGTTAGGCGTGACTTCGTGGAAAGCCATAATATAATGCATTGCATTATGGCTTTCCACGAAGTCACGCCTAACCATATCGATTTTATTGTTATAAGTGGTTCGACAGCTGAAGTAATTTTGTACATAGGTCTCCACCGAGAATCGAACCCGGGGCCGTTTTTACCTAAGATGAACGCGTTGTCCACATGACTATCGGAGGGCCCAGTGTTGTAATTTATTCTTAAGCTTTGACCTCTGAAATTTGATTATCTATAGTAATGTAAGTATCAAGAGTAATGTAGTAATTTTCAAATGCGATGTAGTATCAAATGGTATACTCTTAAATAGGAATACGTATCCTTATTGCTATCCTTTTTAATAATTCGAACAAACGCGGAAACAAATGACGAACAAAAACAACTATCGGTGTCTTTGTGAAAAATGCGGTCAGCCGGGACTTGAACCTGGATTATTTTAGTTTGATTGCTAAGTATTCCAACACCGAGATCAGCAAAGGTCGTTGCAGTGTTACCTTTGATTTTTATGTAGTATATAATATTTTATACCATTTTATGTATGATTTATTCCACGGTTAAATGATAGCGTTTAAAATATGATTATTTTTTTCCTTATTAGCTAAATTTATAATATTTCTCACAAAAAGTAGAATATGTGGTGAAGTGGAGAGAAACTTGAACAGAAATGTATGCATCGGAGATGGAAAACATTCCTGAATTCTAAACATGACTAAACTTGCAAAGAACAATTTTCAGGAATTTTTCCTTTATCTTTTATATTATAGTCTTAAGTGTTAAGTTAGATGTACAATTATCCCTTGATTTATCTGATCGTCAGAATTTGCGAAATATATAAGAAAGTTTTCCTAATAGTTTAAATCTTAGAACTTCTGTTTACAACATTCCTTATGTTTTCAAGTCTTCGATTTAAATAATTTTCTCCATAACTGGCTCAATTCCCTCTTCGCTTCATGTCCTGACTATGAATTTGAGCTTTTTCTTTTTCTTTATTTTATTTTCTCATGTTCAAATGTATGTTTTTGTTCCGCTACTCCATAAGAGCGATATACCATCGGTACATTCTACCATTTCGGCTTTCGTTTATTTAGTCTGTAAATCCATTATCTCTTTGTTTGAATCTCGAGCATTTCACAGAATCAGAGGGTATCTTTCTCTCTCCCAAAGGAACACCGTACAGTGCCTACGGAGCGGGAGTGACCGGTTGCAATTACGGGGATTGTTTGTCACGGCTGCCTATCCGTACCCTTGACCTAATGTAGTCGCTCAAAAACCCAATTCGTTTTCTCCGCTCGCGTCTGCCCGTATGTTTGTTTTCGGTTAGCGTCGTGTTCGTTCCTGTCCCAATTCGGTTCTCGACGTTAAATTTTATAGCGGTATTTTTTTAGAGGACGATGACGTAAAGTGGATCTTCGTTTACACCCGGGCATTTTCCGCCTGAGAACGGTTTGAAAGGGAACTCGTTACATCTTTGTCGAAGAAGAAAAAGATTTTTCAATACGTTTTCCTTTTGTTTTTTCCTCATAATCTAGTTAAATCCAGCCGGATTGGTCAATTCCCGAAGACCCCTGAATCGGACGGATCCAAACGATCGTGAAAATGCGGCCCGAGATCTTTCTTTTTATCGCGCTTTACAAAGGAGTTTTGGGAGGAGATGATGTAAAGGGATATCTCCGTACAGGCAAGGCCGCATTAACCCGAATCCGATGAAAGTTTTCTTTTATGAGCGGTAAAAATGCGTATTTTTTTAATCTCTGGCGGCTATAGCGGAGCTCCGTTCCGTCTCACAATTTGATTGGGTTATCACGGAGTGGATTTTATTCTATTCGTTCCGTAGCGGCGCTTCTTTCGTTTCTTTTCGTTCTGATTTGAATTTGTACGGGTTCGTGGCCAAGTCTTTCCGTTCCACGATGCCGTTGATAAAAGATGTATTATTTGATTGCGTCGTGTTTTTACGGTTTAAAGTCAGTGAATTAAGGTAGGCGTGCATTTTTATTTTCGAGGTAGCGATTTTGGTTTATTTATGAGGAAAATATGTGAGCAAATATGTATATAATCTATTCAATTCTTTGATAATATGTAAATTACCTCCCTTGCAGCGGATACGATACGATACTACTTCATTAATGTATATTTTTTATGCGATAGTATTCTGTACGTTGGCTAAAGTAGTTCCGGGTTCGATTCCCGGTGGGGCCAATGTGCACGAAATTACCATAGTTGTCAAAGTACTTTCAACACTACTATTACTAGTATTTTGTAACAGAGGAGAATTTCTTTCAATGACACTAATGCGGGGTATTTTACATTTGATCTAAATTTTGTTTTCTGTATTTTAAATGATTTTCATTTATTATTTTTGTTATGGAAGAGGAAAGGAAGAAAAAATAATTAATCAAGCGGTTTCCTTACATATCTGTGGTTGTAGAAATTTGCGTTTGTTTCGCTTGATTACTGTGATATATCAGAAAGCGATGTAGGAAACACGATCGGAATTCAGGTTTATATCGATAGTATGAATTTCCACTTATGATGAAAAGTACTAACCAGAGATCCCGGTTTATTTTTGAAAATTTCGAATATTTTTGTTTGATTCTCTCTGGGATGTAGCTTAAAGTTCACTAAACAGATAAAATATCGCTAAAAATGATTAAGACATAAAATAACTTGAATTAGCATGTATAATCAAATAAAAGGTCATAGATTACAGAAATGAAATGTATAATATAAATATTATATCTTTTATCGGCTGAATTTAGCGTTGTTTTAATCTTAAAATAAGTCAAACGTGTTAAGTTTAGATGAGGGTCAACGTAACAGATCACTCCCTAGAATAGGAGAAGCTACTAAAGCAGTAAAAAGAACTTTAAAAGAAGGTTAAAATCGCTAAATTGGTAACTATAGTGCTAATTGCGTAACATATTAATTATTATGTTTTTTCTTTCTTCAATTTTTCGGGCTCATTTTATAAAATGCGATACGTTCATTTACGATATCATTATAAAATTGACTCCAAATAACAGAGAAAGTGCGGTTAGTATGGCGCTGTATTTTCGACAAGGGAGTAGCACCTAAGAAAAGTACCCACTAATTTTAGTCGTCAACTCCCAGATGCCCCTGTCTCAACCCTAGATCCGCTCGCGATTGGATTCTGTTGCTCATCCCGTTTTTGAAGCTGTCCTAGATGATTCGACGCCTACATTTTACTACGTTTCTCCTATCTCTCGAAATCCAGGGAATCCCATAAAAGCGCACTTTTTTCGGAAGGCAGAATGAAGCGGTGGCTTATTGTTAACTGTGTCACGCAGATAACGGCGATTTTTTACCTCCTCCATGTACGAAACACTTTCCCTGCGCCTCCCTCACTCCATCTGTGACCCATATTCCGCTCCCTCCGATGCCGGAAGCTAGATATTTGCCAAGAGCCGAAACAAACTATCTCCGTAACGAAATACCTGATGGCTAATCAGCTTCCTTGTTCCCATTTTGCGCAATTACGTGTGATTTACGATTGTGACGTCAGCGTATCAGTCCCTCTGCGGAAAACCCAGTCACCCAAATTCGTCGCTTTTCAATTCTTAATTACGCCCATTATTCGTTTACCGTTCGTGAAAAGCGTTAATTGAACTCGAGAATCGCTAATACGAGCCGATGTTCGTTAACGGTTATGCTATTTAACGCCTTTTACTTTTTTGCAAATCGGAATGGCGCGAAATGAGTAATCCTGTCGAATGCGATGTTTTCAGCATTAATTAATTTATATGTCAGTTGGCAGTACTTTTCCTTATAACTAGTTTATTTTGTAAGTGATGTTTTCGTAAGGTTAAGACGAAGGTTGTGTTGTTTTGGATTCGAAAAAATCTTTCGGTTCTCCAAATCTCCTGTTGTAGCTGAGATTGTTTCTTGATAAACTGTTGAAATACGTCTTCCTTTGGAAAACGATCACTTTTTGGGCGTATTCTAGTTACTGCATGGATGACCATTCTTAATAATATTTCGTAAAAGCTTTGGGATTCACCCCATCAACCGTGTACGGCCCCTCCAAAACGATAAACAGCAACGGGGACTTTCAAAGTAATTTCTTCCATGCGATAGCTAGTTGGATAGATAGATCTCGCCAATTAAGGGCCAATCTGCCTATCTATCGTATGAATGGAGCGTAACTCTGGACTGCCGATAGCGTGAATTCCAGTGGTTCTATGAAACGTTAAGAATGATTTAATTTGTTAGAATTTTTTTGTGAGGGGTGGGGAATGCATTTACGCACCCTGACAGGTGGCCTGCGGAGCCTCCCCGCGTGTGGGACTCGCTTTACTTCTATTGGTAGTGACATTTTTATGATGTAATAGTAAGAATATTATGTTTTCTAGAATATATTCCACTTGTGATATTCCCGTTTGACTGAAAATTTCTTTTTTCTTCTCTTTTTAGGTGAGTTAGTTTATCTTCATCCATTGGAAACTGGAATGTGAGAATCGGGAAATTATGAGGCGCAGTTTTCTGTGGAGGTTCGCAGTGAGTACAGCATACAGTGGAAGTTTGTGAACACGAAATGGAGGAGACCAGCTAACACATTTCGCGAAAACAGAATCCCTTAATAAAGCAACCCTGTCTAACATTGGAAAGATCATAAGATTGCTTTTATGAAATTATTTAACTTTTAATCTATAAACTCTTAATTCGAATTTCGCAAACTCAGCTGTTCGTCAAATAATAGTAAAATTTAAGAAAATAATTTCATCGCTATTTGAAATAATGAAACTTTTCGTTTGCCGTTTGAATTATCCGTAGAATTTTGTGGAATGTGTTCCTTGCGGGTTTTAAAACGTTTTTTAGTTAACCGTTTCGCGTTAAAAGAATTAATTTGCACCGAAAGTTTTATCAGACGGAGCGGACAAATGCTACACTTTGCGTTGACCGGTTTATACTTCGTATCTAGTCAATTATTTGAATTTGCGTATGCAAAGTAACCCGAATCCTCCGGTTTCTGTTTCTATAATTCAATTTATTCTTACTTCCATGTACGATGTTCTATATTTGGCGGCTTATTCAATTCATGGAAATACACAAACGCGAGTAAACGTCACGATTTTTCTATTGTCTGTGAAGTCAACGTTTTTGCTTCGGAACATTGTCCATCGCACAGCAGATTCGTTAGAAATCGTATGAAAATGCAAATTAATTAGAAATGCTCATTCAATTGATTCTTTAGAGTTTTGAGGAATACTTTCTAGGCCACCCCCATCGATCGTTTGGGCCATAATGCCCACCCCAGTGCGTATATTCGGAGGAGCACTTGCCCCTCTCTCAATTCTCACGGCATATCACCCCGACCTCCTTTCAGAAGCCTCCATCGGCGCATTCTTCTCTTCGCTAAGGACATGCGGGAGGCGACACGGCCGTCATGCGAATTTCCTCTCCTCTTTCAATCGCGTGACCTTTGTCACTCCAAGGTTTCTAAGAGTTCGACAACTGCCCGGTATTTTTGAACGCTAGACGGAATAAATCCTCCCTCACCCTTTCCCTCACTCGGGAACGTCTCCTTTTGCGTCAGATTCTCTCCAACGTACAGTATCGAGCGTGAGGTGATATGATTCTATAGGTTATCAAGTTCGACAAAATTGTTATTCTCAATTCGGATTGTAATTAAATTCGTTGAAAAAACTAGGAATGATCTTGTCGCGAGTGATGAATTGTGAAGGTATTGTTTGCTGGATTTTTGATTGATCATTTCTTAGAAGTCCGATTAATTATCTCTCTTAAAGAGCAAGGAAACTATTTTCATATTTCGGGTGCGTGAATTGGCCTTGGTGGCGGGATGGTTGCGTGCTAGCGCTCTAACCTCGCGGTCCCGGGTTCGAGTCCCGGCTAGTCTGATATTTTCGACTGGCTATGGAACGGTCGTTCGATTTCAAATAATAAAATTTATTTAAATGGATGTAGTTGCGGACTTCATGTTTTCAATAGTTATTTTATTATTATTATTACAATTATAATGATCAATCTCTGGTTTATACGTGTGAGAGCTTCGGATACAACCGTTATTTAATGCCTGCGGAAATACTCGAGACAGATATTAAAATGTATTGGAAAAAATTATACTACTTTATGTTCTTAGCAGATATGATTACGTGAGACTTTATGGTTACGTAACATCTAAATCTATTAAAATACCATGCAAACCGCCTTTCGGCGTTTGGCAGGGAGATTTACACACCAAGGGCTCGAGGTACCTCTTTAGCTCATTGTTGTCGCATATCGTTTGCGGAAAGAATGAGTCCTTAAATTTTAACATTTTATTAACTTAAATGATTGGGAAAACCCTCATCAATTGATCGCAGTGAATATTCCAAGTTAGTGAATTTTTTGAGCTCTCAGTTGTCAATAGCTGTATTCTTGTGAGTAGCTGATGTAATTCCAATCGCAACTGATAACTTCATAAGATATTTTTTACTGCATTACATATATTTATTATATGTGACCTGTTTAAAATTCTGGATTAATTATATGCAATCGTAAAGAGTTGATTGGAATCTCACTGAAGTCCCCGAAGATAAAATGTAAAACTCCGCTTGAGGAATAACGTAGAAATTAAGTGCGTAATACGAGTATGATGGTAAAGCACCGTGACTCTCGTTTAACCGCATCCTAATCTTATCATGATATTTGTAAAACTTGGTGTTCACGATTTCGTTATTGTGTTACGAATAAACCAAAAATCCATTTCTTAAGAACATTTAACAACTCATAGTAGTATATCACCATTACATTATAACACATACTAAGAAACTAATGAGTTAGTTGTTGTTTGTAAGGCTTCCCATGAAATACGACCTCTCCTCAATCTCGGTTTTCTGTTCACATATTCCGCATTAAAGTATAAGTAGCATTGATCGTAAGTATCCTGTCTACGATCCTTATCCTTCATCCTAAGCCTTACATTTCTAGGCAATATTTTTTGTTTCGAAATCCTAAATGTCTTTTCTCGATTCAGGCAGCCAGTTCCGCAAAAAAGCGTATTTTAATAGGATTCCTTTCGAGGAAAGGAGGGCTGATAAGGGATGAAAAAGGTCGAATTCCCTCGCAAAAAACGAACTGCGATCACTCTCGGCTTCGACACGCTTACGCTCTCTGATTTCGGCTAAGAATTCCTCTGATGACTTCTTTTATTCACGCTTTATGCCAGTGGCAGGGATTCGTCGTATTCTGGGTGGCATACGTTTAAGGATAAAGGGGATCCATACGTATGACGCATTCGAGTTGGGCAAAGGGAGTTTTTAGCTCGTTGGCCTTTTTCTTCGGCTTATTCATTCTTTTTAAGTATTTCTTTTGATAAAACCGTCTTTGAAGCCATCCTTTCCTCTTCTGGAATCGAGTATTTTGTTATGTTTTGACGATGAAAATATTTTGGATTCTAATACTTTGGTGGGTGTCCAAACAATTTACTTGGCGTGATGAGGCCCATTTCTCGAGAGCTAAATGGTCGCAACGATGTAATTTATGAAATCAATGCACATTTCTAAATTTTTTTCATTTTTAACTTCGTTGCTTCTAAGCCATCCATAGATTATTACTACTTCTCCCAGTATATGCTTAAGATTGATATTCGTTCTTGTTTAAATGTTTGCTCAAAACGTAATTATGATTCTCGTTGGTTTATTAGCTTAGTGTTATCTATTTCTAACATTTTTTGTTTTCTTTTCTAATGTCTTTTTATATTAATAATTATATGGGTAATGACGATACGTTTGATGGAAGAGAAAACTTTTAGTCTCAATCTCGCCGAAATAAAGACGTGTTATTGTTATAATTGGGGGCTGATTAGTATTAAACGAGGATTTGGATTATTATTGTTTCATTGCACGTATTAAGATATATATTGTTTGATCGCATTCAACATATGTTTGACATGCTTTTCAACCTCACGAGTCACACCATCGAAATTTGTAGTTTCTATGACATAAATGAATAGAAAGTCTGTAATTCACGGTAACCATTGTAAACCCCTCCTCTGATTCACACCATGAACCTTTTTTTCTTAGTTTTCGTGGACAAATTTCGGTCTTGAGAATACGCCCTATTCTAATGGCGTGTTTGGCTGCAGTTGTGAATATTTAACTCCACATCAAAGTATATTTTATTTACTCCTCTCTGATACTAGTAACAAATTACTGATATTCATTGCGCCGCAAATTATTTACTATTTTAGAAGCACAGAAATAGGTGGCATTTTTTTTTAGAATTTCGCAATTTCTGTTGTCCTCTTGATCTCATTCTCGGAGTGGGATGCCCCGTCGTTTGTTTTGTGGGCGGTTCAATAGAACAGACGCCGAGAAGCGATGTGGGCGCCGACGGTCTACATTAACTTGGCTGGCGTTGAATTGATTCTAATAAAAGATTTATTAAATTTGACGCATGTTTTAGAATGCTACTTTAACTGTAATCCACCATATCTACAAAATGCCAGCTGATTAAATTCTCGTTTTTATAGGCCACGGGAGATAGGCGTTTGTTATTGTAGATGAGGTGGTGGCTTTAAAATGTTCTGGAAGTGCTGTTTTATTCCATAGGTGATACACTCGACGAGATTAAATATCTTCATTCTATGGATCTAAGTAGGTGGCTAAAGATTTCAGTTGGAGAAGGTTTCTTACAACCTAATAAAAAGATTAATATTTTAGTTTTAAAAGTGGATAATATATATGTTACTATATGATACATATCGACGCCTAAAGGTGGCTGTTGAATTTATTTCATCGAAGTAAAATGAATTTTTCACTAATTAGAATGGGGGCGGGGCGACAGGGTCAAGTTCGCGGGTAGTAAACTCGTAGGGGAGCGAAAAATGAGTTTTAATTTCCCTAAATTGGAATTCCGTCGTCTTGAATTCCTCTTAATATGACGAAGATAATCATTTCTGATGCTGTATGTGTGTGTGTATATTCATCATTTGACGAATGCCTCTGGCTTGAATCATCATTTTTAGTCACTAGATAATATCCATTCATTTGAATTAACTATGTAATGCGGCACTATTGTAATCCTACAGTTTCGTATGTGATGCTGTTTGTATATTTAGGTTTCTAAATTGAAAAGTGTATTTTTCTTGAGCAATATTTGATTTATGCGTTTATTTTCCATATGTTCTGTTGAATTTCCTTTTCTCTTTGTCCTTTAATATTTCAATATCTTTTAGCATCTGTATTTTATTATAAAATTGCTTTTATATATTTAAAATATTTTATCTACTGTGTTTTTGTGGGTTATTTTCACCCACCTTTCCTGTGGGTGTTTTCCCGCAACGTGGGTATTTTTCTTAGTCAACCTTCAGTTGCATAGATTACTTCCCCACACTCTGATCTTTCTTTTTAATTGATCAAATGTATATAATAACAACATACGAAGTTTAGGTGGAAGAGAGGCCTACAAGGACCTTCGCCTTACAAAGGTCGGCTTCGCCAATAAAAGTAAATTTATCTCAAATCTAAAATATCAATGTTGAAGTAGTTAATGACGCTGTATCTGGTGTACATATAGAAGATATAATTGGTGTCGCCGTAAGTATCGCAGTTTTATCTGCCAATTGATGATGAGGACGTACGAGGGTTTATCGAAAAAATTCGCAGTTTGAAGCTCCACCCGTCCTCCAAAGTTTAAAGTATTCAAGCAGAAAGTGAAAGTTAAGAAATTCTTTAAATAAACGAAGTATAAAAAGTTAATTTCTTTTAAATGCCCTTTTCAAGCTGCAAAAGTTTCTTGCATTAAATAATATTTGGACCCTGGAATTTCCTCTTCCCAGGATGATAAAAGTTATCAAAACGACTTTACAGTAATCATTGATGCAATGTTAATTCTTTTCCTCGTTTCTGTCCTCGTTGATGACATACTCGGTTACGGTTATCCTCTTTCAATCGTTACTTTTGCTCTGGA
The DNA here is from genome assembly GCA_000376725.2 of Ladona fulva. NCBI lineage: Eukaryota > Metazoa > Arthropoda > Insecta > Odonata > Libellulidae > Ladona > Ladona fulva. The sequence goes on along the minus strand of KZ308355.1, from coordinate 682,339 downwards.
GATAGGATCAATAGAGAAGCTTGCTAAATAGACAAATCAGGTCTGTTATTGAAGTAGCCTTTGTGCGTTGATCTCCAATCACTGAATGCTGTGTGATTTTCAGGAGAATTACGTTCAATTACTCGCCGGGTTTCGCTTCTCTATTTTCCCCACCAATCCTCCTCGGAGACGCCCCCAAGGATATTCGAAAAGACCCTCGATTCTCTTCGACACAGTTTTTACAATTTTTTCGAGTAAAACTTGTTCATAATCATTCCTGTGAATGTCCGCGTGACATAATGTGAATATGACTTGGCAAACTATTCATAAGTCTCACAAGCTACTTTTTCAATCAATGATAGGTGTGCTTATCAGCTTGACCTTTTTTAGTCTTTCCAACAGCTATTCCATTTCCCGTTCACACATTCTCTAAGTGCTCTTTCCCTCTCTGTTATTCTTTTTCTCCTCTCCGTTCTTTGCTCTCGTTCTTATGCTTCGTCCTTCCTCGAATCCAATCTTCCAATTGAATATCTGCCGATAAAACGCAACGAGTGTTTCTTTGTCGGAGGTCCTTTCTCACTGGCTTTCCAGGAAAGTTCTCGGAAAACTTCTTGCGTATGTCTGTAGGAATTTCCCTGGAATGGAGCTCTTAGGTTTATTTTTCGTGATTTTATTTTCTCGTATCCGCTGAGAAGAGGGTGGGTTGCGTCGTCGAGGATCGATCTCTTGGTTTAGTCTGTATGCGTCCTCGAGTATGAAACATTCATTTGCTCTCTGTCTGCAAATTAGAATGTACTATTTATCGAAGTCTGCATTTCCAATTTCTATGTCAACTTTTTTCTTATTTTATCCAGAGAGTGGTTTGCAATTGTGGTGTATATATCCGTTAAGGAGAAAAAAATTTTGTTTATTCTAAAAGGGAAGAATACTTAAGAATCATATACATAGTTACTTAAGAGAAATCAGCGTAAAAAGCGATAAATATTTGATTATCATCAAAAAAGCAGAATAATTATGTATATTCATACATAAACATTTAAGCTATGTTGCATTAAGTTGATATGTAGTAAAAAAGTACGTAATAACTGAGTCTGTCAAAACAAAGAAATATATAATTTACAGTGATGAAAATATCTTCATCTATCTTCCTACTCTTATTTTTATCTTTATGGTTTTTCTTCGTTTTAGTTTTTGGCGTAGTGTAAAAATTGTAGCACTTGAAATAGTTTACTTCTTGCTATGGAACGTTTTTAAAGAATAAAGGAAAAGAGCACCTTTACCACAATATTTTATTCCACGACCATGGTGACCCTTTTGGTAATCATCAGGGAGTTAATTAGTAGATTCTATGATCATTTTATGTGGTGATCTTGAATCTATAATAGAAGACCCAAGGTGTGCGACGTATAACATTATTTTTACTTTAAAATAAGTTGATGACGATTTTTGCGAAAATAATTCCTCGTCAGAGAATTCGACGGAATTTTAAATGTTTAAGCGCCTGAAAGAAATTTTAATTGGGCCATTGTGATGCGTATATGATTAGAGATAATTTCCTTAAGTAGTTTCCCTATCAGAGACGAAAAATATTTCGCGAAAATATGCTACTGCCCTTGGCTGAGAGACGGATCTTTTACAGGGGTTAATATTCTCAAGTAGAAAATTCCGAAAAAACCGAAGTTTTCCCTTGTGCTGTTGTTTTAGTCGATGTGGTCTCGGGGAATCGATCGATTTATATATTTCCACCCCCGGCTTGGGAATTGGCTCGCAGTGTAAGGTATTCGAGTATTGGGACGGGTTGCGTAAAAGGAAGAGAGGGCGGGGTCGTGGTGGGGGGCATCACGGCGTCGGTTTGGCGGGATCTCGCCGTCCCCTCTCCGTCTCGCCCGCTTCCATATCGATCCCCTGCGGCGCTCTTTTACGCGTCATCGGGGGGGGCGGGGGTCCATCGGGGGGAGAGGAAGGGGTCGCCTACGTGGGAGGAAAAAGCAGGAGTAATGGGACTCCCACGGGTTCGAAGGAATTGGAGAGAAAGGGGAGACCGAGGAGGAGATTGGTTTCCTTGATGAAAATTGGAGGAGAAATGGAACAGGGATTAATTATGACTTGGGGAAAAACTCGCGGAAGATGTTTGTAGGTTTTTCTACTTGTTTCTCGCTTTTTCAAAGTACATTCTCTGCGTCTTTCCTGAAATATGTTATGATGTACTTACGATCTGCGCTCGTTTGATTATATTTTTGGGGATATTTTAGTTCGTAAATTGGTTACTTCTACTGTAAGTTGCTTATTCTTTTATGGTGGTATGAATCTGGTAAAATTTTCGGAGCGTCTGAGATTCAAGTCTAATAAGTAATTGTGAGTTTGCATCTGACCTCTCCGCTATTAGTTTACAGCGGAAAGAAAAAAATTTTATTTCACGGTTTTCTCTTTGGAATTTTGGGTAGCAAATTGGTACGGTAGCAATTTGGGTACGGATTCAATTTTATTCATAGGGTTTTCTTGTGGATTGACATGTATATGTATTACGAAGGTAACTTGTAGATATTTTTACCACTAACAATAAGGCAAATTTTAAGGTTAGTTTCAAATGAAATTTTATCTAAAATATAATTTGAATCTATATCTTTGTATTCTTAAAATTATTCCGTTATTTCTAACCAAATTTTAGCCCTATCTCTTGTATTACTTCTGGTCCCATGTATGCTCTCTTAAAATGTTCAGGTCTCTATGATCTATAAATGAAGGAAATTTCATATCCTTTTTACGAGAGAAAAATATCTTTAGGTGAGTGACGGGTTGTTATTAAAACTTCTCCAAAAGTCAATTTTTGTGGCAAAATTTTTTTTATGAGCGAGAAAACATCTATTCTTTCGTGAAAATATTTTTCGATGTAATTATGCTAATCTTCGTGATTTTTCGTTGAAAGTAGGCGCAAAGCATCCGATCAAATCTCTTCTAATCATTTGCGTCAAGATAAATAAAAAGTCACGGAACGAATCGAGCATCGGTTTCGCGTTTGCATTTGCTATCTCTGTTATTATTTAGCCTTCTCTCTTCCTTTCATTCTTTAGACTCTAAAGAGATATGAAAGTAATAAATTTCCTCTGGTATCACTTCCCTGGGGGATTTGACGTTAAAATGAACCGGTGTATTTTAAGTGAAAATTTGACGCGCGTGAAATCGTTTTGGAATTTTTCCCGCAGTCTGATAGCGTTTATCCTTTATGGCTATTCATTCATTAGAATAAACCACACTATCGATTTATCACATTTCTCAATCTTTGAAATGGCATTAATGATGTTTACCAGTTCTATTCGTTACTTAATCCAGGGGTCCCACCTTTTTTGGGGCCTTTCTCCTCTCGATTTTTATGTAAACCATCATGTACTCTAGAAGGTGTCAACATTCTGGGAAATTTCGCTTAAACAACTAAATTTGGATTAACTTAATAGCGTAATATCATTATTGACCTGGTTATCGTCGTGTCCTTTGATAAGTCTCCCGTACCCTGGGGCCTTTTTGCTCTTGAATGGGAACCAATGGTCTCCTCCGTCTATGGAAAATGTCCTGTTAGTTAAGCTGGTACATGTGCATTTTCCCTCTGGGGCGAGGAACCCCTAATATCGAACCCGATATTCTAAATGAGCTTACAACCGTGGAGTACGAGTTTACACAGCATCTAAATTTCTTTTATTGCGACTGACATTTCTTAGCTGATAAAAAGGCTATTGATATAAAATGTTTCTATGCGGCATAGGTAGTACCATACTATGATAATACTCACAAGCAAAAAATAGCGCACCCCAGACGAATAGTGCATGAAGAGCGGAAGTTTAAGGCACCTAATTAATTGTATAATTAATATGCAAGTTTTTCTGTAATAAATGGATGTTGGGGACTGGATATTTGATCAGTTTTTAGTGGTACATTCCCTGCATTGATATCTCAATGGTTCCATCTGGGTGCTCCGTTTTTTACAAAACAGCACCCTCTTTATCTTATGGTTATATGAAAGTCTTTCACTCTTTGAGGCAATATTATCGAATGAGTTCATCATGAGTTCCTGATGTTATTACTTAGTGTTACTGATTTGTCTCTGCTTTGAATTTTGCGTTTAACCCCTTCCTAGGATCATTAATTTGTGCTTTTTGCTAAAGAAATATTATTCACCTAATTAGAAATTTTCTACTTTTTATTATTATTATTATATTTCGTTCTCGTTTCGTGAGCGTTATGGGAAGGGACTGATGTCAAGTCCCATACGATTATACAGGATACTAGTCTTCATTTAAAAATTATCTAATAAAGGGGCAGGTATCCAGAATCACAGACTTTTGAACTAAATATAAGTTAAATTCAGAGTTTAATTTTTCCAACCTGGCTGCCAGTGCTTTTGGTACTACTCCTGTTGCGGATATAATTATGAGAACTATTATTATTTTTAAATTTCCATGGGTTTTTATTTCTATTGTTAACTCAAGAGTACTTGGTTATTTTTCTTAAGTAAGTGCTTTGAGGATTATAGTTTAGAGTTACCGCTATGTCAATTATTAAACCTTTCTGATTAATTTTATGAATGGGAATTATATCCGGTCTATTGGATTTAATGGTGATTTCTCTATTCCAGTATTAATTTATTCTGTTACGAATAGTCTTGGCCAACATGAACTCTGTTCCACCTAACCTCTTGAGATATTACATGACAATAATATTACACTAAGAACCAAAAACAATTAGTAGAATTAAGTTCAATCTAGAAAATAAATCAGTACATCCTAACAAATCGAAAAACAGTTAAAAGGTAACTAGTACAAACAGAAGATACAAAGTAATATCACTTTTTACGGAATTACGTCTTAACAAAATTGAGGTGTTTAACGAAACGGTGGATGAAGAAATTAAGAAAAAAAGTCAGCCGAAACCGGAACTCGAACGAGGATTTCCCTTTTTACGGGAGGTTGCTCTTGCCAACTAAGCTACCACGACATAATAATCTCTCCATCGATTTTTAAAACTATGAAGGTTAGAAACCATGGATCTTTAAGGCAGTTTCCTGCGTCTTCTATTTTGATAATTTCTGATTACGGAAAACGCGACCATTCTCCCTCAACGTCCTACGTAACTATTAAATAGGATTCAGAATAGTTCCTTCCGTCTTCATTCCGCCGAGTTTTATCTTCATTCGGCGTAGGATTCTTCCCTCTTTTTCATTTCCCGAAATTCCTCCTCGAGGGCGCGCTCAAGACCACTTCTCCGTCGACCCTTTCACACGGACGTCACGTCGCCCTTCTCCATCCCTCCCCAATTGGAAAATCCTCCCTGTCAACCACCACCTCAAAGGGCTAAACGCTCCAAAACGGACGGGTGTAATCGTCGAATAACTTCGGCATTCCTCTTAATTAATTTCTCGTCCGGGGCAAATGGTTTCTTTCTTTCGATTCCGCGTATTTCTGGGAGCGCGGGGAAATTCCGTCATTAATTATGGGTATTAATTTGGAGCGCTCGTCACCGAAGCGCGAACTTCGTGGCTGCTCCTCAAGTGCTCCAACTCTCAAGCGCCTGTTCGTTTGCGAATGAATGCCTTTATGACAGTTTCACCGTGTATCCCAATGTTTCGAGTTTCATCGGATATTGGTGTTTAATGGCGACTGTAATCGTATCAATTCCTTCCACAGCTATAAAAGAATGGTGAGCTGAAGCTCATCTCGAAAAGCAATGCTATCAAATAAATGAAGGGCTCGTCTATCTTTCCTATATCCAGCATAATGCGCTTTCGACCGCCTTTATGTGTTGATTCAGTTTGGAATCATGACTTACAGACTCAAAGGATTTAGAATTATAATTTTCGTGTTTCAAGTGCTCGTGGAGAAATGCTGGTGGTTTTAATGGGAATCAGGTTAGAACTTCAGTTTCGTAAAACTTCCTGTAACAACTTTCGTTTTCGCCGATATTTAGCGTTACCTTAACCAAGAGTTGTGAAGTTGGAGGTCTCGCCTTTCCTTAAAATTCGCTTAAAATATATCCTATCGAAAATTATCTTTTGTGTATCCTTAGCCGTAATTAAGTTTTTCTTTAGTCAGGTTTAATCTCATTTTGTTATTTGGCGTCGTGTTGATTATTTTTATCTCCCTAAGCTCTTTACTTGGTTGAATCTGAAATAAAAAAAGATCTTGCTTTGTCAAACCTTTCTAGAATCCTTAGATTGTAATCCCTGAGGACTTTTACTGACAAGCTCATGTTGAAACATTAACATTATGGCTGAAATTGTTCATCGTTCAAGTAGATTTTATATAAAAATTTTAAATCAGTAAAGATATCTAATTTGCAGTGATGCGGGAGAGAAAGTGTTTTTGTTTTAGTGGATTATTTTTTGTTCCCTTACATTCGTATCGAATACATATGATATAGCGTTACAACTTACTTTCAGAGAAATCTGAAAATAAATAAAGGTAACCGCGTCTGTTTGCTCGTTTTTAAATCCGATGAAATTTACGGAAATAGCGATGACCTGAATTTATATGGAATTAAGGGAATACTAAATGTTATCCTATGAGTTATGAAGAAAATACAGCCTCTTTCTGGAATACGATCGGGATTAAGTTTAGCAGCTAAAAAAAAAGGAGCGATTAGACTAGTGTGCTTTTTTTTTATTTACGCGTTATGGTAGCGAGGTATAAGGGATTCCTTTTCAAGTTTCGGTGAAGCAGAGAGGGATTTGCAAGATTACGGTGTGGAAAGTCGGATTGGAACAGATGATAACCAAGTGGAGTTTTTTGTGAGACACTTTATTCGTATTTTATCAAAAAAAAAACGATTCAAAAGAATTAGGATCGTTGCGGCGAGTCGAGGAAATTTCAGTTTTTTTGCCTCTTTAACTTTCTCGCGGTTCAGAAATAGCGAAGGTGAGGTGCGATTTGCAGATTATACCATTTTGCAATTTCAGTATCGCAGACTTTCCCACTATTTCCCACATTTTATGAGATGTAAATGATAGGTTGCCTGAATTTAATGTCACTATCTCTAAGATATTGAATCCACGATGTATTTTTCATGCGGCATTATTAAAATAAATTAATGAACTATGCTCGTTATTTTACAATTATTTAATTTTTCATCTTATGGAACATTTAGAATTGATTCGTATTTAAGAGTAGGATTTAACCATTTAGTATGCTTCATTTTCAATTGTTTAAGGTCAACTGTCAACCGTTACTTTACACTCATCAATATATTTTGTAATCAACGAAACCCGTTTTATTTTAAATGTGGTACTAGTTACAATAATATTCCTCCTTAAAATTTCCCTTATGTTTTCTTTTATTTCTCTCCGGTCTTCTCTTTTGTAGCATATAATCGGTTTGTTCTCTTTGTTGATTTACCATTTTTTATAATATTATGCAATAAACCATTCACTACTTTTCACAATATTATAACAAATGCATTAACCTACTAATATGCATAATTGCTTATGAGTGAATTATTTAAAACATTTTGTATAAAAAACACAATATTGAAATTGTATATTTTATTGATATTGCAATATTTTAAGCGTCTCTATAATTGGAGAACTTGCACAGAGTTGTAAATGGGGTACTACTGATGATAAATATTATTATCATTATATAGATAGAATGATATAGAAGTGTAAATATTTTCTGAGTACTGCTACATCCAGCGTTAAAGTTTATATTTTTGTATTCCTGCAGAAAATATCTAAAGCTTTATTTATGTCATCGAAGAGTGTCAATTTTCATTAGCGATAAAAGATACGAAATAATTCTCAGTATCATACGAAGAATTTCGTTGAAATCAATGAAAATTATCGGTATACCTGAATGGCAAAGTATGAATGTCCATATTGCCATGATATGGTATCTGTTTTAATGTCAATGATGTAATCAGTACATGATAATTAACCGCAGCTTGTCTCACTCTGAAAAAAGACAAAACCTGTTTTGTTCTGAGCGTGTGGAAACGAACTCGAAATGATTTCGACCGGAACCGAAAGAATAAAGCATTACCACTGCTGAATATTATGAATTAAAAAAACCTCGGATCGAAAACTATGAAATAGAATGAGATTCGGAGAGTTATTGGAAGGAGGCGTTGGCCACAATGAGGAAAAGGTTCTTTATTTAGCAGGTTTTTGGGGAAAGCGTGGAAAAAAGGGTTTTTCGGAGGGGAGCGGGGGCGGCAGTGTAGTTTAGGGGGCGTTGCCCGGGATACGTGCTCCCCTCGGAAACCCTTCCCTTCCACTGCATTCCACGCTCATCCTAACTCAGGTCAAAAACGTCCCTTTTCTCGCCGCTTTCCTTGCCTTTCTATCCTCAACCTTATCTGTAAGCTACGATGGCACTTCAATGGGAGATGAGAATCTACTATTAGAAGAGGGATTCAATCCGTTTGAATCTATCGAAGGTGGGTATTGTAGAGAATTTGATATGCTTTATCTGCGGCTTCAATTCAGCCTACTTAATGCTGTCTTTCTTAGAATCGTTGTCAGGAGATGTGGTTACGTAGATGAGTTTGTTCTCTGCTAGCGATGGCCAAACAAGTTAATTGTTATGGTTATAGGACTAAGGTGTTTTCATCCATGATAACTTATTGTTAAATTTTGTAACATACATATATACGAATACTCTTATTTTCGAGTGTGTATATTCGTACGAAAGACTTAATAACAAAAATAATGCCGGCATAGAAACTCCCATTGTCCTACATCATTTTTGCTATCAGAATCCGTTTTACGTATCCCAGAATTATATTAGCTGATTATTTGAAACAATTATATCTTTTTTCCAGAATCTCGTACTCATGTCTTCAGAACTTTCAATTTAAGTAACTCTTAAGTGACTTAAATTTAAGATTTAAGTGAATGTTAGGTCTCAAGTAGAGCACGTTGGTGTTAAAATGATGTAAAAGCAAAACGTGTACTAGTCTACAATTTAAAGAAACCAATGTGCAACATGACCGGTTTCAAGGTGGCACCACAAGGTTATCTGGGAGACGGGTTAAAAGTGGGAAAAGAAAGGGCATCCAGATATTTATTAGGAAAAGAAACAAAAAGGTTCAGTTCATTGCTATTACCGGAACTATACCTGTTTTTTTATTTTTGGTCGTTTTGAGTGGATTTAAAATTATTTATACTTTCGTTGTTCTCCTGATTAAGAATGGAAATAACTGGTTCTGTTCCGTATAAACTTCGTTACAATTCTGTCTTTCAGATTATATATTGTAATCCTGCGTAATCAATAGGGTTAACCTTGGTAAAATTCTGGAATTGAAATAGAGCACCTCTGCATATTTTCGGTGGTGAATATCTTTGCAACCTTTGAAGATTGAAAGCATTTCCGGCATTACTTTGTGGAGGGTCATTTTTTTCTTTTAATTTCGTGGAAAATCTTCTTAGTATTTTTCGTATGTGTTTTAAAATTATGAATGACATCTTAATTATTTCCTCATTGCGTTATTTACTACGAAAACTTACGGCAAGTAATGGCATCAATATTCTTTCGTTTCAACTTTTCCTTCCGCTGGACGAAGTTCCGAAGGAAAAATCTTTACGGAAGCCCTACGTCTCAGACTTGGCTCAGAGGAGTTTCCTTCCTCATAAACAAAAAATCTCGTTAAATATGAATTCGGAATGTCGCTCTCGAGACCTTTTTGCCCTCTGACCCAATTACTCGCCACCACTATGTTGCTCACCACCGAATGCAGTTCTTGTGTGTTCGGAGGTGGTGTTTATTTCATAAGTTCCCACGTAATATTGGCTCGGTCTCTTTGTGTTAGCTCTCCAGCTGCCGTATCGAATATTACGAATTCATTATCCCGGATAAACCGCTTCGTTATTTTTTCTATTTCGAGACGGTGTCATGGAGAGTATTTGGAAGAGACCATGATATTGATATCGAAAAGTGGCGCAGTTTGCGAAGTGACGGACACTTTTGTGTCGACACTTCAAATGAATGATTTTATTCTGTTTCTATCTACAAAAGATTGAGTTTTAGTATAAAAGAAGAAAGAAGTGGAAACACAAGACATCCTATCAACGGAGCATGGTTGTTTATAGGTTAAAATTCCTGCCCGCTAAATGGGAGACCAGGGTTCGAGTTCCTGTCAGGTCGATATTTTCTTCTTCTGTTTATCCTTGAATTGACTTATGTTATGATCGGAAATCGATTGCCGTTAAGGTTTTTCCTGAAAGGGTTGTCTTTTAGAGATTGCCATGTTATAATTACCAAACCATTTTGCAGTGAAAGTTTATAACCCTCTCAATTGGAGTTAATATTATTTTTAGTCATTTTAGATGAATTATTAATCCTAATTTCGTCGTCGTAGTAAACTCATTGAAGAACTTCAGGTTTAAATGATTTACTAAGGGTTAATTTCGAAAACGAACTTTTGCATTCGGAAATATTTTTAAATAGTATATTCTTGATGACATGTATCTACTTTTTGAGGGAAACAATAATTATATGATTCCAATTGTTCTAGTTAATTCGGTTGTGGAGTACTTAGTGTACTGTAGGCATTGAGCAGCGACATCTTCGACCTGCCTACAGTTTAAAATATTTTTTGATTATTTATCATATGATGACTGAAGCAAAAGAACATAAGGCTCTCGATAATTAAAGCTGAGTTTCGGTATAAAGGATATTTGGAGTAATGATTAAGAATCAGTACCAAAGACGTATTGTATCGAAATTTATAAGCAAAAATTCTTGTTTGACAATTGTGTTTGTTGGTTAGAATGATATTGATCTTCGTATAAACTCCATCTTCACAATAAAAAGTGAGGAAGGTGATTTCTACCAAGATATTTTGTTTTAAATTTCCTCTTCGGCACCTCTCACCTTGTGGAATTGTGCTTACCATCTTCCTTACCTTTTATTGGTTATAATGATATTTAATTTACACACTCCCGCGGATTGTGTGGATCAGATTAAGCGGAGCGATTAGTTGGTGTGTTTCAATGTTGTATCTTGTGAACTGTTTCGTCTTCGTCCACCTTCCTGTCTTTTTATTCTCATTCGTTGGATTTGATATCGTTTGCTCATTAATAATTTATTCTCATCTGTCGTTTCGATTCATGGTACGTGGGTAAAGTGTTTGTCGCTCTCACACGTGAAGGATTCTTTGATGGGAAACCTTTCAGTCTCATCTCTGCATTGTTGCACGTCCAAATTTAGTATGGCTAAGCTGCTCAATGAGAAGATATTATTTTGTCGATAATATTTTGCTCTCCGTTCGCGCAAACGCCCATAAAACGCAATTCTGCACTTCACGCGAATGGTAAACAGCAAACTTGGTTAGTACTGCTGTATTATGAAACATAAAATTCTCGCCATTTCCAAAATTAAGTTCAATACATGTTATTTATTCGACTTTTACTTTCGTTGTGTAAACATTCGCTGCGTAATTAACGCTCTTTTAGTTTTAATACTCTTTTATAATTTATATGAAAAAGTGAAAGTTCTGTTTGATATCCTAAATATCTCACGGATAAACTGAAAGAGGCAATCTTTCGACTGATGTAATAAAGTTAGTTATGTTTTACCTTTTAAATTATATTTCCAAAATTAGGGTGCTTTTGAAACACTCTGCTGATGGGATCTAATTGATACATTTTTGAAAAATAATCAAGAGTTACCCCCTCTACTCCTTCAAGTAAATTTTGTTTGATCTTTTCCCTTTGGAGGATGTTGTGAATTCAAATTAGAAGTAGATTTCTTTTGAAGAGAGTACATATTCCTGGAGGGGAAAGAAAGTTCTCAATTTTTGGCTCCATGTTTTTTTTCTGTTACGAAATATGAAGAATCCGTAATAGCAAGAATATTGAATTTATTCTAAAAGAATTGCTCCCATTAGAATAAAATTTACAAATTGTAATGTTTTCGAGTATAATGTATCTGTTAAACTTTTAGTTTAGTATTTAATTTAAAAGCTGATAGCCTAATATTTAATATTTCGAATTGTTAAAAATATGGGACATTTTCGGCATTTATCCGTTTAAAAAGTTCACTCTTCTCTCAGATAACGAAGTCTGGGTCACTTCGCATTCCCCCCGCCAAAGAAAAGTGAACCCGCCTCTACTTGAACTATTGGCTCGATTGAAACTAGGCTTTGTTTTCTCAACTAAAGTTCTTCCTATTTCAGCCAACATATTTTTCGTCGGATCGTAATTGAAAAGTCATTCGACACGTCTCCATAGCTGTCCACGACACCCTTTCCTGAGGCGGGGGCGTCTGCAAGGGAGTATTTTTCCAGCGCCGCTATTATCGACCTGATGAATTCACCCCTGTCTGCAATATCAAGTGAAGGGAGGACGGTATACCCCACCTTGTGTAAGAGAGGGGAGACTTTGGCGCGCTCTTCTTCGTTTGTTTTTTCTGCAGAAGGAAAGTCGGTCTCCGCCCATTATCTCATCTCCGATCCTTTTTTCACCGCTCGTTTTACTCTCTGTTATCCGCGACGCGATGGGGAGACAAAAGCCGATTAGATTTCTGATCTCGAGCATTAATATATTTGAAGATTTACAGCCGTTTCGAGTACCTCTATGTGTATATAACTTTCAGAATTGAGCTTTGTTGATCTCGGTTCATTAAAATGGTGGAGTGATTTCATAATTTTCGTAATTATTCGAATTTTTATTCATCGATTGATTAATTAATGATCATTATGCAATGACGATGCAAGGTATGCGAAAGGAAGTGTTTGTTATCGCTTTGAAAATATCATCGTGAGTAAAATTCATTTATCGTTTGTATTCATTTTACTAACCAAGAATGTTCATAATATGCTGGTGTAGTTTTCCGAAATTGCAAAGATAATTTACAACGGTCAAGCGAGTGATTACTTCAACGTAAGTGAATGGTTTTAAGGTAATGCTTAATCTCATTAGGCCATTGATTTCTTCTGTTATGTTTTAAATTCTTATGTGCAAGTAAATTAGAGATTGGCATTAGTAGTACAAGAAGTTGGAGTGCAATCATGGTGAAAATAATTAGAAAAAATCTAAATTAGGATTTATTTCTATCTAATATGTGTTCACCATTATTTTCGCTACATCTCGCCATCTTAAATGGATTTTTTTATTCTGCCATTATAAAATATTAAACGAAAAATTGCCTTAACTTGGAATCTGATTTATATTTACATACGAGTATATTCCGTACGAGTCACCAGTGACGAGTTTAACTAAATATTTAAGCCTTTACAATTTACCTCTCATACCATCGATTTAATAAAACCCATTTTGGCTCTTGGGGATTTTAACACCCAACCTCCCTCCTAAATACGCCACTGTGTTATTTCTCATTTTTAATTTAACACTGCATAAAAATGTAATTTATGAATTAAAACTGTATATTAAAGTGTGCATAATCTTTATATAGCATTGCACTACATGGCTAGTGCTGATTTGGAAGAAAATACCTCGTAATATTCCTTGCGCGGGAGTGGAAAAACCGGTGGGTAATAAAAATTGGAACAAAACCCGACTGGATTAAGAGCATGCACCACGTGTGTGCTTTACGTCACTCGAGAGTGACGAGTCACCCCAGCGGAGAAGCTGTTCTACTTGCAGGAAATGCCATTTTTATCTTAGCGTCATTGTGTTGCTAACTGACTTTCGTCTACTCGATATCCTGGATTACTTTATATTTCTTCGCTAATGAAAAATGGCTCGCGTTCTCTTTTAAAGTTCATTTTCGAATAATATTCTTTGGTCTTTAATTGTTTCCATTAGGCAATAAATAACTATAATTACTTGATCATCTATTAAAGAGGTCCTGTGTTCTCCTGGCTTCTGTGTTCTGTGTCCTGTCCTGGCTTCGATTGACGATTACGTCTGGTACATTACTTTATCCTAAATCCTTTACCTCATCCTTTGGCTTTACCTTTAACTATATAAGAATTGCTTTATCCTTTATCTTTTGTAAAGTTACGTTATCTGAAGATGGATTATTTGGAAGTTCTTCACGATCAATAAATTATTCAAAGTGAAATCTAAGGAAAATTAAATAAATTTAAGCTATAATCATTGCAAATATTTTGGAATGCTTGTAACTTCGTATAGAAACTTCAAACCTTGTTTCAAGCACTTCGATATCTTCCTACCCCTTCCTTTCTCTACATTCCCTGCCGTTTACTCTCATCATCTCTCGACACTTCTCTAGCTCCCTCAGCAGTATATTCGTGGTTCTTCCATTCTCTTGAGAGACCTCCAGTGCCATTCAGTCTGCAAGGAGAGAAGTAGTCACGCAAAACCCACTTTTTGTTCGGGCAGATCACGCGCGAGGTCGCACGCTGAAAGGAATAAAATAGGAATCCAGTCAGCGTCCTCTCGAACCTTAACCTCGCTATTATATTTTTCATTCCCCTTTCGTGTCTTTCCCTCCTTTTTCTTCCTTTCGACCGTCTCGAGTCGTGTGTCTGGCTCTCTCTTGAGAGAGAGAAGTGGATCGAAGACGCTGGCGTGAGCACGTGCTCAAATGATGCAGAGAATATGCTATTTCAAAGGATGGTCAAAGGAGATGGGTGGAGGAGGAGGTTTAACTTAAGGAATCTCTCGGTAGGTGTATGACTGGCAGCTAGGTAGGTTCCGCGGCTAGGATTTACCTGGCGGCATCGCTGTATCATGATTATGTCCTTACTGAAAGCGATTTGAGAAAGGGGGGATCCTAATGAGAATGTTTGAAGATGGCAAAATATTGAAAGGGGTTTACTGGGGACTCCTAATAATAATAATGACTTAATTGGTTACATTTTAGTCTAGGGAGTCTACTATTACAGTTAACCGTTTAAATTTAGAAAGGAAACAACAAGATTCGAACCAGGGATCTCAGTGTTATAAGGCGATAACCTTAAACCCTTATGCTAACGAGGTGGGCGTGTCAGTTTATCGCGAGTCTTTGTTGCATAAGTATATGAAGTATGCGTGGAACGGGATGTGGCAGAAATTGATTCCACATTTTAATGTTATCGAAACGAAAAAGGAGATACTTTTATTAAAAATTGGTTTCACTGTTGTTTAAGCAAAGGGAAACTTTTTATTTACTTGGTTTTTAAAATTGCATCTCCCAAAAGGCGTTCTCTGTTCATATATTTGTTTAAAAAAATGTACATATTTAACGTTCAGTTGAAAATGTAGGAGGTAATTCTGCCGCACCCTGTTTATAATCGTATATTTTCTCTTAATTATGTAAACCAAGAGTTATTGAGTTGAGCCTTGCTTGGCGAAAAGAGCAATCTCACTAATGGAAGGGAAAGGAAAGAAAACTCTTCAAAAGGCGTAAAGCACAAAGGATAAACGGGAATGAATGAGTCTGACGAGACCGGGTCTCGATCCCGGACCTTCCGCCTCAACTCTGCCGGTTGCTCTAATTTTAATTCATATTAAAGTTGGTAAGAGCATCCCCTCGGATGAAAGTGGAAGATCTGGGTTCCTGTCCCGGTATATTTTTACTTATTTATTTTAGCTTATCTTTTGGGGACGTCACTAATATTTCGTTTTCACTTTCCTCATCTGAATATACATGTATGTAGTTTCATAATTACTTTGATTCTATTGAATATATTTAGGTATATAAACAGGATACTTTACTTGTTTTAACTCGATTATAAAATTTATGTCTGTTTCATTTTGATATTGATGCCCTTTTCCAATGATTTCTCTATATTTTGATAATTCGATGTACTAAATGAGTTGGCTGAGTAATTAATAAAACTTAATCAGTCTAATTGAATTCTTCCTTAATTTGATTCGTTCTAATTTTAAAAGGTAAACATAAATCAGAAATAATCGTATTGTATTGGAGATCGGAATAATGTTTTGTATTGGAGTGAGGAATGAATCCAATCCCAAGTAGTAGGGTTGTTGGTGTGCCTTAGATGAGGTACGAATTTTAATTTTTGATGCGATCCGGACATGAAAGCCATCGTCACGCGTTTCTCTGGTCTCGATGTTACTTTTCAGAATGGAAGCGATTGGCAAGATATTTCCTTCCTTTCTCTTCTTTGTAATATTTACCGTTTATTCAATGCATTGACCCGACGTAGTCCAATTTTCCGGCTAGATATCGAAATTTTAATCAAAATTTCGATTGCTTCGGTTTAATGGGTTTGGTAGCATGGAAAATCCTTTTCTGCAAAGCAAATCCTCTTCTTCGGATGCATATCTCTATTTTCCCCTCCTTTTTCTGTGCCAGAATCCTTTGTATCGCGCTATTACTTCCATTAATTTTCCGTCCAGCTTTTAATGAAAGGGATGAGCCATGATTCATCATTTTCTCCGTGGACGTGATGCTTTTAACTCTATGTGGAAAAAATCGCTTCCTACAGTAAATCAGCCTGCGAGATTATAACGGCGGTTGTTTTTCCAACGGGAGTTCTTCCTGAAAGAGTTAAGCTTTTTAAATGGATGCGATTTTTTCTGGCTCAGGTCATGCAGGGGTTTTATCATTCCAGGAAGTGCGTGAGATATGAAACTTATTTTCGAATATCTGTTCTCCTTAAGTGTCCAAACAGGTTTATCTCCATAAGCATAGTTCAGACCAGTATTCCATGGTTGAGAATTAATCACATCGGTTGGTTTGTTTGTTTGTTGGCTTAGACGCATCAAAATTTAGTTTAATTTCCAAAGTAGATTGATTCAGGATATCAAGTGTTTATTTGGAAGTTAGATATGTGGTTTTTCCACGAATAATTACAAAAATATCAATATTTATTCGCATTTTATCTTTGTGTAACCTAAGATTCTATGAAATCGGTATGATAATTGTTGTATATATTTCATACTCGATAACGCTAGTACGCTAGCGAAACTAATCGCTTAAAATAAACGTGTGAAAATTACAAAATTGTGTACATACTCTCTTTGCTAGCATTCTGTAATTGAAGATTGTATTTTGCCCATACATTTCTAGAATGAAAAACTAAGCGTTCGAATTAGATGGAGAAAATATATTTCCCAGGCGTTCTCAGCTGTGTTTTTTAGGGTTAATTGGAAATATACCTCGATTCATTGATTTCTCAGTCGTGCACCAAGAAAATATCCAAATAAATAGTCGAAGCAGATGATATATCAGCATTGTGTAAAGATTTAATTATAAATAACAGTCAAAGCTAGCGAATGAAGCCTTTTAAGTTGTAATAATAATAATTATATTTTTAAGTTCAATTTAAAATACATTACCGTCTCTTTGCCCAGTCCTGAACAGTGGTTGGATTCGACGTGTTGTTGACAGTTATTGAAAGCTGTATGAAACATCCACGTGTCATAGTTTTGCCCTTAATTATGATCTTATTTTTCACTTGCTGTTTAGATGTTCTTATCGATGTTAGCTTTTCAACATTAAGGTTTTCATTTGACGAAATTTGATGCTTGATTTGAACGTCTTAGGAAAGGTTACTATAGTTTGTTCGCAGGACTTTACCCTGGAACCACACAGCTGCAGTTTATTAAATTACATTTGGATCGAGTCGGAAAGGAAAGCATTTAACGATCCGTTATGTGTCTGTAAGCCTGATAATTTCTTTATTCCCAAAGCTCCCCCAACTTCCAAAACAAATGACACCATAAAAACGAATCAGCAAGATTCGTTAGTCAGGGGTCTTTTAAAGATTTCGGCATACATCAACAGCGTCGATGAACCTCCATTACGGAAGCGTTCTCGGAAAAAAGTCAATTAGGGCGGAATCGCGATTCATTTTTGAAATGATCGCGATTGTATCGAATGGCAGTGTTTCATAATGGGGTGCAAAACGCGTCAAAAACGCTGCGCGCCACGGTCAACCACTTTAATTTCCAAAGGCCATTGTGGAGCGGCGCAATTCCAGCGTGATTTGCGATGGATCGCCGTTCCCGTAATCGAATTCCCCGCTCTTTTCGTGGGTGGGCTGATTGGGTTGGGGACGTGATCCGTGCTGATGTACAGGGAGTGAGGTTGTTGGGGTTCTGCTCAGCGGGAGAGGGTTCCGTGATGGGCTGTTGTCATTTCAGGGGACTCCATGCGGTAGTGTTCGCTGTATCCCCTTGTATCTATCGGTTACCCATGCTTCCTCTTCCGCGGTACATCATTTGCAACAATGCTATTGTTCCGCAGCAATGCGTTTCAATTTTTCGCTGTTATAGATCGCGAAATGTCTCTTGCTTTTTTGATGGTTACGCTGAGGAAAGATGAGTGCTCTAAACCAATGTGAAATAAAATGCGTTATACTTGAGACGAACGTAAAAACATTATACGGTGTCAATATAAGGAACGGATGTAAACAGTGAGGACATATATAAGCTGACAATGTATTGCCATGCCTTAGAACGGATGGAGATATTGAAGAACTCTGTTCCCAAGCCTTTCCGTGACCAATACACTGGGTATATCCTCATATTTCTATTTTTTGTTATTTTTTATTCATCTCCATTGACATCCTTTTATATTTCGACGTTTTACAGTGTTGATTTTTACGTTATGAGCGAAACTAGCCCGCGCAAGTTAAAAATCCCTCACACATTTTATTGATCTTATTAAAGAAATACTATAAAGTTTCATTTAATTCTACTTCTTTCCTGTTATTTATCTTATATCTTTCGTCCATAACTTAGTTTGCTCTCTCTTTCCCTATTTCAGCTCTCGCTAATATGAAGGAAAATTCATGTTGGTTCATTTCCTCTGTAATTAGAACCGAACCTTGCTTTTTCCATAACTCCAGTCACTTCTCCTTCGCGGAATTTTCAGGGACGTAACCTCGTGAAAGACGAGCCTTGCTTAAATTTAATTTACAATCCTCCTTGGTTAATTTCGCGCTTCTGGGCTTTCACCGTGTTCGAACCCAGGAAAGCTGTCGCCGCCGTTAAATGTGCTACCCACTTAGCTATCCAATGGCCCCCTCCCCTCCGTCTTCCTCACTAAGGCTTACCCCATTCATTCCCTCCCCCAACTGTTTGCTTCTCTCCCCACCTCTCACCCATCGACGCTCGCCTTCCATTTCGCGGGGGAAACTTCTATCCCCTCTCAACACGTGCTCCATCCAGCTTCCGTACTCTTTACCCTATTCACTCCCTCTATTCTTTAATTTCCCGCCTCCCCTCGCCCGATTTTGGACCTCTTCGTCGCCCCTCTTCGAGTGGGAGATTCCCATTTGTATCCCGAGTGGGAGTAATTTAGTAGACCCTATCGTGCTGTTTGAATGAGCCGAAGTTTTCCGTTATATTCGGGGTTTTTTGGCGCTCGATTTTTCCCCGCATTATTCCATCGGAAACCGGCGGTTTTTTATGTGCGTATTTGTGCAACTCACTTGCTCTTTGCCGAGTATTTGATTCGTAGCCGTATGTGATTTTGATCGGTGATATCGGAGTTGATTTTCAGTCTAGTGATTCTGAGTTTGTCGATTGGTAAAGGGGCAATATCAGGCAAAACGGTTCGTTTGTCCTCCCTTCGATGGAAAATCAGGTTTCGTTTGACTTAGATCGGAAAATTAAACCGTATTTAGGCACTTGAACGCTGGGTGGAATATATCCATTGCTACAGAATAGCGGATATTGGAATACTATTTCAGGTCGTTGAGGAAACACGGATTCTGTCGTGTGTTATTGATGTGACAAACCGGTAGTGTTCTTCGTATGTATGGGCTCCCCAATAGCCTAGTGGGATGCGCGGTCGCATCTGATGGAAGCGGTCCGGGGTTCGATTCCTGGTGGGGGCCCATATGTACGAAATGGGCTTATAGTTCTCAAAGCACTTTTAACAGTACTACTTCGGGTATATTAGAATTCATTACCCAAAAGAATATATTCTTCATTGAGCGAGTTAAATTTGAAAAACCTACTTGCATATCAAGAAATGTATCGTTTTGGTATCTGATTCTTAGCAAGATAATAAGTTTTCTATCGGGCAGCAAATGGGCGCGGCTCTGCCTGTTAATATTTTTCTCTGTTTTGGGGAAATTGTGTTGCTAGTAAAAGTCGTCGACCAAAAAACTTAGAATCTAATCGGTCATTTTAAGGAACACGCGAAGATTCTGTTTCCGCTTTTCTTTTGTTTGTTTTGCCCCACGGCCAAGGGTCTTTCCTTCCTGTCATGTCTTCTCTTCTGCTTCTCATCCCGTGAAGGGAAATGGGAGGGATGAGTCTTCTTACCGACGTCTTTTCCTCCCTCAACTGCTTTTAATCAATTTCCTTTTCTGTCGCTTTTTCTCCATTCTTCTTCCCCTTTCACTCATTTTATTCGATCCCTCTCTTTGTCTGTTCTGTTCCTTCACTCTCATGAACCACAATATCCATACTTCACTGACTGTTCTGCTCACTATTAATTCTCGTTTTCATTCCTTCTCTGTACCTTTGCATCATTTTCTTCTTTTGACATTTTCCCTACTCCCTTAGATTTTTTTATTCTTTCTTTATGTTGATCGTCTATCTTCTTTTTTTCCTTGTTTTCCAAACATCTCTATTCTTTTTACTACTTCCTTCTTTTCGTTCATGGTGTTTTTGTTTTGGAATATGGCCGCATAAGCAACTCGTAAAGTCAAATTTTTTCTTTACTTCAGCCGCGAATTTTTATTAGCAATTACATTAAAAACAAAGTTCCATTAATCGTGTATACTTTTTCCATTTATATTATTCTTGCTATTAAATTTAAAAACTGGGTTGATTCTAATTCTTTTTATGAGTTGTAGCTCGAATCACTATTGTTTCGTTAGTTTTACGTACATTTTTTGTTTTATTAAGATTTGGTTTTATTTTGAATGTTTCACGCATTTTTAACCCTCTTAGTTCAATTTTTAGTATATGGTGTGTCAATCGCCTTGAGTGAAAAATATTCTTTTTCCATAGCTTAAATTAAGAAAATAAAACAACTTCAGTGAATTGTGTAGCCCATTAAAATATTCAGAAATGGATGCCAATTCGTTCGAAGTCTATGTGATAGAATTTGAGGTTTGATATTGTTATTGCTTTCATTTATCATATTAAAAATGCCTCTTCTCTACTCCTATTTTTACCGCCCGTATAACTCGAGGACTTTCTGGAAAAGATTCGTCTTTATAAACATACTTCTCCCTTTTGCTTTGCCAATCCTCGATAAAAGTTGTAAATATTATGAATATTTCTAATCTATTCTTACCTGTTCATTAAAGAAAATTTCTGTTGGTGCATCGAGGTTCGCCAGAAGAAATATATTCTAGCGATTGATAAATTAATTAGTCATCTCTGGTGTTTACACCGGATTACTTGGAGTTTTAGCCGCGATTAACAAATGTCTCTTATAGTACGCAGCAAGATTTTATTTCATACTTGTCACGCGTAAGATAACTTTTTGTTAAGAACTGATTTAACACAGTCGATTCTTAAGTTGCAGAAGCAGTTTCTCGGAGAGCTGAATTTTGGGAGATAATTACAACTTTACTGATCTCAATTAGCGGAAAATAAAGTCCTTCCGGTCCAGCGCTGGTACGAAAAAAGGGAGTCACCGTCTTGCGTTTTCATTTGCATGTGGAATGCTGCCGTCGTCATACTCGTTGGATGGCTTTTGGTGCGTGTTTCCGTTGGAGAAAAAACGCGATCGCTGCCCGAGGCTTCTTTCTCCCCTTCTGCTTTTCCAAATCCCCCTTCACGCGTCTAAATCCCCTCCCCACTCAACCTATTCTGTCGCTCTATCATAGGCCTACCCTCTCTCTGTCTATTGATCTAGCTGCTCCTACTTATGCCCTTCACCAACCATTGTCGTACTCTGTAACTCTGGTCTTATCTTGCCTTATAGTTTGGTCTGTTGATCTAAACTAGCGTTCCTTCCAGCTCTTCCTTCGCAATGTTAACATCTGCTTTAAGTTATATCATTCTATTTTTCTTCTTATTCTGCCGGGCATTGCAGTGTTTTGATATTTTTCCTTGTCTTTCAGTCTTTACCTCTTAACTTAATTTCTTCTGATGTCTCCTTTGACGTATCCTCTTATCCCTTTTATTTTTGCTTTGCTTGTTTGCTGTTTCGAAATCTTTCTGCTTATTGCCTTCGCAACTATTCCCAATCCAATTATATGTAAGGTTCCTTTTTTAAAGATGAATTTGCCAATTTCCATATCAATAGCGAAAAATAGTTTGAAGTCTGAATCTTAAAAATCTCATAAAGACGTTATTTATTTATTTTGTAACACTCAGTAAAACTATTCTCGTACCGTCTATTTTCTCAATTCGTTTACGGCGTTTTCTTTTCATACTTACGCGAAATATCCTTTCTCTATTTATAATGTCTCTCTCCATTATATTCTAACATGTTATTCCATCTTGTCTCCTGGCCCATTATTTTCCAAGCTATTTCAGCAAAGAGCGTTTACGATTCAAACGCTTCCTCTTTTCGTGTATCCCTCGCACCCCTAATCTCCATCCAACCGAGCATCTTCTCTGCACCCCATTCTTCCCTCCATACGGAAATCTCCATTCCATGTTCGGCGATCCCTTCGTCATCGCGAAGGAGCGGCGAAGGCGACCGCCGCATCCGTTGCACGTGCATGCTGAAGGAGCGACGGGGGGTCCGATGCAGATGAATGGAGCGCGGAGGGGACGGGAGGGGCGTCGTCGGTGGGGGTGTGGTTCGGAGTTGCCCCCAAAGGATTGAGGGGTCGTAATGGGCCAGCGGATTTGATGGCCATCGCTTTATAGTTACTCGTCATTTATTTGAGTGGATTTTCTCTCGAGGGGATTTCGTGGCGTTTCGTTCGGGTTTCGAATTTTCGAGCATTTTTAGCGCTCGGGCGGAGCGATTTGCCGCATTCCGCGCACAATTGGTTGTATTAGTTTGTTCCGAAAAGCTTTTATATCTGTATGAGGAAGTGGGCGTTGTTTTTGCGGGTTTGATTTTCATGAAAGCTATCCTCTCGTGTTTTCGTTGAGTGATCATCCATCGCGTTTCCAAATGTAGTGCCTTTGGCGTAGATTTGATGAACTTACTCTGTCGATGCGCGTTTAATATGCTCCACTGCTTTTAAAAAGCTAAATCAAGTTAAATCTGCTTTCTTGAGTGTTTTGTATTATTTTATTAGGGTAATTATTAAAAGTTCCTGCTCTGGAAAGGCAAGTAGTCGAGCATTTAGTTTTGGAAGTAACTGGTATCAATTACGGAAGCTTAACAATAAGAGACTGCCTCTAACTCTTTTCACAGATATGTCAGAGTATTATTTGTACAGTGATTAAAGCTATTAATTGTGACTAAAATAATCGTCCCCTGGAGAAACAGACAGGTCGAGTCAAGGTCGAAACTCGAACCCAGGTCCTCCGATTTCGGGCATTATCAAACATCATTTCTAAATGTCCTGGCATGATAGCTCAATGACAAGAGCAGCCTCCCGGAAAGTGGAAGAGCCTGGTTCGAGTCCCGATCCTGTCATATTTTTTTCGTATCCGTCCTCCTCCTTGGGAATATTCCTAGCCGCACTACTTTTCTTGCAATAACATCGCCATCGCCTGTAAAACAGTCGTGTTATGCGAAAAATTGTATTTATTTCATATTTATATTTAACCTGGAATTTAATTTAGTTTTTCTCCTGTGAGCTTTCCTGCTATTCATAAAATGTATCTTTTCTTCCTTACGCCACCCACCGAAAACTCATGTTTTATTGGTACGAAACCTTTGTCTTTCAAGTGGCTACCTAGTGGACTCGGAATTCTTTTTTTCTTTTCATTCCAAAATCTGCTTGATACTTTTTCTTTCTCGGGCTTAGCCGCCAAAGACTACCCTAGAAAAGAGTTGGCAGTCGCTCGTCCTGTCATAAATTGTCTCATCATTTTATTCGTATAATCTAGTTTGGGTTTGTCACATTCCCAAACGTGGACAACCTTAAAATGAAATTTCCCGTTTTCTGAAGGATAAAGAAGTTTTCGTTGCCAATTTTCTTAAGTGAGTTTCGCTCGAACGAGAATTCAGTCTAAAATCCCCTCACGCTATTGAATTCTCGATGTTTAATTCTTAATGCCTTCATTTTAAGAGAGAGAATTGTACGGTAGGTTAGGTTCTCATCGTCAGCTACAAATGAGGAAATATGTTTACTAGAGCAGACGTGTTTTATCAATATTTACCCACTTATCCATTATCCTTGTGTTTTAATAGATCTGGAATGGGACGCCCGATGATATCATGTTAGTCATTATCGAATTCTGAATTCATTATTCATTTTATGCAGCCCAAAGAGGATAAAGTAACATTTAATTGCTTTAAATGTAACTAATTCTTCGAATAGTTCTGTATGTGCAGGTGTTGCCATTCCATAGCAATTCTTTTCCTTTTGAGGAACTGAATTGAACTGAAGGAACTGAAAGTTATCTTTGATTCGGTTAACTGAAGTTAACCGAATCAAAGATAACTTTGAAGAACTTGATTCACACAACTATTGACGTTGGTTGTGGACCTGAAAATTTTGACTTGTCGAAGTTTAATCAACCGTGTTTAATTGAAATTTAAACATTTTATGTAGTCAAATACACAGTATTTAAGCTCTACATTTGAGTTTTCTAAAATAGTTAATAAATGAATGTTTCGGGAAAAGCTGAATTGGTATTCCCTCCATCTTACCATTGTTTTGTCGATTCAAAAGAACTTTAGTGCTTAAATTCTCCGGTTATACTACTTAACTGTATTAAAGCGTGCCGTATTGGATTGGTTCGTCGCTCATGAAGAGTTTGGGAAGTGGAATAATTTCTCTACGAAGTTGCACCGCTGTCCTTTTCGAAGTTACATCATACCTTTTTACCCTCTAACTAAGCGACGATGTAATTATATTTTGGTGATCTAGAGGATTGGATCCAACGGGAATTGATAATCTCTGTTCCTCCCTCTCTTTAGGAAATTATTCAGGACTTCAATCACTATGGTGTTATATAAATTGTGGATATAAGTTTGTGATAAATGTGATAGTTACCCCCTAATAATATTTACAAAGTTGTAGTCGTAGTCGTTAGATATTTATGCAATTGACTTTGCTGCCCTTACTATTAGTTACTATATACGCTAATTATAAATATTTTTACCGTATTATAACTGTAAAACCACAATAAAAATTTCTAGATGTAATTATACTTCCCCTGTTACAGCTTCAACTGGAATCTCCCTTAACATCGAGAAAATCTATGAAATTTCTGTAAATATAAAAGAAGCAATCCTTGAGATTAATTTCCGGTTGTCACATACGCCATTTTCTAGATTCTTTCCTGTTTTTAGTTAAAATTATGTGCGTAAAATGTCTGAACGTGCAGAATATTTTATAGCGTTTTCGCAGTGTAAGGAAAGAGGTTCTGTTCCATCACACCCTCTTCTTTTGTTTCCCTCTCATATCTCCAAATAAAATATTGCCTATATTAATTGCCTCGAAATATCGACAGTCGGGAATATCCCCTTTCGCAATCGGTATCCAGCATAGCTGCTGATGCCCGCATTCCTGTCTTTTTGAGTTTTCTCGGAATTTTCATTCGCTTTCCCCATTTCTCCCAATTTCTTCCTCCGCCGTTCGCCTCTATCGACCCGCGCCACTCCGCCCAAATCCATTCCATCGACGTCCTCTCCCACTTCCGGATGTGTCCACTTCTTCGACCGCCGCTACCCTATCGGACGCGCTGCTTCCCTTAGGTGAATCTTCCCTTTTCCACCCCCGCCCACACCCTTTTTATTACGAGATTGAATGGTAGACTCGCCGAGAAAATTCTCCGGAGACGTCTTTTTTCCACTGTTTCAAGTCTATCGGAATTTTTCCAACAAGTAGCTGAGTTCGGTGGGGGGGATTTGGGACGCGGGGGCGGATCGATGGATTTATTTTTAAGCGTTCGTGGTGTCTCCTCGCCGTGGAGGAAAGGTCAGAGTTTACACAAGGATGTGCCCATGGCTGTTTACTGTATTCCGTGATTTAAATTTTAATTTTAGGAAAATAAGGAAGAATTGGCCTCTGATTATTATTATTGGCGTTATTAATATTATTGCTATTAGGAACATCTCAAACAAACCAAACCAAAGGGATTAGGCTCATCTATTGTTTTTTAAATATTCATTTAATAATTTTCATACTATGGAGCAAGAACTAATTATTGTGGTTTTTGTAGTTGAACAGTAATTTAATCTATTCCAGTTTTTTCGAGTCTTTCACGTAAATTTTTAAGTATTACACCTGTGGTTGAAATTATTATTGGGACAATTTTGACAGATTTAGGTCCCAGACTTCTTTCATTTCTTCTGCCAATGGCGATGGCAAATGTTAAGGCTGTTAATCAATTCATTTCTTGGAAAACAACGGGATACTAATTTGAATTAAATGTGATATGGTTGTTCATCTGTGTTGCTACCATAGTTCCCTCTCCTTTTCCACCTCATGGAAACAAGAAAAACTGCGGGCGCTTAGTTTACGGAGCTGAGCCACTATTGCCTCGGATGAATTTAAAGTTGCTTATTCTTCTGATTTCTCCTTTCTAAACGACCAAATGAGCCATCTAATCCCAATTATCAATTCACAATGATTCATTTGTGTAAACTAAATATAAGAGCTTTCAAAATTTTGAAGAAATACGCTTGACCAATTAATTGGGTGGCACTGACTGAAAAAGTACTGCTGGAACGCCGAGGCGCGTAGGGAGCACTGTTTGCTATCCATTGATATCTAGGAAACTAATTGCTAGTTTTTAAGTGAGACAAAAATTGTTATGTATTCAGAACGTCTAATATGGAACAAACGAAGGACGAATATCACTAAACGGCCATGGAATTAAATTGATAATAAAATATCAGGACGAGATATTTACTTAAAAATTATCTTAAAGGGATCAGGAGTGCGGTAATGGTACTATTTTGTAACAAAGTATACATTAATGCGAAATATAATTAATTTAGATTCAAACACTTGGAAACAATGAAAGTAAAACTTAAGGAATGCACCCAAGTTGGATCTTTTCATTCGTCAAGTTGTGGAGACTTACGCAACGTCATGCTAGAAAGAACTGATAGGAAAATAAATATACTGGAAAATCTGAAACGTTCCAACTGTTCACTTTTGGGTAGAAAGAGCGAAAATTGACGCCGCGTGGATTTTGTGGGAAAATAACCCATTGAAAGCGGTGTGTTCCGCAGCTGCGGATAAAGTAGATTCTATTAGAATCGGCCTTAATTCGCTCACAAAAGAGAAATGCCAGTCTAACTTAAAAATTGGCTCGGATCTCGATCGTGTCTCGCTGCGTGCCTCTCCAGGTGACGTAACTTTGTATCCAGTTACGTCATCGACTGTCAGTCAATATAGGGCAAATCTATCTCTCCCACACGTCACTCTTCCGTTCTCGTCTATTTAATTTCTTTCCCTTCCGCCCTTCCTTGACCTTTCAACCCCATGTCTATCCTTCCACTTGCTTTTATCGCATCTCTTTCCAACATCATTATTCCTCTTTTACTCTTGAACCCATTTACTCACTATAATTCCATTACCTGTCATGTATTCAAATCCGTGTTTTTCTTGTCCATCTAATTTATTTTTCACGTTTCTCTCTCTTTCGAACTATTCCTTTGCGAAAATTGAATTTTAGTGTTGCAGATTATATTACACCTCCTATTTCTTTCTCTATAGGTTTGCGCAGGTTTTTCCTTCTTGCCTAGGGGGTGTTTTCCTGTAGGGGATGATTTTTCCTAAGAATCTCGTATGTTTTTTACATCCACACTTCTTCTGATATTTCTTTTCTCTTTCATTAACAAATGTATAAAATACGACGATGAAAGAGGAGACTTTTCGTTTCAATCTCGCCCAAATAATGGCGATTACTTTATTATTATTGTTGTTGTTATTATTATTGTTTAGCTCAGGGGGACCTGAATGTAACACTCAGCATTATGTATGTTCTATTATCTCTACAATTTTTCTTTAAATAGTAGAGTGAAAAGCATTAGTATTTTTTTTTGTAAATATAACGAAATGGTACTATTCACTACAATATTATTGTAAAAGTATTATTTGTATTATATTATTGTATATTATCATTATTGTATAACAGATATTATATTATTATTACTATGCATTGCCACTAGTAATAAAATTAATAAGATTAATAAGATTATAACGAATGGTCATTTTGCACATGTGGGCCCTCCACCTCGAATCGANTATCAAAGTCACTTTTTTTTTCCACTTTTTCTGTTTTACTGTAGTATATGCTCTCTTATTCTTTTGTTTTTTATTTAGTAAAATCTGCAAAAGTTAGCGAGATTGTGTAGATTGATGACAATCACAGTGAACAAATAAAAGTTCAGTTATTGAAGAAGAAAAAACAAACTTTTACCCGCTCCACTATAACGTTTTCTCTCCTTAATTATGGAGTCGTAGCATAAAGTTGTGTCCAAAGAAATTGATATGTCAGTTATTGCAATTGATTTATTTCAACATTCATTTATTTGTTTTTAAATTTAAGATGTATTTTAAGATGTACGTATTTTTTTTCCTCTTCGAATCGACTTTTATGATTCCACTTTAGTCTGGATTCACTTTATCATCTTTTCGCATTGCTTGATGTCATTTTTCTTAGTTAGTTGGTTCTCATCTAAATGTAAGTGCGTGCTCTTGTTCAACTGTTGTTATAAGTATCATTTTATATAATATCAGATTTATATAACCATTAGAAAAACTGAAAGTTAAACACAAAGAAGATAGTAGATGATGTTACATTTAAAGGGAGACCAAAATTTACTCATTCTGTATGTATTTCTTTCTATCATTCAGCCCTACTTCATATTTCGCGATCGCTGTGAATTTGACGTCATCGAATTCCGCTCCGAAATGACGAGCGTCGGATACACGTAACAATGGAGAAGTCACGTGCATTTTGTGCTGGGATTGATCGCGACGGACTTGGTGTTCTTTTATCGGAAGTCCCTTTTCCGAATGAAAATGACATATCATTAATGCCGTCCTGAGTTTCGCTTCCGATCTGTTTACTAAATCCAGCTAGGTAGACAGCTCTCTATCGAGTGGGGTGATTTTTTTCAATATATTGAGGGCGATACGATTGTGTTCCCTCGATTTTCTGATGCAGTTATTCTTTCAGAGGACTAGCAGTTTTGAAAATTGATGTAATTTGTTCCCTTTTCCTGGATTCGAAACATTTATTCCGATTCCTGGACTCATTGTCATGAGTAGACTATGTTAATGAACAGTTTTTTGTATCCACTTTAAAATAATTTTCTTTATAATATTATCCTTGTAAAATTCTGTTTCTATATTTATTGCCATTTTAACATTCAGTTCTAATTTATCGTTAATTATGTTTATTTTAAACCTTAAAGCTACATTTGCAGTTCAAGAGATTTTTCACGACTTTTCATTATGATAATATAAAACAAATATTATTGTTATTTATATCATTGAAAATATAGTGCTGTTTACCCAATTGATTTTTTGCGATGATCTTGTTTGATAATGTTCTACCACTACACTTATTCTACTAAATAGCAGCATCTGCCGTAGGTATTATCTAAATTTCTCTTTTGAGGAATTTTACTCAAGGAAATATCTTCCCAAGAATACATTAAGTAAATATTATGAATCATATAAATCTCTTACGATTAGAGTGATTCTGTTAGTAAAAATTTTTAAAACGTCCAAGGGATTCCAGCATCACACTTAAAGTCATCATCAGAATCATGTGAGATAGACATAGCCTTGGCTTAGGCTTGGGTATTAATCCCCCCTTAGCCAAAATGGGTCTCAAAAATAGAGGATATTGGATATAAGTTGTAATTTTTAAAATAATTAGTTACACACACCACTGGTGACTCATAGGGAATAAATGTAAATATGAATCCATCTTTATTATATACAAGGTAGAAGTTCGCCTGTCCTAGGAATGTTGGTAATTTTGCGTTTACTCCATCATTCAGAACCCCTTCTCCCCTCCCCAGAGACAAATTCTGGCTACGCCCCCGTCACTATAGTGTGCATTATTCATAGAAAACGATCATGAAGTAATTCCTCGTTGCTCGAAGGCAGTCGTTTTATTGTGAATATCTTGCATTCGTTAAAGCGGAAATCGGATTGAACCTGAACTATCATTGAGCATTGATTTCACTTTCCACTTTGAATTATATCATTAATTACGTGTTTATAATATCACTTCAGATATTCTTGCAACGGAATGATTCTACCCCAGAAACAGACATGGGAGATTTTATACCATTATAAATCTTTTAGCGGAAATAAAGAAGCGCTTCTTCGTAATTATTGAAGTAGCCTCATTGGTCGCTCCATGGCATTGACGCCGTACCATTGGCACAGTGACAAACTTGGCTCCGGTTGGGATTTTGCTTGGCGCCCGTCCACCTCATATACAACGAGTGTTTATTATTCCAACTTTGGTTTTTCTCCCCTCTGCCTTCGTCGCAATGGTATATATTTATTTTATGAACACAATCTCGCGGCTTAGGAAGCACTTGTTTCACGAGGGAAGACTGAGAGTCTGCTCTCAAACTAAATGTATTATTTTCGATGAAAGTGTGGTAGACTGTGGCGAAAAGCTTCGGAATTTTGGAAAGTTTCAAGGAAGATAAAGAAATGGAGAGTGATCTCTCAAGTATAGAATTGGGTAATTAGGAATTCCATCGCCGTTTTATTCAGTTATACTTTTGTCTGACTTCCGTTTCGGGTCTTTATTTCTCCTTTAAGATTTTGTTCTTTGCTATTTTATGTATGTATTTCATCTTCCCAGATTACAGAATACCTGTGGGAGATAAATAACGTTTACCGATGATCGCAGATATTTGCGAAAGTAATTCCGTGTTAGACTCTTTTATAATGCTCGCACTAACTTATGAGGACTTGGTATGAGGGGCGCAGTGGTTGAATAGCCATCTAGATTATGGTCCAATAGAATAAATAATCCTGGAGCAATTCTAGTATTATTTGTCTACTCAGTTGGCCGAAAATTTTTATGGTAATTGGCTCCTCCACCTATTTGAGGATCGCAAAATGTAGTTATTTTTTGCGTTGGTTTTACAGCCGGATGCCCTTCCTGTTACGAACTTGTAATCCTTTATTTGGAGTCACGCACGTATTTCCTTATTCAAAATCCTTTTGTTCCTTACTTAAGGCTCCATCCACTCGAATATCCGCTATTTTGTCGTTTAGAATTATACATGTATTGCGCTAAAAATGTAACGTTTTTAGATTTCTGATCAAAGCATTCTTTGTACAGACTATTGGAATCATGGCTCCTGTGTCTGCGTGCGATTGATCGTTATTTAGTCTATAAATATTACTGAGTCATCTCTTTCATTCAGAAACAAGTGTGTTTATGAATATTTTAAAGCTGGTTTTTCTCTCCTCCGTAGTATCACAGTGTATAAATCCATCATTTGCCAATATTTAAGGATATTTTGGTATCTAACATTTCGAAAATAATTGTGTACGACCATTGCCTTTACGTTTATCGAATGAACATTTTTCATTTCTGAACTTCGTTCCTTTAATATGTATTGAAAATATATTAATAATAATAATAAATGTAGCTATCCAACGACGTACATAATCGTGTAAAGGACAAGTCATTGTCATAGGTAGTAGGAATTATATTATGACTGGTACTAACATATCTACGTTACATTTAACTACAATTATTACATTTTACGTTTTATATCCATTCTACGAGGCCGCATCAACCTAATGTAAACGTATTCGCTTGAAAAGCTTTATTTCCTTAAACTACGTAACATTTATTCCTTTTAAACGGCTTTCCGTTTTCCGTAAATTTTATTGGAACGAATATCTTTAGTCGGGTCCTTGTCAGATTTGCCGATGTAAAGAGATGCTCGTTGACTTCGGTATCTTTCGTCGCCAATGTTGGCAGCACTGCCCATCTTATTTCTGGTCTCTTCGCTTTCGCTACGCCGGTCGACGTGACCGCGGGTCAAACGACATCTCTTTCATACATCAAATCACTTCGGAGTGCCTTCTTCGGCGATGACCAGGTCACGAAACTTTTTATAACTGGGTCGAGGAAAGAGAAAAAAATGAGAGTCGCGAGTCGCGCACCATTCACTCGTCTTCGGTCAGTAGCCTTGGCCGGTGTCCGACGCTGAAGAGCCGTTTGACCGCATCAAATGGATAGGGCGCCGGCGAGTCATTCTTATTATTAAGTTTCTTTCCTTTCGAATCTTGTTTGCGTATTCTCCGAGCGAATGTAAGAAGATTTTCGAGTCACTGTTCCCCGTGTCTAAATTTAACTTTGTATTTCCGGGTGGTACATTTTGGCTGGACGTTCAAAGGACGTCTGGGTTACCTCGGTGTTCCTCATGAGCGGTGTTTAATGTTTCTCCATTGTGATCTACTGATCATTGGCGAATATGGACTGTCTCGTATTTATTCGCATGTAAATTTGTCTACATGCCAAGGAATAATTCTCGTATTGACTCATACGTAAACGTAAAAAAATACGTTACCTCCCTAGTCATCATCACTCTACAACGATTGTGATTTTGTAGTAGTCGTACTGTTAAAAGTGCTTCGACAGCTGAGGTCCGCTTTCACCGAAAACGTACGCGATATTCACTTGTAAGAAAAAGAAGGTTGGAACACGGCTTTTTATGAATTAGAGGTTTAAAAACAGTCTGTGTTTCGGCACGCGGAACTCGCGCTCAGAGACAAACGGGAAGCTCCGGATTGCCGATTTGTGGGAAGGCCCAATGATCATTTCAGAGACAAAACCTCCATCCTCAGGGGGTCTCCAGAAAAAAAGGCAATTCACAAAAAGGGAATATAAATTAATATACGTTGCGCTGAAAGTTGATGACTAGTACAGCAGTAACGTCATATGTAAGAATATTGGAATAATTTCGCATTAATGAAAATTGAAAAAATGAAATAATTGAAAATTATATTTTTCAAAATTAAACATATGCGCACCTAATTCTCAATAAATGTTCTTCGTTTAACTCAATTCATAGCCTATGAAATCTATTTTATTGATAATTGCATTAACCAGCTACAGCGCCATTCGCGTCATCATAACAATCAATAATCTTTCTTCTGTTTTGAAACATGAAATATTATAAATTGGTTTACTGTTTGGTATTTCATTACGCTTATATTTCATAGTTTCGTTGATCATAAAGCGAGCGTTCTAGAGTTTTAAGCTACGGTTCGTATATCATTTAGGGGCGAACGTAATTTCCGGCTCGCAGTGAACACCTAAACGTTGTCTAAGTTTCGTGTGGCTTAAGTCGGTTGCTGTTATTCGAGTACTTGGCCACATCGTGGTAATTGTGGGTCCATTAAAGGAGTCCAGGATATTTCAGTTTGTTCTTGACGGAAATGGACTTCCGACCCTTGTTTTAGGAATCACATGCCCGTCTGCCTTCCTCGGCGGCCGGATGTTGTTCGGATTAATTTATCCGTGCGGTAAGAATCGGGACGTAAGTGCGTGCGTGCAGATGGGTACGACGGGTAGGAAACATCATCACGAATTTGCGAATTCTAAGACTGATTCAACTTTCCAAAAGTGGGTAAAAAAGGGGTGAACATGATTCATGTCATTGCATCAAATTCGATGCCAGGTGGTATTGGTCACGCAGGGTTTCATATATGTTCTTGAAATAGGAATATCAAAATTGAAGGCGATACATCTATTGATATACCTACCTCTGGAAAGTTTGGGTTTTAAGGGGAGACCAAAGATAATGATTATAATAGCTCCGATGCATAGCGTTCAACTTTGGGGATTAAAAAGTGAGAGCTGGTTCTAATTTTCAATGGCTGATTCGACCTGTAGATTCCCGTGAAAAACCGGCAGGTGGACTGACATGGCCGAGATTCGAACCCGGGTTCTCTAGAATATAAATATGGTAATTACGTGAAAACCAGAATAAATGACAATTAATATCTGCCTAGAGCTGACTGGGCATTTTTTCGTGCATTTCAATGTTATTCGTTTGATGTTAGGAAACTATAAAAAAAACAATATCAAAACCTTTTTTTGTCAACTTATATGTTAATCTTTTGTTTTATTCTCTTTCTAGGTAAGTCCTCCTGCCTTATTTGGGTCAGTAAGAAAGAAAGGTAAATTATCTGTCAAATGGTGAGTTACTTACTTTTGAAGAATCATGTAAACTCTTGGTGTTTATGTCAAAACTGTGTAGACCGAAGGAATTGCCATGGAAGTTTAGGTTGAAATAGTTGGTGTTAGCTTGCGGAATTAGTTGTCTGCAAAAAAGTGAAGATCAGTTGAAAAGTCCAGCTAGTATAGTTTGGAAATTAATCTTGAAATGCTGACGAGAATTTTCTGTTAGAAATTATTGCTGATTTTCGCCAGCAATAGTGTTTTCCTGGACTACGAAATGGAAACCAAGCCTCTTTAGAACCCATTAGAGATATAAACACACGCTATCCCTCCTTGTACTTTCTTTCTCTTGTAAACAGACCGATAATTCTGTGTTTGCAGCACGTGTTGCAAATTGAGGTTACTAACTTCCTGGCCTCCTTGTTTCATTGACCGAATCTTCGAGATACGCCGTCATCATTTCCTCGAGCCACAACGCCTCTCTCTCTCCCTAAGGAATCCCTTTATATTTCCTCCTTTCCCATCGCTTCCCACGACCTCCCGATCGCCCTCCCAATTAAGACCACTTGCCAATTGCATCCCAAAGGATTTGACACGAGCGCCTCGTTCCACGGTATATTGACCGGCTGAGGCTCAATATGTGGGACATGCGATCCAATATCCCCCAATGTGTACACACGGGCGTGTTCGCGAGTGTTGCTTTTCGACGTCAGACGCTTCCGATGTGGAGAGTTTGATCCATTATCTCTCTGCTGAACATGTTCCACCGCAGCTCGTTAGAAAAATCGTAAATAATTAACGTATGACTGCCTGGTAACATGTTATTTACCTCGTCATTCCTGACGGGATTCTTTGTAGTTATCTGCTTGCCAATATACAGTCAAATAGTTTTTTTTTAATTTCGCTGAGAGGTGAAGTAAAGCGAACATGAGCATACGTTAAAGAAAGTGAATAGCTCAAAGTGGGGGAAAGAGGAATAAAAACAACTGTTGTACGTTATCACAGAATTTGAATGTTCCACGGCATAGGTATCAACGCATGGCGTAATCATCAGGTATATGAAACCATATATATAATGATATGAAAGGGAAGTTGGAGTTACTTCTACATATGTGACCATTTCTTGTGTTCATGTACCTGATGATTACGCCATATGTTGAAACCCAGGTCTTGGTAGATAAAAATTCTGTAGCAACATGAAAAAGCTGTTTTTATTCATCTCTTATCATGAAGAGCTACAACACAGTTGAGGTCGAAACGGCGAATTGTGTTGGCTGAAAACTATTAAGTTGGCTATAAATTAAATTATAGAGAATGCGAAAAAATATCAGTGCTAAGTATCTCTCCCTAAGGAATCCCTTTATATTTCTTCCTTTCCCATCGCTTCCCACGACCTCCCGATCGCCCTCCCAATTAAGACACTTGCCAATTGCATCCCAAAGGATTTGACACGATCTCTTTCGTATCAAATAATTATTTCCTAAATATTATGGATATATTTAGTTTTAGAAGAAAGGTGTTTTATATACAAAGCAGCTCTCCGTTTCTACCGATTTTATTTTGAGGGCTCCAAGTTTACATTTTTTGGCATTTATTTCTATAACTTGCTCTAATAGTGATTGCCAACTATTATTATTTATTCGGGGTCCAAATACTCGATTCTCACACTGGATGGAACACGAAACTTAAATTTGAGTAGACGAAGCGCTGTCCATTAGCCAGTTTGGGAGCTCTCTGCCATACCAGTGTACACGACGAGACTCAGGCGAGAGAGTTCAGTGATAGTTATTCATATTGCCAGCGGAATTTCTGAGCTCATTGTATGGACAAGGCTTGACCCAGATATTATTGAAGCGCTGTTGTCGTTAAAAGCTTCGGAAGAATCAGATAATTTAAACGAGTAAAAGTTTTTAATTCACCTATATTAATATTAGTGATTGATTGATATTTTTCGACGTAGAAGGGAAATTCAGTCTGTATCACTAATAGTGTAATTGAAGGAACACAGAGGTAACAAGGATGATGAAGTAAATTCATGCCCGAATCAAATTCCTTAGTCAGCATGCTATTTCGTTTAAGTTGCTAATTCCTTCGCACATTGACACTGATACAACACTACCACTTTCTGCTACAAGTAAGCAAGGATGGGTGAGTGAGCTGTCTTACATGTTCATGGCATTTTTGCGTGAGCGCACATGTGCGAGATGCAAATCGTTCGATAACCGAATCCGCAATCGGTAGTCTAATCCCAAGAGCAGCAGAAAATTCGTTAGCTGGGACACTTATTAACCCAGATGTTGCTGTATAAAATACTAAGATATGCGTTTTTTACAGTGGAAATCTCTTCGTTGGAGCAAGTGAATTGTTATAAAAGTACGCACACATTCACAATTGCTTTTATTAAAACAATAATATCATGGTTTTCCAAATAAAAGCGGGTCATTTAGTGTTTATTATGATTTCAAGTCATGTATATGTCACCATCATATGCCTTTCGTAGGATTATTTAACAATAATAACAATCACGTCTTTATTTAGGCGAATTTTAATCTAATGCGATCAATCTTACAATTAACCTATTTTCAAAGACAAACACTAACAGCTATGACTTAACCAGGATTCGATCCCGGGACTTCGGCGCTGTTGGACTAGCACGGTAAATCCTACACGAACGAGGCCGGCAAAGTTTTAAGAAATCATTCTTTTCCTCTCCAGGGTAATTGGAAGCCATCTTTCCTAGGCGACACAAATGCTCACCACAACCATTCAGCAGTTTTCGTGAAAACCAGCCTCCTACTCAATGGAACCTTCCGTTGTATTCTCACATCGGAAACGGGGCTGAAAAAGGCTTTTAACGTCTCTTCGCGCGAGTTGAGGAAGGCGTCGGCATATTGTTTCGCCCCATTTGGCCGAGCAGGCGTCAAATAGGTCCCCAAGTAAGGAATGTGAATATCGAGAGCAAGAGCAAAGCAGTGAGGATCATAACTTCTCTGCGGCCCAAGCGGAAGACAGAATAAGAGGGAGTGAAATCTCGCGCGGAAATGCGTATAAGTCAATGACATTGGCAAGAGTTCACAATAAAAGAAATTCAGCGGCGCATACTGTTTATAAAAGTGTTGCTGCCATCCGAAAATATGGCTTTTCTTTCTCTTATACTCATTCCATCGGAAATTTACGGCCCCGTTCCCAAAGGCCAGCCCTCATCCCTTCTCGAACTCTTTTTATTTTGCCCCTCTTGGCATGCCTTTATTTAAAAACGTGCGGGAGTCTTTATAATATGGAAGAGGAAGTGGGCGTGTATGCATTCCTTTGGAATTTCCCTCTCGTCGCTGGTAAAAAAATCGACGTGCTTTTGTTTTAGGTAAGGTTTAGGTGGTTCGAAGGGGATTGGCTCTTTTTCCGCCTTCCCTCATCCGCCGTTCTTATACGCGGGGTACGAATTCGCGGAGGCAATATTTGATTTCTTTTTTGCGCAGTTTATGCTCACTTTCTGCGAGTCTTTCAAAGGGAGTGGACGGTAGGGCTAGGCCCGTAATGAAAACGGTAATTAGTGCAGATGCAGTCGTATTTGTCCTTATCGTAGCGTGGGTGGTATGAAAAGTTCACGTACTCCATATTTATAATCCTCCAATTCCTTTCTCGGCTCTGAACATTTTTGATCCTTAAATGAGATGTCCGGTGCTTCATTTCCTTAACCACGCCTGACGTTCCCGACGATGGTGAGAATGTTTTCTATGGTTTTTTTTTAATTATGGAATTGTGTATAAATTTGGAATCGATGCGAAGGAGGAGGGAATGGTATCAAATTCCATACAGTATGTAAAAAATATTGACTGTATAAAATGGGAGATGAAAACCTGAAAGTTTATTATTTATTGTATTGATTTATTCGTTATCAAACACAGCGAGGGTTGTAAACTGATGTTCAGCATTAATCAGGTAAAGAAACAGGAATAATGATAATTTATTCATCACAAACAGGTTATGAAAGACTCCAATTACTTGTGATTTAATAGAAAAATTAGAATTAAATTATTATTAAATTATTCCCACTTAGAATTTCCCTTGAAAATCCCTTCTTTTGCTCATCTATGAAATTCTTGGCTTTCCTCAACAAGTACTCTTATGTATATATTTGTAATGCTGTTACAATTATCAGTAATGCCACGTTAATCCCTTCTCATAGAAGATATTATTGTTTTATAAATCTTGGATCCATCACGTCAGTTGGTCCATACGGTCAGTTGGTGATGGATCTCCTTTACCGATACTCTCAGCTTTTTCTTGCTCATTTTCTGAAGGCAAGCAGCGAACTTTCGATTTCTACTATCAATTTAAAGATAAATTATATTAAATGCTTTTCTTTCTAAATCTTATGTTCAACATTAGACGTAGATACGGTTTAAACATTTCTAATGAAAAAAACCTTACTTTTAAGCAGTGTACATTTATATTAACCCTTTATCGTTATGTAGGAAAGTAATTTTTTTGTTCGAACGAAGGACGACGAAATAAATTTTAAATCTTTTTTCTTGTGTTCTTTCTAATACAGTAAAGAAAAATGGACCAAAACCGTCCGTTTCCTGGGAAATATCTTTCTTCTTTTCCTGAACGTCGAGATTTGCGTTTTTTCAACTTTTATTTTCTATAATTTCTTTTAGCTGGAAGTTTGCCCCTCGGCGTTAGATTTCCTCATCTGATAAATGGTGTCTTAATGACCAAAACTTGGATTTTCCTCATCTTATGGGATAAAGTTGTTTTAAAATTACCTCTCCGTTTTAGTAGCACGAGATAATACGTCCACGTGAGGGAAACAAGGACTAATTTCAATTTTCTAACACGGCAATTGGTCTTTGTAATTTAGAGAAAACAGTGTTCATAGTTTACTTTAACAAGCACAGTTGACAATCAGATATGTTGCCTAGATTGATAGACTTATGGGTGTTTATTTATCACCGCTCTTACAATGGCTTTGTGGGAGGCCTGTAAATCAGTGCTGTGATACTAATCTCTCCTCAGTATAAACTTTTCATTCTAGTTCAAAATAGGCGATCCTATCTGGTGATGTTTCCATTCTAGAATTCGCTTCATCGTTAAATTTAGCCTTTTGTCATTTTTTTCCCTTTATTCAGAGATCCTAGTGCGAAAAAGTAACTGCAGGTTAGGAAATGACTATTTCCGTGGTGCTTGTGAAGCAGTTTAAAGCCAATTTCTTCGTTAAAACTTCCACGACGTGTTGCTCAAAAGTACCATTTGGTAAAAAGCCTTTCTATAGACATGTTATCATGGAGTTTTAATTTTTATGTGTAACCACATGCTATTATTAATCACATCATCCTTGCGTCCGTGAAAGTAAATGATGTTGCAATCTACAGCATTCTTAACGATTGAGCTTTTTAAACACATGCTATCCCGGGTTGGTAATTACAACTACGGCTAACAAGAAGTACATTATGTATTTTATGTACATTAGAATAAAATAGGCTAGAAATAATATGTAATGAGCTAAGATGTATAGATATAATGTTAATCACTTATTGCTTAAGTTCAACACTTCAAGCGTTTTTGTGGAATTGAGAAATGAATGCATGTATCTAACTCCTGTAACGCGAGAGAACCCGGAGAAATTTTTTTTCCTCCTTAGGTCTTGATGTATTTTTTTAATCATTGTAAGTGAAATAAATGAAACCTAATCATGTTCTCTTTGACCTCTGCCACGCCCTTTCTTCGTAATTCTTTCGCCTCTCCCAACTCTTAATTATACGCCTGTACAAGTCTAATATCGCTACAAATTGAAATTAATATTACGTACATTATTTCCTGTTTAAGGTTGATAGTTATCTCGCAGAAATTGATAAACGAGGAAGATTTATTTTTCGCACCTTAATGACTTTCTTAACTAATAGAGTTGGAGAAATCCATTAGCCATAATACAGCAATTAGAGTCTGCAGGTGTTCAAGCATTAAAGTGTGATCAATCGAACTTAATAAATATATAAAAATATAAAATCACTAAATTTATTTTTTATTGTTATTTGTATGTAGTTGTAATTAATTAGGAAATGCTCTACTTATATCAAAATCATAAAACGTTAGGAGCGTTTCAGTATTTAAAAATGCTAATTCAATCGCATTTATCAGTCTGAGGTTGGAAGAAAAGCTGTTTGATTGATGCGTTTAAACCTCTGTGAAGAATAATGAGGAAGAAATTATGCTTCTTTGAGGATTAATTAGTATGTCGTCGGAGAGATGAGATCTTTCATAATTGCGAGCTGCAAATGATGAAGTAAATTACTTGTAATTCAGCGAAATTAATGAAGGTTCTTCGTGAGGTTAATCAAGTTCGTCCGTCCTTCAGCCTATTCTCTCTTACAGAATTGTTTTCTTTCATTTATTGTCATTCTCTCGTAATTTTGTTCTTCTCGTTCTCAGAATTTCCTTCCACTGGAAATATTCATAGTCTTTTGTATCACCCAGTTCCTGCGTCTTTCGTAGGTCCACGTCTCATATTTCCTCTACTCTTTCCTCCTTTTAATTTTCTTCGTCTTCATTTAATCTTCTTATCCACAGAACATGTCGTTCAAGATATTTTATTTTATCCTTTTTCTGAAGAGTTGTACACAGAGAGAATTTCTCAGCAGCAATTTTCCTGTGAAATTAAAGTATCTTCCCTCTCCCAATGTTCCTATCTTCGTCTTTTTCCCACTACATTCATCTCTCTTACACTTCATTTACACTTCCCTTTGACGCCTCTTTCCTTACCCCACTTCTTCCCTTCCTGTTTCTCATTCTTCTCCCCTCGTTTTCCCTCACAAGTGTCCCGCTTCCGTCCATTTCCATTTTCTCTTTTAATCGCTTCCCAAATTTTCTCTCCACATTTCCCCTTTTAGAACCAAAAAGAGGCGTAGTCTTGCCATTGCTTCGCGTTCCCGATAAGTTGAGAGTTTAAATGGATTTTCTGTTTTTTCTCGTTAGTTTAAATTAACGCTCGCCCAGGACACGCCCTTCGTCACGTAGTTTGTCTCTGTTCTGGCTTACAAGGGACTGTCATCGTGGACAGACACACTGGATCGTAAATAAGCGGACTGAAATGCGTGTCAGTCGTAGCGTTCGCGGTATTATTCGAGATGAAGCTCCAACAGCCAATTTATGGCAACTGGCGAACGACGTTGCTCTTTACTGCCATTACGAATTGCTCGCCACGGTCAGAAGTGTATCCCATGTTATTTCCTACCTTCCTATCTTTCCATGAGGCTTCCCTCATGAATCTTTGGAGTATTACGATATATATTATACTTTCGAGGATTCCATAGCATTAAAGGCGTGACAATTGAGGTTATTAATTAAATAAGATAATCCCATTATCACGTGGAATACCATTTGCTTGGAGACAAAGCATTAAGATTTCAAGTCATTTAAAAAAATATACTTTTGTAATGAATGGGGACGACGACGACTGATAAAATTCACTTTCTGCATTCTGAAAGCATTTGTTCATAGCTCCTGACTTGGAGTCTTACATGGTTTACTGTTAAGCACTTTGAGGTTCTCAGTTTAATTGAAGATCACGGGTTAGGGGAGAGCATCTGGTTCGGATTAAGGTATACCGATTAGGTTAAGTGTTCATTCATTCAGTACGGTTTGTGGGTGGCGATACTTACTTATTGTTGCTTTAAGGCCGTGCAGGTGTTGTCATTCAGTTCAAGGCCAAATTTTCAGCTTAAAGTGATTCCATCTTACACTTAAAATTTTGATTTGGTTTCTTATTCACACACTGATATACGAAAACCTCAAGAATTGAAAATTCTTACTTCTTAATACTGATAACAGATATAACATGGACGCTTGCTCATGATTCTGAACGGAAGGGCTTCCATTAAAATATTCGTTGAGGAAGGAAAAACATCTATGGTTGGTAGTTAGTAGTATTAAATGGCAGATAAATTAATATGACAGGTAAATTTTAAATTTACAAACATCTCATCTGGAAATTACTTCCATTGATGCTTGTGTTAGGTTTCTCCAGGACAGTTCGGGAATTTATCTTTGCTGATTTAAATCTTCCGTTGATTGCTTCTATCTGAAGAAACGTTTAACAGGAATTTAAAAAATATTTTCCCTCTCCTCTGCCATTCTCCATCTATATATTATTGATTCCGGGAATCAGCTCAGATATTTCTCTCGGCTCAGAGATGCATTCCTGCCTTGTTCGCGAATCTGGAGAAAGGATATGTGTAACGTGGATTTTTCACTGATCATTTTTGAAAACGGCTTTTCATCAGTGTTTTCCTTGAAATGATGCACAATTTTGAGGAATAAATGGCGTTAAAACTTCCCATATTCTATTCCTTGCAACGTCTTTAATTATTATTTTTATCATATCGTATCATTTTAACGGTGCAAATGACCTTAACTTTACGGGTCACCAATAAAACTAACACTTCTACTACCATTCTAATGAATTAGTTACGAAAAATATCATCCGTACTGCAGGGATGAAAGTTAGCTGAAACATTTTCTACGTTGATATGCCTCGATATACTCGTGTAGCTCCGCCGCTAATGGAGAGCGAGAGTATTTTTCGTGGCT
Organism: Ladona fulva; assembly: GCA_000376725.2. Classification (NCBI taxonomy): domain Eukaryota; kingdom Metazoa; phylum Arthropoda; class Insecta; order Odonata; family Libellulidae; genus Ladona; species Ladona fulva. Next base: position 639,726 of record KZ308355.1, on the reverse strand, counting down.
CATCTCCTCAGCGAGTACTTCAAACAGCTTTTAACAAACTTTTGTGCGAAAAGAGTGCGGAAATTGTCAGCGTGGCCGATAAACTCGTCCAAACTTGTGAGCGGCGCAAAGAGGCAATCTTTCCAGCGGTAGATGAAAACGCATCGAGTTAAGTGTAGGACATTGCGCTGCCTTATTCTGTGTTGTCCGACTCTGAAAAAGGAGAGGAACATCCTCTTTTGTGTTTGGTTTTCATTTCGCTTTACGCTCTTCTTTTCACGCGTTAATTCCCTCGATGCGGCACCGAAAGAGGTGCAAGTTTGAAGCGTGTCCACCTCTCTCTTTGCTAGCGCAAATGGTGGCTAGATTGAGTAAATTGTCTTTATTTCAAACGCCCAAAATAGCGTCAAATCCTTGCCTTTCAATCGCGTCTGAGCGTTTTGAATTTACGTTCTTTTGATTCCTAAGGATTTTAAGTCTGCGCATAATTTAAGAAATTTTAATTTGGATCCTTTGGGATGATTAGCTATGAGTAATTACACTAACTATTGTCTATGATATGTGTTACTTAAGGAACTTACACAAGCGGCTCCCAAAGGTGGTTGGAAAAATCTTCTTTTAATAAGATTCACGAAGTTAAAGATACAATATTTGTCAATGTCAGTGTTCGCTAACCGGTGGTCCTCTGACCACCGATGATTCGAGTGAAACTTTTGATATTTCGTGAAGAAATCATGGCATTATTTGACATTTTTGTGTTGATTATCCCTACGATCGTATTCTTATCCGCTTCGTCTAATCAAGTCAGGATAGACAAGCGAAAACAATCGCATTAAAAAAATACTCATAATTGTCTACGTTTCAGTAAGTTGATGTGCCTTAATATTCCCTGTTATAACGCCACTTCTTTCGTATCTTGCTAACTTATCCCACCTTTTATATCATCTCACAACATTTTTCTTTGTCTTCCCCTTGTATTCTACCCTCAGTTACATAAAATACGATAGCATAATCATTTTATACTCGTATGTGTTGGTATATTTAAAAAAAACTTTAAATTTGCGGTCCGCAGGAGTCAAAATTAAGTAGCTAAGTTGTCCGTGAGGTGCGAAAGCTCGGCGTCCGCTATTCTCTAAACCTTTCAAAACAATTGCTAAAATTATGTGTAGAATATAGAAAAATCACGTATAAAATATATAAAACCAAAGAACAAAAAATTACAAACAAGGAAATTGACGAATTTAAACGTTTTAGTTTCTGTACTTTTCTCATGTTTAGTATTAGTGAGGATAGTACGAAAAGGTATATGCTCGGAGATCGTCCAACTTCAGTTTCCGCAAGCATTTCTTTATACGTGACTAATACATCTATTTTCGAGGCGAGATGAATCCTGAAGTATCTGTTATCTGGCATACGGGTTGATGGATGTCTCGATAAATGATTGTACTCTTAATTTTATAATAGAAGTCTGATACTTACGTAATCACGTAATCTTTTCGAAACAAGTTTCAAGTTTCCATTTTGTTGGAGCTCTTAAATTTACTTTTTGAATCCTATATTTGTTTGTGTTACCATAGTTATTATCTCTCTTCCAGTTGATTTGTTTCATTCTGTTAACCTGTCTTATTTTGAAAATTTTGCCTCTGAATTAAGATGATGTGGCCAAATTTTCTAGGATTTCCATAAATTTACTCCAGGGATTTGATCTCAATCATCTGCATTCTTAATTCAGTCCTCATGATCCTCTTATCTAATTAAAAATTAAACGAATCTCACTTCTTTGTTTAGCATTATATGGATGAAGCTCAGTCGAGCCACAACATAGAAAACTCGTTATTAAGTCGTTATTAATGAAGATAAACATTTCTCTCTAAATTGCTCGTGTAATAAGTTAAATGTTAACGTTATTCACATCGTTTACTTTTGATATTACTACGAACTTCATTTACCGACCTTCACAACCAGTGTTTGCTTTGCGAGTCAATGGAATCAAGCCATTTTCTCTCTCCAATGAATTTGTTTTTATGTGTGAGCAATACGGCTATCTTTTCCCGAATTCACTGAAAGGTCGTTCAGACTGCGGAACAAAGCTGCTTTTCTTTTCGTAGACGTGTTTCGTTTAAAGAGTTTCCGCTTCGCGTCTCTACGCCAAAAAATACGGAACAAAAAGTTCCTAATAATTCGCCGCCGTTTTTCGATCGTTTCCCCGCTTTCAGTTGATTTTCACACCTACTCCGTATGAAAGTTTGCTCAGTTTTTTTTCGCAATTCACGAGGCATTGCTTAGCACCTTAAATTTTGATGTAATCAGACTTTGAGAGAAAAAGAGGACGTCGGATACATGGATATACAGTCGCTTCAATAAAATAAAAGTGAATCGAAAGAAAGAGCTGTGTGCAAAAAAATGCAGTATTGTAAGTACGGTGCTGAATCATCTACTGATTATTCATAGAAGTCGTTAGCCCTATTTAGACTAGGGTAGGAGCTTGCTTATTACGGATAATTAGGATTTTGAAAATCTTTAATTTATTTAATCTATTACGTAATAGTTTATTTTTGTTGCATTTACGAAAAAGACGAAATGAAGAAGCTTTTACATGCGGTTTTACTCTCTTAGTATTATTACGGCGTAGTGACTACTCGTATGGAATATAGATAATGCGTAAGTTCCCCCATATTTCATCAAGCGTGAGTACCCAATATATCACCGGGTGAATCGTCTCTTTTATCCCGCGTTCGCACGGAATAATCTCTCCTCTTGCTGAAAACTCGCCGGTACGGTACGCCCCTGAAAACGGTATTTAGAGATCGCCCAAATAATCCCGTTCGTCCTGTGATGCATTGCCTCGTACACTACCCGCTGGTGTATCCATTTCGGACCGACGCCCCCGTGAGAAGTGCCTCTAACGGTTTCAATCCACTTCATCTCCTTTTCCGCAAGTGTTTTTGCCCGCGAATGAACTGGACCTCACACCTTCCGCTCCTCTCCCATTGTCTCTTCCGACCTACTTCTCCCCTTGAGACGCAACTCTGTGCTCGCATAGGCTTTTTCAAACGTATCTCGAGGTGCTCCCTGGAAAGCGCGTACGAGAGGGTGTCTGGGAAATGAAAGGAGGACTTGGTCTCCCGAAACAATGGCTCTCCCCATGGTGCGTTTTTTATTCTCGTCGAAAATTCGGGCGGAATATGTTTTGGGCATTGTTTCCCGTTCCTCCAATTGGAGGAGATTGTTCGTAGGAATCGCGGAACTCTATCCCGTTTCTCGCGCCTCCTTTTTATTCCTGCCGATTTTCCATCGGATCCTTTTGCAAAACAAGGATACGAATCTTCCACAGCTATAAATATTTATCGTACCATTTTGTAGTCTGATATAATATATTTATTTGTCGCTGTCTAAACGTCATGAATGTGATACGCATGCGGAGATTCGTTGGAACGGAAACAGTTCCTTTACGCCGGTAAGCATTTGGAATCATTAGCATCATCGGATGATGATTTTGTTGATAGCGGTGGTATCCAAAGAGCACCCGGAAGCGTGAAAACAGCCTAAATAAACAAGTTGCTTTCATCGGTGAATAACAAATAAGCGGACTAAAGATAACATTTAAAGAGAATCAAGCAACTGGTTTGAGTTAGTGGTTCGATTGAAGTGTCTGCCTAAGGGATTTGATTATTATGGTTCTAGGAAATGCGGTGGGGTGAATTATCTCTAATTAATTATTATCTAATTATCTTTAATTTAAATTTGAATTTTTCTATTTAAATTTAAATTATTATGACATAGGACATTTAAATTTAAAAGTTTCGATAGTTGAAAGTTGATGTACATGATAACAGGAAAGGAATGAAATATAATACCGTGTAATTATCATGTAAACTGACGTTTCTTCAGATGGTTTTTGTGGTAATTAATTGTCCTACCTCTTATACCCCCTGCCACACGCCGAAGGGCGGCTTGCAGGCACACATAAATGAATTGTTAGTTGTTTTTACAGAGTTTATCTTTATTAAGAAAAAGGAAGACCGTGTTTAAAAAAACAGCAAGTTTCTGCTGTAGATGTTAATATGTGGAACGCTTTTACCTGAACTTTAGGAAAAAAATTTATAGCAACATTTTTATTGACTACACTTGTCTTTTCGGCTATCATTACCGTATCTAAGACAAGGACAAGTAGACGATGGACCCGCCACAGGGAATTGTTTATTTTTCCCTAATTGCTGTGTATATATCGTTTATAAGTACGTATTAAGTTTTTTGCTGTAAGACTGAGACATTTTAAAGCTACATAATAATAATAAATTCTTTCATTGGAACTGGAAGATAATCCCAATTAAATCCATTTTAATGATAATTATTATTGTTGAGCACTCTCAACCATTCCTAACGAAAGAGGAGTTCTGATTAATCGGTACTCGAACCCGGGACCTTGGGGTTGGAACCCACTCTAGCACTCTAACTACTCAACTACCATTAATCAAAGATAAAGAGTGAGTTGTTTTTCGGATATCACGAGGAGCCAATAAAGATTCAGTGCAGGCTTATGTCGATCTTTTTCGTTTCTTTTGCTAAGCTGGGTATGAGGCACCGAAATGGAGTGCTCGCCATTGATTCCCTTCGGGGTTTAATGTCTCGGAAAAATCCGTCGTAAACAAGCGATGGGAACTCTTTCTTTGGACAAGCTACGCTTTTATTAGTTCTGAACAAACGGAGATGCTGCGAGCCACTCGTCGCCCGGTGCAAAAAAGTCCGCAAATCTTATCTGCGTGGAAGTCCCTGGGCGTCTCTCTCGCAGTTTCCGGCTCATGCAGTGTACACAATAACGGCCAAGTTTCCTGTGTTTCATTTATTACCTCCGGCTCTCTCGCGCTTAAATGGGTCAGTTTTTGATATCAATAAAGAAGCGAAAGGTTCCGTTCTTCGAGTAAAACTCTCATCGCCGTTCTCTGCCACTCCGGAGGGTTCTCATATTCCCACGGATAAGAGCATCCGTAGAAAATGCATTTTTTATCAGTTACCTCCCTTGTTTACCGCTGGCGCTAGTCATGCTTTGATATTGGGTCACGAATCTTTTATTACTAGTCGGTGCAGGTCGCGGGAAATTGAGCGTTTTCTCGCTCGAGTGCTCGGGATGCGATTTGCGAATCCTTGGCTCCTGCGATCGGAATTCTTTTTCCGTCTAAGCCATTTTGTTGCATGAGCGGATGATTGACCTCTTGTGGCTTGCTTTTTCAAGTTATTGTCGAGGAAATGTTTATGAGAGTAAATAAAGATGGTTACGTATTCATACAATATATCTTTCCCTATAGTTTCTGTCGACTTTATTTCTCCATACTTACAATTTTCGTGGTGTATTGGTTTATCAAGTAAAAGGTAATTATTGTTAATATTTTGATCAATTGAATCAAATTAATTTTTAATTATTTCGATTAGAGCGTTGGCGCTTTTAAATCATTCATCCTAGTGTTTTATTCTGAGTTTTTTTTATTATTTGATACCTATGGTAACACTCAAAATTTTAATTCCCTCCCCTATTTCTTAGTTGCAATACTTACGAATATCAGCATCGATTCTCTCTATCGTTAGTTCTTGAGTACGCATCAAGTTCATTGTGTGTTTGAAGAGAGAGAATGATGTAAACGCCGATCACGATTTGTTTTTATTATTCTCATCATTCATATGATCATTTTCTATATTTTTCTTTAGTTAAAATATTTTCCAAGACATCCCTTTTACTTTAATATTCCTATTAGAGGAAATTCAAACTCCCAAGAGGTTGCAGAAAGGGCTGAGTAGAAATTTCGTGCTTGTATGGGCAACGTAATGAATCTCGTTAAATCCAACAGCTCCAAATGACCTTATCTGTCGGTTCTGTTATTTCTACTTAATTTTCATTTCAGTATCACCTTTCCTTGGGTTGACTGTTTTCCTTTGAAACGTGTTATAAAAATAAACGCTTTTCCACTATGATTGCAATTGTTATATGGAAACCTTTTATTTACTTTCCTACGAAGGCTCTCCATTGTCTCCGTCTAATCCTCGAGGACAGATATTTACAATTACGTCCGTGCGATAGCTATGTAAATTCAACGAATAACGCGAACGGGCGTCTGAAAGCACGTGTTTGCGCAGTAAAGTATCTAAGCCCACCTGCGCTTCTAATCATTTCGCAATTTGGACTCCAGTGCGAATACCTGCGGTTTCGTTCCACCAGTTCATCGCCGTCGGAACGACAGCCGCTCGAAGGTGGCCTAACCCTGCCCCATTTCGATATATTCAAAGAGGCAATTGCGTCGATCCCACATGGCCGTTCGCACTTTTCAGAAACGATGTTCAAGAGAGATATACTCGGTGTACACATAGTGGCATCGGACGGTGAATCGTTCTCTATAGTTGCGAAAGTGTCGCAGTGGACGTCAATGGGTTGCGATGACCTAAACATATTCTTCAGTGCATGTGAAATGTAACGAAAGGAAGAACGTGGTTTTATGATATCACTATTTTTTAAGCTACAAATGAAGGCGATGTTAATTAAAGCGCAGTATTGAGAGCACGATAGCAATTACAGTAATAATTGCTATAGGCTTTATTTTGACCCCCATATAAGAACAGATAAAGTGCACTACAACAGACCTTATATTATATCTATAGATATAGAAAATATAATTGTTTTTAGATATACACATCAGTTCCTTTAACAGATAATATTGTAAAGAGAAGATTTAAAAATAAAAACAAGTGAGAATTCCTGGAAAAAGAAATTTTAAGTATCTAGAGAATGAAAAATGTTAAAATAGAACCCATAGTGTTATCAACCACAGGTATAATCCCAAAGTAACTCTTTGATAGTCTAAATACTCACTTATCTTGGGTCTTCAAGCAATTCAGTTTAAACGGCTACACATTCATTAAAACTCAAAAGGCAGTCGTGATTTTAATATGCTAAATTTTTCAGAAAATTTTTAAATTTTGGAATGTAAATAACTATTTTAATAGCCGAATCAAAGGAATCAAAATTAAAAAGCTTAAAGTAAATAACCTACCAATGTCAAATATCTATTTTGCAAGAGTATGAACTCCTGACCATTACGGAGCATTGGTGTGACAGGGCAACCACAAACATGTCGCTTCATGACGGCCGAATTCCTGAAACCGGCCCTGATGCCGCCTCACACATTCACTTATATCGATCTCACTAAGTTGCTTAACACACCTCATTATCTTTTCTCACTGCCCCTGAGTGAAAGCTCCCAATGATCTGTGAAAGTTGTTGAATGTCTTCGTTCTTTCCGCGACAAGCGCCCCTTTAAATATAGATGAGTATTAGGCCTTCATTCGAGGAAAAAGAGCTCCTTTTAGCAGTCTGTGAGGGACTCCTTTTAAAAATTTCACGCCTTTTCCCTTATACTTGTCAGGGAATGGTGAAGCGTACCCTCAAGCCCATGTCCTCACTTCGCCCCCGACCGCCGCTTCCCCTTACAAACCAGACGAAGCCCTCCCTCTTCAGCCGCCAAATACCCTCTTTCGCCTCCCTTCCCTCTCTACTTTCCTCCCAACTTCCCTTTCTGTCTATCCCACTGAAGTAGACTTTCCCGGCATCGGCTTCCCATCTATTCCATGCATTTTACGTTCTCTCTCTATGGCACCAGCTTCGTAGCTGAGTTTCGTCATTTTTTGTTCTTGTCGTCAAGTCGTTCTTGTTCGAATCTAAACTTAACTACTTTATCTTTCTGCTGATAAGAAACTTTTATTGGTACTTTATTTTCCGTGTTATTAATATGTAGCGTTAAAGAGATTAAGGCAACAAACACGGGATCCGATAAGATTATTTGGCGATTCGCCGAATTCATTGTTTGAGTTTGTCGAAAGAGTAATTTCGATAACTTAAATCGAATTTGAGTGAAGACGATAAACAGAATTATTCTAGTTTGGAGGGTAACAAAGATAGTGCATCAATACCTATTATAAGAAAGGTAAAGTGTTAGTAACAAAGTGATATCGGCAAAATATAGCTGTTCACCAGAATTTAAAGTATATTGTTTCTTAATTACAATTTAATTAGTTTACATGCATAAAACAAGTATACTTGTTTTGTAAAAAGAATGGTTAGTTTCATTCTTGTTCCGTAACAGGCTCGAATATTTAAACCCTATTATTCAATCAATAAATTCGTATTTTATTTTCATTTACCTTTTAAATTTACTTTGTAGTCATGGTTTGCTGAACTTAATTTGTCCTCCATACTCTAGCCGAATTAAGTTTTTCCTATACTCACCAAAAGCGTTACTTTAGTCCCATAAATTAACTATACCACAGTTATTTTATGCTTCACTTCCCAGACTGTGCTCCATAGGTTAGTTCTCGTCACATAGAATTTCGATGTCGAATAGATCAAATTGTAAATCAATCTCAGTAGGAATTTAATAACCCGCCGTGCTTCCATTATCGAAGCCTTAATAGCAACCGAGTCCATTATTCAATCCTTCTTTTATTACTACCTGTCATCGCATCATACGTAGACTTACGTTTGTCCAATTTCCTCCCGTCTAATCCTTCCATTCCCCAATCTTTGCTTCTTCCATCTATCTTATCTCTGTTTGTCCATCAATCTCTCCGAGCGCCCCTCGCCCGATCTCTCACTTTCAACTCCTTCCCCTCCTCCGTCCAGCTCCAGAAACCAGTCGGGTCCTGTGCCATCTGCCACTCTCCTCCTCCCCCCTCCACACGCCCCCGTTCACCACACGTTTCCCTCTCCGGTGCATCCCCTCTGCACTTTCCTCCGCACTCAAACCAGTTTCCGTCTTTAATCGCATCCCGTCCGCCTCCCTCACACGCACCCATTTGTCTCCCCTTTTTAAGGACGGATGTACGTACCTTCCGTGCCGAATAATTGACCCACGCGAGGATGAAACGGTTAGATACCGCGTCTCCATTCGCCCGTGTATGTGCCCATATTTGCGGTGCGTGGAGTTTTGATGTCGGAGGGAACGTCGGGTATTTATCAGATACGCGCGGAGAGTGGTTTCTGATTCGTTATTCCCGCCGACACTCGGTCGATCCCAAAGCTGCCACTTTTCCACCCGATGGCCGCGTTTTATCGGGTAATAGGTTTCGGGCGGCCGTGTCGAAAAAAATGCATAGGCCCCGTCGGCGTCTGTCGCCTCTCTAACCAGATGTCGGCCGTTTTTCCCATAGGATGTCGTTTATGGAGGAATTTATTTTTGGGTTACTGCAGCGCGGGCTTCGGATGTTTTCTAAGGGGATCTTTGTTAAGTAACTTTGTGGTTCTTGTGAGCGATTCGACGGATAACTTGGGTGAAATGATTCTAAAGCTTCTCTAAACGAATTTGGAAACACGTCTTTGTTGAATTTGTGGTAGGTGAATGAATTTGGGAGCAATTACATCTTTTTTTCAATCTATCTTATGTTGTATTTGCTTCGTATTATCCAAATGGATCCAGTCGAGGCACTTTAGGAGCATTTTGATGTACTGCTTTACAGTAGCAGCATTTATAACAGTTGCGGAATACATTGATTTTGTGCATTATTCTATATATTGTGTGTATTATTTTTTAATCTCAAATTTGCTTCCCTTTATGTACTTTTCCTTTTTTATTATAATTCATCAAGTATTCAAGTACTTATGACAACGCCGCCTTCACCTCTTGCAAAAGTCGTTTAAAATTGTATCAGTAATTCCATTAACTAATCATAGAGTATTCCACCAAATAACTCCTGCTTCTATTTCCCTTATAAAACCTCATTAAACTCCTATTTACGTTGAACGATTACTATAGTAGGTTAAACTACCATCGTTTTTGCGAAAATATAGCATCGTTTTTTAAATTATAGTTTATAGTAAGCTGTTAATTGTAGCCAGGGGCGCATCCTGAATTTTCGCTTTGGGGGGCTGAAATTAGGCATAACAAATAGTGTAATGAACATAATAGAACACAAAGCTGTAATGCAAAATTATTGATTCCCATGATAAGAAAATATTGTAAATAAGGAGATGATTTAAATTTTCCACATATTTGTTAATAAAATTCTTTAGAATTAGGTTCCGAAGGGCATACTTTTAGAATCTTAGGGGGGATAGGGACCATCACTAATTAATGTTTAATTTTTCAGTGCGTGAAACGTAGTGAAGTCATTCATGCATTGAATTCGGAAGAGTAAAATATGGGTTTCAAATCACTGACAGTTATACTATGGTGATGTAGGGATTAGCCAAAAATCGTCTTTTGTTTGACGTCTGTTCACAGCCGAGCATCGAGTGACGCCGATTAAATAATACTCATTTCCCCAATACTTCGTAATGCTCTCGTATTTCATCTCAGCTCGTTCTCGCTTCCTACTCTGGTCGCATCTCTGGTCGGTCAGGACTCTGCCCTAATCTGCTTATATAATTTGATCTCACCCGTAAATCTCCGGGATGCATCCAAACCCTTTGAGAGCCCACCCTTTGTTTACCTTTCTCTTAAATCCTTCACCTATTCCTCTTTCAATATGTCCATAACAAAGCGGAACTCGTTCACTCGGCGTGCGAATCGTGACCTCTTGATTTCTCCCTTCTCTCCCACGTGTATTCCCTCCCACTCAGTCCCCCCACCGCCGCTGCATTTTACAGCCTTCTCCAACGGCGTCGTTGATGCGGTTAATTGTTGCTCTCCGTCCGCTTTCGTTCCATCGCTTATTACTCCGTTCTCCTCGATTCATATCGGACGCTTTTTCGCATTGGTCCTTGGGCACTTCAAAGACCTTTCCTCTTTTTGTCACGTCGATACGGAATTCGCGGAACACTTCTTTGATCTGTCGTTCGCCAGTTCGTTTAATCCGATCCAAAGGTCGTGTGAGAGCTTTTTTCCGCACGATCGGAGTTATTGTTCCTATTCGAGCCGATTATGAAGTTCTTACTGGCCATTAGAGGTTCTGTACGATAATGAGTGATATTTATCGAAACCACTTACGCTCTTCAAATGCTCTGCTGTTTTGTTAAGAAAATTGTCATTTCCGCCGCAATTTTTTGCTTGTGTGAGATTTCTTGGTATTGCGGCTGAGTTCCTGTCTGTGATAGTCTCTTGTTGCTCTTTGCTGTGAGCTCAAGCTGTTTTTACTTTCACTGTTGGAATCCTTTATGATCGGCGTATTAAATAAATACGCCTACATTTTTGTTGCCATTAGTTCGAGTTCATTGCAATTGGACCCTTGATCTGGTGGAAAGTAATCACAGAAATGCCTAATGTTACTATTATACACCCTAAGCAAAACCATGTTGGCTCACTCACTGCCGTGAGTGACGAAACGGGAATGCTGGATGTTCGGCATCACATAATTTGGAGGCCCTCTATTGGTAGAAATATGGACACATATCTCGAGGACCTTCTCGAATTCAGCGGTACTATCAGTACGTCCGTAACCATCATAACGTTTACGTATGGAACGGTTTATTTAAAAAAATATCGCATTTGAACGGTTTTTCCTGTATATCGGTAATATGAAATCACGCTAAGGTATATATAGCAATAGAAAGATATTATAAAATATCAGAAGTAAATCTCCTTCTTCTTTTGCTTAAGAAAAGGAATAAAACTCAGATTGGCATTCTTCGACTTTCCCATTCATACGATAAACTCTCTCCAACTATATTTACGATCTGTTCGCGGAGCTCAATGAATCTCACGCGAGGCGCAGTGTGGCAGATGGCCAATGTCTGAGTTATTGGTCGCGTTCGGAAATCGACGTTTTAGTAGGTGTCGCAGACCGTTTACTGACGAAACTCCCGCAACGAAAGTTTTTCCACGACCATTGGGTGTGCTATGGAGGGGAAAAGGTTTTCAATTGAGGAAACCATGTACTCTGTGAACCCTTTCACGTGCGTTTCCCTCCCGTTAAATATGCCACACTCTTTCTAGGCAGCCCCTCTTCACCCACTCGCCCAACAGTTCCATTGTGCCACCCCCTTGGGCCCCCCATGTCTGCTTGCCCCCTCCTACACACCTTCTGCTCACCATAGCAACCCTCGCTGCCATCTTTCACGTTGATAACCTATGAGAGATTAGGCCTGCATTCACGTGAAAGTGGTGTTCAGAACGCTTTGGAGAGTTATCGATGTTTGACTGTTTCAGGATGATCTATCTGTAGAAGGAACTTGGAACAAATTCAAGACTGCTCAGATTAATTATCTTTCAGTTTGTAACGTCTGTTTACCGTGAATTGACGTATTTTTATTGATCATCTTCTTTGATTTTGACGGAGAAATACTTTAAAAACACAGTAATTACTTATGCTCGTGAAACCGAGAGATAGTTAATCTCACTATGAACAAGTAAATGTATTCAAATAAGATTAAGGCTCTATTTTGACGAAATTCTTCAGATGATATTTTTACTGTACCTCTTTAATTTCGTTTTTATATTAAACGATACTTTAGTTCGTCAATCAATAACAGTTTAAATCTCTACTTATGAATATATCTGAGTTACAGTTTGTTTCTAGAGCTGTACCATTAGAATAAGCGAAATCGGTGTTCCATTAAAGAAATTCTGGTTCTCTGTTGGATTCACGACGAATAATCTACATAAGAGAAAATGGACCCACATGCAGCTCTTTGGTCTATTGAATTAGGCTAGTGAACAGTATTAGACATTGGATTAAGGATTTTTTCTATTCCCGTAAATAATTGATTGACATATAAAGACCAGAAATATTTTAAATTTTTAAAAATATTAAAATTTACTCTTTCTTTAGTGTTTATCTTAAATTAAAACATGAATTCTTTCTGTTATCCTAATGTTCTGGAAACCCATTCTCCGCAAAAAAAACTATCCGAAATGGAGCAACTTTTCCCTATCAACTTGAGGAAAAAAAACCATTTTCATGGTATCGGTAAGAACACTGTTAGCTTTTTACTTTCTTGCAATTATATTTCATTTTCATTGAAATAGTGTGAATCGACAATAAGTTAATATATTTAATATTCATAATGAATATTTCTGAAGTGCTGGAATTTATTTTTACGAAAAGCTTATTACCCTAATACTTGGAGACTTCTGTGTATATGGCATTTAGTGGCATTTTGTTTGGCCGACCCTGATCTAAATGCTCTTGACGCGAAATTAGGCTAAATCTTCTCCTGCTAATCAATTATGTCTTTTGTAGGTATTGTACGGTTAAAGGTAGCATTGTCACATTCTTATTGTGAAAAACCGGAACGTCGCCTTTTAACTTGCTTAATTTCGTATGCTTTTAATACAATTTGTGTGCACCATTTTCCCTTAAGGAAATTTTGCGTTTAAACGATTTCTATCCTTGCAATCTTATATTATATTCTTTTAACAAGTTTTTTCGATATCATGCCTTAAAACCGAGACATTCCTGGTGAAAACGGGACTATTCCGTTATCTAGTCATATGTACACAATGAGGGATTTAAAACACGTACCCATTATCGACTGACTAAAATTTGCTAAGGTTTTGCATTGAATTCTGGTACTCCATATTTATCATTTTCACGGTTAAGTCTGCTGAAATATTTTTACACCGGTAAAAACATTGATGGTTTTATACCGTAGGTAACGGAAAACCGAATTAAGTTTTCGTGCAGCGTAGTTGGTCAGCGAAATCTTTAATGTTCTCCATCTCAAATTTTATCTCTACATTTTATATACATTATATTGATTCGTACTATCTATCTGTAATATTGATGTGAAGTATCGATACCTTCATTTATTCCTCGAAAATTGGTGTCACTGCATCGATATATTTCATCGTTAGGAGTTCCAAATGCTCCCTCGTAGGAATTCTTTATCATATAGCGCGGATTCAGGGTCTCCCTCATCGCTATCAAGTTCTTCCTCAGTTTTGTGAGACGCTTTTTACGACTAGTCCATTCGGAGAAGGTAATAACGTCCGTGGAAGATTTGTGGACCTCATCCGTTTCCATATATTACGAGTTGCTCGACCTCGATCCTTAAGCACGTCCTCTGAAGGTTATCAGGTTATTTTTTGTGCTGTTCGGATTCTCCAATTCCTTGTGCGAGGTATAAATTTAGGACAAGAGAGGCTTTACCACCTATATGCACAAGTATAGGAATAGGATAGGAATATTCCAAGAAATACGGGCATGAATAAATCCTGACTGTACTGGGAACCAGGATCTTCCGTTTTCTGGACGATTGCTCTAGCCAATTAAGTTATAATTCCAGAAACCCTTTCCCTTCGGGAAATAAGATCGTATATGGAAATTATCGAAAACGTGTGTGAGTGGATAATCTTAATTGTATTCCTCGATGGAAAACCCATAGAGAATTGTTTGTATTTTTATTTACATCCTCTTAAATTTCCCTTAAATTAAACGTTTCACCTTGAAAAGGATATATTTAAAGATTTCTTTCATTATTAATATGCGTATTATTGGAGGAATAGGGTTAATATCTTATACAAATCCCAGTTTGTCGACATTGTATTATGGAAATATTTTTTGTTTATTTAACCCAACATGTAGAACCCATGAAGTTAAGTTATATTATAAACATAATAAATGCATCATATGCAAATAAGTTAAATTAGACAGTAGACCCGAATGCTAAATGCCGTGATAAAGTCCTGGAATTTATATTCCAACTAACCGTGTTGGACCTGGGACCAAATGTACCGAAGATGTTCTACATCTCAATTGCTCATTCTTTCTGCATTTGATCTTGGGAAGCGGTTACTCTGAGGAAGGAGCACCGAAAGTTTATCCACCTTCACCGAATGCGGAACTCGTGCCAAGTTCGAACACCTAATTGGAATCCTCTCCTGAACTACATAGTTAGATTCTCCAGGTTATCCTCCGCTCTGCGTCGATTGTGGTAGATCCCTGCCGCATCTCCTTAAGTCGTCCACACCTCGCTCGGGGTCATTTCTTTCCGCCCTGCGTAAGCGCTGAGGGTCAAGGTGAGTAGTAAAACGAAGTGGTTGCCAAATTATTCCAGACTCGGAATGCTCGTGTGTTTCCGGTGGCGAGGCCAACTCCTTTGTGCTTTTTTCCGCTCCAGTGGCGGCATTTTAAGTGAGCTGAAACTATTTTCCCTCGCACTTTGAAGATTCGGTAGTTTGCGAGGAGCTGTGGGAGAATCGGTGACGTCCATTACTTCAAAAAAGTTTGCAGGTGTGAGCGGATTCTATTTTTTTGACGGTTTTGTGCGAACATTTTTAGTGCCCGAAAGTATTTGCGCGGTTTCTCCCTTCCATTTTATCGTTACGGTGTCGTAAAATTTGCTCCTTTAGATAATTTTTGAAATTCCACTTTATTCATATCGGAGAGGCGATGGTATTCAAGCCTGTAATTTCATTTTGCAATCAATTTAAATTCTGTTGTAATGCATGCCTAGCGTTAAGAAAAAAAATTGATTTAGCCCTAATTTTTAATGTATTACGTTACTAAGAACAAGGGAATAAATTTCACAGATTGGGATGAAGTGTTATGGAAACCCATCGTAGATTTAAATTGTAAAACATAAAAATATCACTGTGTTCCTTTGCCTACAAGCCATGTGTCAGAGTGTTTGTATTTTTAAAATTAGGTTATTGAGCATTACGATTTAAGCAAACTATATGTGTTAGGAATTTTACTGTAATCGTTGAATTCTTTCGCTATTTGGTAAAAAAAGAGCCATGGTACCTCGTTGTTTGGTCGAAAAGGATGTTATAATATATCTCTTAAAACAGAAAATTTCAGAGGTGCTTGTTAAATAAGAACAGGTAACAAGTTACAGTAAAGTACAGAGAGTTACATGTAAAGGACCTCAAAACCGTCAGAACCAGTTAAATTTTATTATTAATATCTTTAAACTGTGAGGTAGGGCCCATGCGGGATTCTCTTACGCCGAACCTCTGAAGTCATGACACAGCACAGACGATTACAATGTTTAAAATGCAGGTACAAAAATACAATGAAAGGTTAAACAAAATATAAGTAAGAAAGAAGAATGGAAGATTGGGGTATGGGAAAAAACATCAGCTGATAACCCTAAGAGAAAAACCCACGGTGCGGGAAAACGCTCGCACAAAAAACCGCCAATACACGGAGTATAATGGTTTAAATCAGGTGTAGCATCATTTTTATTGGAGTCAGTCAACCTTTCGGTCCCGTCCCATGATATTGTAGCATGGAGTCCGCGATACTGTACATACGTCTGATACCTGAAAAGAGAAAGAAGAGTTTGGGAGGAAAAGCAAGAGTATATTCCTGATGCAAGTTTTTACAAATAAATTATCATTATAATATTATTAATAACATTTATATATAACGTTATTTATCTTAATAAAATAGGGAAATGATTTTTAAATAACAATATCTTCCATATCCATAGCAAAACCTTTTGTTTGCTAATTACTCATTGGCGGAAATAACTTATGGAATTGCCAATATTTCTTCCGCTAGAGGTACTTTAAGTGACCTTAAGTTTATAGTTACTTTTGCCTTCCAGTTTTTCAAAATGTTCCACGTTTTGGAGGTTAAGTTCTTTGGCTAGCAGTGTCCCTTTTGGATTTCCCACTCTCCGCGAAGTAATTTAATTATCAGATTCTTAATAAATCCTTCTTCCCACCCGTTACGCCCCCTGGTTTTTGTACTCCTTTTATGCATGGAAAACACTACCGCCTCCAACGATGCGTTATGCAACTGCTTAAAAACCAACGGAGTAATGGAAATCATTTGTGCCCCGTTTTCAACTTTTCTTCCGTTATGTTCTCCGCGCCTCGAGGGGCCGCCGGAGGCCACTTCCGGTTCGATCTTCTTTTTTTACCATCCGCCGGCAGGTGAGTGCCTTTGTTCCACACCGCTTACTCCCCCCCGCACACCCCCGCTCTTTGCTTTGGAAAAAAGAACGTTAGCTTCCGTCCAAGGATAGAGCTCTGCGGCCTTGGAAGTCTTACGATTGTTCATTTGTCTCTCTTGCTGCCCTCCGCATTGTCATCCCATTCCTGTCGTTTCTATCATCTTGCTTCAAAGTTTCCACAGCTTATTCCTCTGTAAATTCTTATTAAGTTAATATAATCTCTCGCGATTTACGGTTAGCTCGAAGTAAATTGATGAAAAATATGATATTTTTGGGCTAGAGATTGCTAGAGGTTACAGTAATTATTTTGTATAGATTGTATTCTTAACTGATCGTTTTTATTTTTCTTGTTATCATAGGATCAACTAGACCAATTTAAGGTAGAAAACATTGATTACATTCAGCCTGACCTGTCTATAGATAAGGAAAGATATTTTAAATAATTACGAATTGTGCATATATAAGACTACTGCGTTTCGGAGTATCATTGGTTGTTTCCTTGGCCAAATAGATGCTTGTGTTTAATGAGACCCCTTTTCTAAAAATGTTTCACCGTTGAATTAAAAGTCTCAATCGAAGAAAAAGTTTAACTTTTATGAACAGAACTTAGACATAAAGATATATATACTCTGAAATAAACGCATGGATATGGTGTGTTTAGACGACCCAAAAGGGTGTTGTACCAATCCTAATCAATTGTGCCATAACAATAAATGGTTAAGTACAAAATGGCATCTCTATCGATTGTTCTGCATTAAAATTTTGCGGTCGATTCTAGCTCATTTCTAAGTGGATTTGAAAGGTTTAATTCATGAATTATTCTCTAATCTGTGACTCATTACTAAGAGTGATTCATGGATATATCAAACGAAATCGAACGGTTTCTTCCCTAGAAATAACGGTTTTATTCCTTTCACCACTTCTCGAAGGAAATAGATTTTTCTGCACAAAGAGATCCCTTATCTGCAGCATCAATTAGAGTTTCTCGAAGTATGGCGTAGTAGCATGGAGACTTCATTAACACGCTATATCACCAGTAGGTATTTTTACGGCCTATCTTACGATAGGTTTATCTTCGTGTATCTCAGTTCCTAAAGATGTATCTTAAGAAATAATTTGCTTGTTTCCCCATGATTAATTACATATTCCTTTTTTATATCGATCAACATTTATTATATTTTAGCATCAATTGTCTTGATTATCCGAGTTAAGGAGCTCCGGGGCCACTTGGGATTACACGGAATGGTCGTCTTGCGTACGTAAATTATGAAATATACACGCTATATTCATGCTTTTCCGTAGTAAGACGTGTTTTGCAATTATAAAAACATTTTGAAGTAAATATTTTTAAATAAAATATTTCTCTCTTCCATCACAATATTTATGTCAATTGTCCAGTTGCAATTCTCACTTCTTTTCGCAGATTATTATGCTGATGTAGCTTGTATATGCTGAAATTACTAGAACTGTTATGATGAAAGTAATTTAAGAGGTGTGGCGATAGATATGGGTGTAAGTGAGGAAACGAAGCTCAGAAATACGCACGTGGAATAACGCGAAACCTCGGTTAATTGGGACTCTTATTGCACATCATAGTTCGATGCCAGCTTCAATTCCTGAACCGGCTGCATTAGCTTGTTTGTTCTAGATAATTAGAAAACGCCCGTCCCACTCTTATACTCTGAAGTTAACAGATGTGAAAGAAGGACGGTTTATCCTTATTTGCAGCGTAGGCGTCCAATTCTTCCTCAATTATAATTGACGATGTGCGTTTAGTCCTGCAGTGCGATAAACGCAGCGAGTTGCAGCCTTCGGCAGGTATCTCAAGAGAATGCATTTGTGTTCGGAATAAGGAAACCTCAAGGACTTCCCTCGCGGAAGACATGCTTCGTACGACTCCCGTTTCGATGAAATTCTCCTCTTTCCCAAGGACTTTAGAATCTAGTTTTGTGCTAGTTTTTTCTCGACTTGCAACTTTTTCCTCGTCTTCAATATGGGTCGAACCGACTCAGCGACTGCGTTCGTCGATACTCTTTTAGCCGTTATTTGTGTTGCCCATTTCTCAATGCTTTTTTATTTTGAGGTGTGAAATCCGGAAAGGTGATTCGTTTTGTTGACGAAGGTTTTAAGGGCGTTATTTGAGAAAAATCCGAGGTTCATTCAAGTATTAAGGTATACATTTTTTTTCTGAAAAAGAACTTGCCCCAGAAGGTTGAAACTTCTGTTGCTTCTCAACGTAGTCCTGTAAGACAACATCGTCGCCATGATTCCATGGCTACCGAGGGCACTTCTTCCGAGACGTATTTTGCCTACTGGGAATTTAGTTGCCTTTTAGTTCTAAGGTCTTCAAATGTTTTATCAGCATTGAGAATGAGTTGAAAGACTCTGTTGCTTTTCAAAGGTGCAGCCCGATGATTTTAGCATGAATTCTAATTCTGAATTTTTATCTTAGATGGAAGCACCATCGTGCTTAAAAAATTGGAGACGGTAGAATTTGTACGCACCTCGTTTTCCAGCGATTTTCCAGTGGGCAAAATTCTCCCGAAAAGAAGTTTTCTTAGCAGCCATGGAATCATGGCGATGATGATGTGATAAATGCAGTAGATTACCGAATATCCGGGGTACGGATTGAGGAATTATCGAAGTAAACGTTTGTACATACGAATGTGTAACAAAATCCGTTTTGGCCCCAACTTTGTGGTAGCTGATGGTGATGCTAAGAATTGAAACCAAGGTCGTGCAGGGCTTAATTTGTGTTTTTATTACTCTACCATAATGACAGGTTTCGTTTTCTCATAACTTTATATCCTTGTTATGGAAAACCGTACTCCGAAATCAACAATATAATTATCATAGCTTTTTCATCTTCTTAGTTATTCTGCATTGAATAATTAAATCGGATTTTCTCGCATTCTCTGCTAAGTTGACGCAGTTTACGCTTATTCAAGAGTGAAATTTGAATCAAATTTTCAATTAAGTTGTGTTAATAAAATGTTTGACAGTTAATATATCATTTCCGCCATAGCTAGATGTGTATTCTTTCATAGATATGCTGCTTTCCCTAGAATCACACGAGTCCAATTTGCCTCTTATATTTCTGTGACGATTTGCTCTCAGTAATTTTGAAATCGTTGGGATCTGAAACCGGAAGACGGAAGGACTACGTGACCATGCGGCTCTCAAAGCATAAAAATAGATGAATATTGGAATGGATTTTTTTGGCGGCAGGAAAACCCTGGTCGAGAGCCAGATCGAGGTTGTTTTGTTTTTCACGACTTGTGTGTCCATGCCAATGCACGACCTTATCTATCAGCTGGAGTTGCGTGCAAGGAAAATGCAAGTGACGCTCTTGAACTTTGGTACCAGAAGTAATTGACGATGTGTGAAGCGAACCGTAAGCGATTTAAAATGTCACCGGCCGATTATTAAAGCTCCCGAGAACACAAGGAGAATTTCAGATGAATATTTTCGAGTGCAAATCCAAATCACGTCCCAGCTTCTTAGAGTTTCAACAGCGTCTACTTAGATGGCCGTGAAAAAGTCCCTCGAAGCAGTGCTTTAACTAGGACGCATGGAAGTTGGCTTTTGCTCGCAAAAAGTAAAGCAAACGCTTAAGTGTTGAATTACATAAATTCGTGGGAAGGGAAACGAATTGAATCTTTATGTAAAATTATAAAGAATATTTTACATTGTATAACTACATAATTAACGAAATTGGAAAACAAAATGCATTAATTATTAATCTTCTCTAGCGAGATTTGGTAGTAATCCATTATAAATGAAATGCTCGTAATAGGTATAACTTCTACTTTTCTATCTTTGTGTAGAAATATAGAAAAGTAGAAGTTATACCTATTACGAGCGATATTTAGCGATATGTTCCTTCTTTTAGCAATCTTTTCTGTTTTAGACATCTCGTTCTCTGTATGACATGTTCGATGTCTCCGAACCTCTACGTATGTACTACGTGGTTAATATAATTTATTTCAATCATTTAAAATTAAGATAGCGTTACTTTAGGTTGATAAAAGACATGATAGCCATACTATAAATTATTTTTGGTAATTATTAAAATTATACTTCATTTATAGAAGCGAATTTAATTTGCATCTTTTCATTCTTTACTTTATAGAGACATGTCATGCGAGATAGAATTGAAAACTTTTGGTTTTCACTACTTTTTCGGAATATTTTTTTTCCTGCGTTTAGAGACATTTTTTAGGTTTCATCTAGCAACAGTTTCAAAAATAAATTGCCATCTATGCTGTAGATTCCCCTCCTTTTGTTTAGATCGAAGATGGGGATTCTGCGGCCTTCAATCCAGAAGTGACCTTTTTCGTCGTTCAGTCCGACTTTTTCTTCCTTTTCCTGAACTATATGTCCATATTTATATAATTTTGTTCCTAAGTCTTGTTAATGCTGCCAATTGATAAACAGAATGAAAAATATTCTCTTTCAGTTCGCTTAGCGAATAAATGTATTTTTATAGTGTAAAATATCAGTTACTAAACTTGAATGTATGTACGTAACACGCTACTCAAGAGCGGTCAGGGGCGGATTTAAATTTAGGCGCAATAGGCGCTAGCTTAGGGCCTCATCTATATGGGGACCTCGATAAGAATTTACTTATGAACTCTCATAAATTATTCTTGTTTTTCGATGCAAGAAAGATTTTCATATTTGTTAACCCTTTCGCTGCGACAATTGACTAAAGTCGATGTGACGCTTACAGTCCTAAAGCTGCATCTAATCCGAATACGCAGCGAAAGGGTTAAGTAAGTCTACATAACATGTTTGTAGATAATATTGCCTTATTATGTCACTACATAGTGTAGTTATCGTACAATAATTGTAATTTATGGAAATAATATGTGTTTTAATTCAAAATTTGTTTGTTAAATCTTACTGTAGTAAAGCGAATGAGATTTCTAGGAGGTGTACATTTGTGTATAAGAAAAATTGTAATATTCACTCATAATTCCTAGAGGGGCCTCAGTCTGATGTTTGCGCCTAGGGCCTCTGATAGCTTAAATCCGCCCCTGCATGCGGCCTATCTGATTTCGCCGAATTGAAAATATGGCCTTCCGATGAAAAAAGTTTCCCCACCCTTGGTTTAGAAGTATGGAGTGAACCTGGCGCAGAAACTTCCCTTCGTTCTCTAATCGATAAAGATCCTCTGCGGATACCTTATGACGGAAACAAAAAGGGGACGTACGCTCCCCCTGAAACAGTGCTTCGCCTTTATTTCCTCCGAGTGCGGTCGCCTCGTTTCAATTCAACACTTCTCTGGATGCACATCGGCCCCCGAGGCCGTTTCCCGTTGTTACTCCGATGAACACGCCGACTGAAAAAAGGATTTGAGCGATGGGATTGGAGGCCTTGGGATTTGACCACCCACGCGTTGCGTAGGTGTTGTCCCGAGCGGTGCGTGCGTTGCACTCTCTCTTTCGGACGGCACCCGGGGCCGTTTCGCCCCACACCCACCGTGCCTGGTTTCTTTTAAGCCATTTGACGTGGGGGAGGATAGGGTTGATTCAACGCCCCCCTCCTCTTTATTTCCTGGAGAGTTCGTTGGTTTTCGAAAGGATCAAAATCCTTTCCACTGACGTGTTTCGATTCTCTTGATTCATCCTCGTCATGACGCTTTTCAAGGTTGGGTTGGGAGGCTTTCTTCACTGACGGTTGGGTTTGAGTAATTGTAAATAGGAAAGTCATGTCACGTAGAAAAACAGTTTCATTCCGTCGATAAATTTCATTTAATTTTTATTTCCCGTATTACTATTAGTAATATTACTATAATGGAAACAGGAGGACTCCAATTACATCCATTTTAACCCTTAACCTGTGACGTGCGGTCTGAGGGACCGCAGCGGTTTTTAAATTGTGAATAATAAAAGTATTTGAGTTTTGACAAATCTGTAATATATGTTATCTTCTTAGATACTTTGATGTAAGATATAGCACTCTTCACTCTACGTTTATCTCTCTTATATTTCCTTAAAATTACTATTAAATTTCGTAAGCGGTCTGTGAGGCCTCATGTCACGTCACTGCTTCGATGAGAAATGCTATATAGAAAATGCTTTTAAACAAGGTTTTATTATTCAATGCACCAACAAGCATATAAAAGACATTACTCCGAAAATAAAGCCGCTGATTATAGATATGAGCCGCTATTTTTTTTAAATTTCTTGAAAATTTTTTACTTTTTTCAAACTGATTTATAACTGAAAACTTTTTTTATAAACATGAAACTAAGTTGAAATCAGAGTGGATAACTGATGCGATGTTTAAAACTTTAAAATTTCATTAAAAGTTATTCAGTCAGTTTATAAATATCGAATGATTGGCGGTCACCCAGACCGGACGTCACTAGTTGTGTGACAAAAATCACACATCGCTGGTTAAGGATTAATAATTATTACGAACACAAACAAACATTGTAAATAGGAAACAAACATTGCCTAGCGGAAAAATCCGACTAGCGGAAATATCCGACTAGCCGGAACCCAAACCAAAACGGGGCCTTGATGTTGGAGCGCTAGCACGCCAACCACTCCGCTAAGGCTGCCGGCAAATTCCTCATAAACATCCATTTATTGAACAACTATAGTGGTTGACGTAAACACTAACAACGGACGAACACACACAACCATTCTCTTACCAGGAATATCGAATCAGCCAGGGCTCGAACCGGGACCTTAAGGTTGGACGCTTGCTCGCTAACCACCCTTGAAACCCATTGAAATATCACATTAATTTATCGGTCAGTAAATTAATTTGATATTGAATTGTTATTATTTGCTTTCAGCTTTTAACGATGTAGACAAGTCATGCGTTAGTGAAAGTTGCCTTTACTTTAAACATGATGATCTAGTTCTCTAGTGTTTGCATATGTTCTTGGAGTAAAGTCATATAGCGGTCCTAATAGCTGTAAACGAGGCAGAAATTTCGGGGACGGCGGATGATGTAACTGCATTGTAAATTGAATCTCCGTTTGTTATTTTAAGAGGAACTTCATTTACGCGCCATGTATTTTAGTTTACCTTCACTTTGCTTCATTCTCGTTCCAGTAATTGCGCGAATAAGGTGCAGATATTCACCACTCCTTGGTTGCAGCAAAAATGGGATAAATCTAATAAATGATTAACTTTCTCATTCAATTTTTTGATTTTGCGGTCGGTAAATTGTGATTTTCGTATTTTGTAACTAGTATTTATTCTTAAAAATTAAAGGAAATGACGTGTCATTCACAAGACCACATTTGGAGTCTTTTAGCGTAAACTCGGCTTCGAAGCCAGTCAAAATGTAGGATATCTGCATACATTCAGTGTATTAGTTTATCCTTTTAGAAACTTGCACTTACATAACGTATGTATCACATAAGGACATACCACGTAAAGGAATTAAGAAAAGATTGGTAAAATTATTTGTGTGGAGTGTACCGCTGTTTTGGTGTGAAACGTGGGTCTTGAAGAAGAAGGATATAAAATGAATGGAGGCCTTCGAGATGCGGGTATGGCGTAGAATGGAAAAAGTAAGTTGGGTCGATAGAAAAACAAATACAAATGTGCTAAAGATGTTCAGGGAGGAAAGGGTTTTATTGACGTGATTAAGAGTTGATAGGGAAAATGGGTGGGTCAAATATTGGGAGGAGACGGATTTCCAAAGAAAATAATTGAAGGTAGAATGCAAGGGGGAAAAAACGGGAAGGCAAAGGCAAAAGATGTTAGATAACGCAAAGGGTGGGATAAGTTACCAAGAAACGAAAGAAATATCACTGTATAGGGTATATTAAGGCACATGAACATACAGAAAGGTAGACGTGTATCAATCGGTTACTCTAAAGATTGCAGTTTGAATGCATACGCTAAATTGTGTCTAATGTATCCGAGAAGAATGAACGCGTGACAAGAAATGATTGGGAATTGCAACAGGATATCGTTGCCTACGCCCTGCCATTAATGAAAGCGTCAGAAGGCGGACAAATGCGGATCCGACTGTTTGACATATCGATGCTGATTTTGATCGATCACTCTCGCTAATCTAGTTCCACGACATTTTTAAATCGCTCAATAAGGTTTTGATTAATGCGCCTTTTTAATCGTTCTTTTTTTCTCTCTTTCCAGGTAAGTGTCGGCGGGACAACGTCTTCATGAATCGCATCGGTGGAAAATCTCCCGCGGTTCCAAACGGCCAATGGGTAATTTAGACGTTTTCCTTTACTGTGTGTCTGTGGGAGAATCACTGCGTTCAAAGAATCTCAGTTGATTCCTTAGCAGACCATGTGGGAGATCACGCAAAAAAGAGGATCGCCTTCCGACATCCGCGGGATTGACATTTATCTTCGATCTGCAGCTTTTTATTCTCAGTCTGCTTAATACCCTCACCACTGATGGAATACTTGGCGGAGGTATCGAGACGCGAATGTTTTTCCGGCATTCTGCGTTCGTTAATGACTCGCGTTAATGTCTCGTTAATGGCGTCGATGCTATCAAAGGGCGAATAATCGAATTGCAAGACCCGATTCTTTCTTTTCATCTCTCGATATTGTTTCATTTCGCTACGCAATCGCTCGCTGTATCGCCAGATCCACCCTTCGGTTTGACTTTCAAGCTTCCGACGATTCTCAGAACGACAAGAGATGTAATTAACTTCGAGATAGAGATTGATAAAGGGTTACCCGAATCGGAGCGTGTTGCAGAAAGGGACAGGGTGATGATATCGACGTGATGCGGCGATCGTGTTTCCCAGCCGAGAGCTCCAATCATATTCAGGTTTTGTCAGGTTAGCTCCTGCGTTTTACGATCGAAAACTGAGTGCACTTTTGAGTTAGACTCCATGCGAGGATATTCTCGCATCCTGTAACTTCTTCTGTCCCACGAGATGCAGGATGAAAATATTTATGCTGAGAAAGACCATCCGGGTACTAAAATAATTTATTTGATCTTTAACAACTTATAATCAGGTAAAATTCACTGAGGCCATCACTTTGTGGAATCATAAGATCACGAGAATTTTTTGAATGAAAGAAGTTTTAAAGTACAAAACGACGTATAACTTTTACTATTCCACAATATATATGTTTCGTCGGCGACTAGTTTGATCTAATAATTCCGTAATATAATAGTACTACTATAATATAGTAGCTGAAACTTGTCGCCGACGAAACACACATATTGTGGATTAGTGAAAATTGTATACCTGCTTGTTGTTTAAAACTGTGTTTTCATTTAACAAATCCTCGTGTTATAATGATAACGTGAAACGACTGGGCAGAATGAAAGTTTATAATTAGAATTTGTTAAGCATAAGGAGAGAAAGCAGTAATATAGAATCTTATATACCTTTTACCGAGTTTGTTACAGCGTAAGATGCTTGCATTTGTCAACGGAATTAATTATGAAGTTTATCGACGGAAATTAAATTAATGGTCATTAATGTTGATTAAGTCGTAAAAGTACGTTCTGATAGAATGGGAATGAGCAATAATACAGATTTTTAAGTAATTTTTTGAGCTCCGTTTTTCACTGCCTAAGAAATAGTCAGCATCAAGTTACGCTAGAAACAGATAACCTCTTCGGATTATTTTTACGGGGCAGGCAGCTTCATATGTTTGAACGAGTTGAGGTCGGTGCAAAAGTTGGCATTTTAAAATTAATCGATTTACTGTTTATTATCCAGTCAGAAACTAATGAGCTTCTCTCAGATACGTGGACGACTTTCGCCAACTGCTGCCGATTACACTGGGCCTTTTTTACGAATTTTGTCATTGGCCGTGTTCAACTAATCATTAATCATTCGCTCGCAAAAGTGGTTATAATTTTTTGCGAAGAATTTCCGATCTTTTCTTCAAGTGGTCATTGCCTTCATTAAATTTATTTCCTCTAGCTTTTTCGGGTTTCGGTTTTTCCTCGAGAATGGATGACAGGTCGCGCTTGTGGGAATCTCGGCGTGTGTCATCTAATGTGATTTAAGGGAACCATCGCAGAACGACCTATACACGGGCCTTCCCCAGTTTTGCTCACACATTTCGTGGTTTTCATCTCCATCCTATTCGTGACGAATTTCCTTTGCGGTCGATGAGATTTAGATCCTCTTTTTTTTTAGTGGACGCCCATCACGGCCGATTTGTGAGTTCCAATCTCGATGGATGAATTATTGCGATCGCTTTTTGTTCTCTCTGTGATGGGAGCAGATAGGGAATGGCTACTCAGGTGTATTGCTGTACATTCGATGAGTGGTTCCTGATTGAAGAAGAGTAGATCCTAAAATTAATACGACGGAAACACATATGACGAAATTGAGCTTGATAATAATTGGTTGTTCTCAATTCTGGATTGTCTTCTTTACTTTATTAATTAAAATAGTCTAAAAATTGGGCTTTTTTACCGCTACGTTTTCATCATGGTATTTTGACAACTCAAGGCTAGGCAATCTTTGTTCCTCCTAGCAACTATTTAGACAGGATATTTCGTAAATATTTTTTTTCAGTTATCAAAATTAAAATCTTGATTAATTATAAATAAAGGATTTAAGTTAATATTTTTAATTGTTCAGTTTATAAATTCGGTGAGGGCTTTCGGTTTTCAATTTTTTTCCATGACTTAAAGGTTGAATTTCTAGCTTGAGTATTAATTAGTATTTTAAAAATGTAAATATTAGAGCATTTATCGAAAAATTACTCTAATTTGTTCTAAAATTATTGGAAGCCGTTTTATATTTGGCCGCTACGCAGTCTGTCCTTCTATATCTAACTTGTAATAGGTTATTTATATGAATTCAATCCCAAGGATGATTTACCGAGATTTCATCTCTTTACTTCTCCTCATAAATGTAGCAATGTTTCCTCTTCGTTTTTCTACAAAATATCATCTGGTAGAAAAAGTACTCCATCTGTTGTCAGTAACCGTTGACTACGTAGGCAATGTCTTATTTAATAACAGTCTAGTTTCTTTTCTTCTGATGAAAATGGCCACATAGGTTTTTTCACTTTTTCATAATAATGATGCTAGTAAAACGACAAACGTGATCAATAGCCGTTTTTCCATAGCACTTTGTTATGGCACATGAAGTCCACTAACTGTTAATTCACTTTGTTTTCAATTTTATTCGCGAATGAAGTTCGTCACTGAAAAGTATGGAATGACTGTTAAAGAAAATAATAGAAAGTAATCAGGTAAATGGCATCATTAACAATTACTCGATTGTCCCCTTCTGCTCTGTTTCGTAATTAGATCTTTCCTTAGAAAAGGCACGGACCTACTCGACCGTATTTGCTTCTGCTCTAACAAGATGTCTGCTACAGTCGCGGGGCAATTCTAGGAAAAAAATTGCATGTCCTTGCGCAAGCTAATGAGGAAGAGAGAAGACCTTTCTTGATGGAATGTAGTCGCTATTCATTTCATGTTTCATGGTTTTTCCGCGTATTTCAGGAGACAATTTTCGTTTTGATGGACATAACTGACGGACAGGTTATCCCTCATAAATTCTTTGGGTAATTGCAAGGTTCATAATGAGTTTTATGGTTTTCACATTATAGTAACTATATGAAGTATTTCTTTCGTTGAATGAGCTTTTCGCTGAATGCCTTTGTTTTCGTTATGGAAATAATATGCGGAAACAGATGATCAAGAGCTTTCTTGTAGTTGTTTGTCAGAAGGAGGCTGGTATTTTGATTTGACATCGTTATAAACGGCCTTTTTAAATGTAACTCGACCTGTTTTTCAATGAGATTCAAGTTTATCTGCCGTGTTTCCTCATCTCTCGGCAGTTTGAGTTCGCTTAAGAACGTAGCTCTTAAACGAAATGACAGTTTTTAACGGCTCACACCAACGGTTTCAAGTTATGTAATATAATAATCGATCGACATTTAGTTTTGTAAGTTTAGGATATTTTAGGTGGAGGGAAACTTGCTGATGATCTGTGAAAATTACTACTTTCTGTTTATGAACTTTGTTGTTGCTAACAGACGCGAGTGAAACTTGTAGGATTGGATAACTGGGTAGGTCTCCGAGATGCTATGATCAAAGATTCAAGGGAAGTTAGGGAGAGCATTGAGTCAAGCGTAGAAGAGCATCGAGTCGGAAAAGGGTTCATAGATAGTAGGTAAACTTAAAGAGAATGAATAATTAGATAATCTCTATATTCGGGTGAGATTGAGGCTAAGAATCTCCTTTTACCCGTAATAAATAGAGGCGATGTTGTTTAACAATTGACATTGAGTTATTTTTAAGTGTCACATATCTATATTATAATAACATAAACTATTCAGGTTCGATTCCCGGCCGAGGCAGACTTTTTCTCCTTCATTACTTCATCCATCATCCTAGTGTGCTAAAACGTTATTTATATATTTATCGGATTTATTGAAGGGGTTGGATGATTCACCCAACCTGTAAAAAAATCTAATGACGGAAAACATAAATTGTGTCTTATTACATTCAAGTAGAGTCATATTATTTCTCAGGATACTGAATTA
This sequence comes from Ladona fulva, assembly GCA_000376725.2. NCBI lineage: Eukaryota > Metazoa > Arthropoda > Insecta > Odonata > Libellulidae > Ladona > Ladona fulva. The sequence continues at coordinate 610,444 of KZ308355.1, read as the reverse complement.
GACGTCGTGAAGATTTTAGTAATTATTTCTTTCCAACTATTCATATTTCATCGAATTGTCATCACCAGCCGACCCACTTGCTCTAATTGTACCTCGAATTGCCTATCTTACTCACTGTTTGATCCCGCTCTAGTAAGCCCTAATCAAGTATAGAGCAATACGGTTGAGGTCGTCGCCTCTAGTTTGTGGGGTACCGATTTCGAAACGTTTTCACTTCCCCCTCTATCTTCCGCCCCCTACACATCTCTCCCGCAGCCTGGCACCGCGATAAAAAAAGAGAGCCTCCTCCATGAGGGCATGTATATCCGGGGAGTGTGCTTTGTGACGTACTCGATCGCGCTTTGTAGAACAAGGCCGTGCTGCAAGTCGCTCTGACTTTCGACTCCACTGTGACGTGCTATTGCCTGCGATGGGGGTGTGTCTCTTACATTTCCAAGCCATTTTCCATTTCAGCCCGTGTTATAGGGATATTGTGTACTATTCTGGCGGATTTGTGCGAATCGACAAGCTAGTTCATCATAGTAAATAGTCATGGAAAGGGAAAGTTGTTTAACTTTACACGAGGATACGTGCTCCTTAAGTGGTAATAGTTTTGTTAAAAGTGCTTCGACAGCTTAGGTAATTTCGCGCATGGGCTCCCACCGGGATTCGAACCCGGGACATCTTTCACCGAAATCGAAAATCGAATGCCAAAGATGAGCAGCTGAGAAAACATTGACATAAATGTGAACCGAACCCAGGTCTCCCACTTTCCAGGCAGTTATTCTTACCACTAAGTTACTGTGCCTTGCTCACAAAGCAATCTCTTACCCAAGGGCGGATTTGCGATCTCGTATAATTAGGCGCTAGCTGAGGGCCTCATCCACATGGGGGACCAAATAAGACTGTGCTAATAAATTTTCAGCAGCTAATTATTCTGGTTTTTCGTTTCAAGCAAGAAGCTTATATTTGTTGAGCAAGTCTGCATAATATGTATATAGAATATATTACATTGCTTACGTCGCTGTATAACATTAAAAAATTCTATCAAAGATTCATTGTAATTTATAGAAATACGATGTATTTTAATTCAAAACCTGTTTATTCTTGCGGTAGTGAAGCGACCGAGTTTTATATCGGATTGATGTTTGCATANGAAGTGATGGAAATTTCTATTGGATATATATTTCTGTATTTTATAAAAAAATTCGAATTTTTACTCTCATAATTCCAAGTGGGGGCCTGAATCTGATCATGGCGCCTATAGCCTTTGGTGGTTTAAATCCGCCCTTGATTGTGTGGAATCGACGAGGAACTGTAGCATAGTGATTGGAAAACCTGCCTGAGAAATGGGAGAATTGGGTTCAAGTCCCTGTCATGTTGCCATTTTCACAGATGTTAATCCTTGGCTATAAACTAGTATGTACCAAGAAACCCTTACGGAGCCAAGATGCCTCAGTTTCATTGGGAGTAGTTTCATTCAACCCTCTCGATATTTATCAGAGCATCACCGTAACTTGGGAATATGTGCATATTTGTTTTATTAATATATTATCGCACATTGTATGCGTTCGTTGGAATCCATCCTATGTAAAGTACGGGAAATACGGGCGAGCTTTGTATTTTGAATTTGTGTTTCTTGTTGAGCACGCCCTTGTTTATGCTTCGCCCTGTTTGTTAACCATGCTGAAAAAACTGGATCCTTATTGGGACACGAAGTGCAAAATTATAAATAAAGTAAAATAAAAATATCCCTGAAATGTCGTAATTTTATCTCGAGAATACCATCCCATTAAATTAGCATTTAAATAACGATAATCTAAGTTTCTAGTGTTCCTGAGAACTGAGAATCAATTAATTTATTGTGTCAAAAATTGTACATTTAGATATTTTCAATCGTTCGTTCCATTTCCTTTTAATTCCATTCAGAATCTTAAATTATTTTCATTCATCTTTTTTTGCCATCTCTCAAGCAGTAGGTCAAGGAGAAGTCAATACACTTAAGAGATAGGGGATAGATAAGAATAGAGCAGCTCCTATACAGCTCGTCTCCCTGGATACCTCAGGGGATGAGTCATCCAAGATTTATTTTATTTTTTGTCCATTATCTTCCATTTCGTTCTTTTCATGGCTGTGTTTATCACGAATTGATCAGCCGGCTGTCGTATGCTATCGGAATGGATAAAAATCTTGGTCTCAATATATAATATCCGTCGTTTCTGAAAATAGTTATTAATCGGTGAGCCTCTCACCTTCTTTGCCGCTCTTCTTCTGTTTGATCCGCCCTTCCTTATTAAAAATTTATCATTGGACCATTTGGCATCCGTCCGCGCTTCGAACGCAGAAGTTTCGCATGACTGAAAATATTTGTCGAGTCACGAACGTTAATGACCTGCCAGGAGGAGTTGGAAAGACATCTTCATTGGCTCCTTATTATCCGACTGAGAAATTACTGCTGTTCTCTCATTTGATACCTCTTAATGTGGCGTTTCTTTTAACGCCACGGAAATCATGTAAAATTTATCGCCACAGCGGGTGGTTCTTCCGTCATTAGCAATTAAGCTTCACCTTAGGATTCCACGGTGATACCTTGTAATTGGGGAATTTCACTTCTTTGTCGTGAATATGCATAGTTACATTTAGTACGATTTTTACCATGGTCTCTCTGTATAGGCGATCTTTTTATCTGGACGTTTACCATCGAAAAATGCCAGCAGCAAGAGTGATGGTTGCGGATGGTTTCAAGCGGACGTTATATGTCTGACAGTGAGGTGTATGATACCTTATGCCCATGATACCTACCACCCATTCTGTCCAGTCATTCCAAAGGAACGGTCTCTTTAGTCCAGCAGCATACTCCAGTGGGCAAAAGGGTTTGTGCCCCCTTTCAAAACCGATATCGAAGTGGACTTTAAATGCCTCTCTTAAACTTAAAATGTGTTTTCTTCTTAAACTCTAATTCAGTTGAACAAGTAAATGTCGATATTATCTCAATTTCCTGATTATCAAGTATTTCCCGCAAGCATAAAGTACCCAAAAAAGTATTCATGGAACTAAGAATTATTCTCAAAAAAGCTTGCGTGCTCTTTTTGCGATAATGCCCATACACCCAATGTATTCGCCCGTGGATGTTTTGCGCTGCAGGAGACCTTAAGCCAGCGTTTGAAAACTTGTTGTCTTCCACGGAACACATGCGTGTTGACCCAAGTTTCGCGGCACACTAAAAGACAACTTAATTGTTTGATTATAAATTAAAATCAAAAAGCAGTATATGTGGAGCTGGCTATTCCGAAGCTCTCATTACGAACTCATTTAAAATGAGTTCGTAATGAGAGAAAGAAAATATATCTCCCAAAATATTGTCAATTTCCCTCCATAGTTTGTGATCGGCCGCGTTTCCTTCTAGTTACCGCTGCACAATAGAGTAAAACTGCATTTATGTTCGCCTTAGCGACTGTCTTTTGTTTCCATCCATAATCATAAGGTGAGGTTTTCCCATTCTCCGAATCAGTCGTTTTTCACGCGTTGTATAAGACACATTACGTTTCCCAGGCGAATAATGAACCGTTGTGAGGCTTTCCCGCTCCATTTCGCAAACGTCCACCTAATTGGGTTAACCAATTATGCGTGGCTTTAATTGACCGCCACCCGAGTTGGCCTCCGCCGTTGACGCGGGAAACGAACGGCGCGAAGCTAAATAATGGGAGAACGCCGTCAAAAGTCTGAAAATGTATTCCCATCCTTGCGTAAGAACGGTGGCGGTGGAAAGTTTTTCGACACTTCTTCTGTGAGGGCATTCGAGAATGAAGTAATTACGCCAGATCCCTATCTATAAGGTATTTTGAAATTTGCTTGGCGGAAAACGATTTTAGATTATTATTTTATCGAGAAGGGTTTCCGCCGTTGAGGGCTCGAGCTCGATACCTGCCGGGAGTGTAACGCGTGGGGTTCGTTTTCGTTCGTGAACCTCTTACATTCTGATTTTAATGGATTTACGGTTTAAGTATACGCATATCTACTCATTTTCATAACTAGGTATCTTTTAATTCAACGTTGCCCGGTCATTGAAATGTTGATGGTCATCATAATGGGAGTTCATATCGGAATAAAGCAAGTGAAGAGGGGTGTATAGGGAGGGAACAAATATCCTGGTAATCTTATCCAAAAGATCAGGAAAGTAGAAACGAAGTGATATAGATAATAATTTAGTCAAGTAAATTTACTCACAATTTTGTCTAATAATAAATTATTAAAAAATCTTCAAAACGCAAGAATTAGCGATCTTCAAGAATTTGTATTAATAATTTGTGATGATACTCTATAGTTATAAGTTACCGATGCATTTAATTTGAATTTTATGGTATTTCATTTTTATATTTTGACGTACCGTGGTTGGTACGGTTCGTATCCAACGTATACTTTATTGTTTCAGCAAATTGATTGTATTTATCAATTTTGTAACTGTACTGCTCAAGTTATTTTCATGTACACAGTTTCCATGACGTCCTTTAGCTTGTACTGTCTATAGGTTTGCGCAGGTTTTTCACGACCCCTTATTTATGGGAGTTTTCCTGCACATATGTATTTTCTTCCTAAGATATCACTTGGGTATTTTTACATCCAAAAATCCTTCATTAGACTTCTTCCATATCTGTATTTGCAAATTTATTTTGTTTTCATTCTCTGGCGACAGGTTAGATGGAAGAAGAGACTTTTAGTCTCTATCTCGCCTTAATAGAGTACTTAATATGCTTTTAAATTTTTTTCTCGATTTTAATTTCTCGAAGCTAATGAACATGTACGTTTGCCTCCTTCAGATTATCGTCACCAACGGAGTGATATATGACGCTTATCGAGGGTAATATTTATCAGACCGCGTAGTTTCAAATGCCACAATATTAGGTACGCATTTATCTTGCAGCCGCTGTATTTTCGCAGCCTCAACAGATGAGCATTTGTGTAGCTTATCTCCCGCTGACCCCCGATGTAAGAAAAACTACTTCCCGACCCATCCGCATTGTCCCCGGCCCGAAGATGGATGATGGCCACATTTGCGGAGATGAATTTCCCGTTTCCCGGCCGATGCTTTCGTTATCTTGCTCCTTTCCCTTCGTTTACACGCCGCCCCTCGTCCCTGGTCGGTCGTCTGCTGACCGTCAGCGCGACGAAGACGGACGGACGTTTAAAACCACGGCCGCAATCGCTAGTCTGCACAGCTTCAACAGAACTGTCCTATCCCAGGACCGGCTCCTTCTTCCGCACCTATATCACTCTCAACTTCCGCAAAATTCTCGCGGGTCGCATACACGTATTTGCCGAAGGAATTGATTGATTGATTGAACCCTTTATTGGAGGCTCGAGTGGGTCTCTCATCCGTTCAATATCACTGCGGCACTCATGTGGGTAATGGAGTGGCTGAGCTGTGGTTATTTATCCGACGTCTAGGGAATCCCGCGGAGGGTAGGCTTTTTTTAGGGATAATTTTACGTTCAGCATAGAAATCGGTGCTTTTCGTGACGCTGGTAAAATCTCCCGTCAATAATGACGGAACATAATGCGAATTTTTAAGTTAAATGTATGTTATTATCAGATACATCTATCCCTCGTAAGCCAAATGACTTGAATCGTAATTCTTTAATAACTTACATATTTCCATAGATGTACATTTACATCTACATATGTACCCTGAAATCCGGTTTTCGGCGTGTGGCAGGGGGTCCATGCACCATGACTCTACTTTCCAAATCGATTACTTTCGCGTATCATTCGCGGAAAAATGAATTTCTGAAATGACTATTTCCAGCATCTAGATCTCTGATATTTCTTTCAGTATCAGAAAGGTCTATGTAACAGGGAAGACGCATAATATCAGCTCTATCTTTTAAGAATGCGCCTTCTCTTAACTTGTTTAGTGAATTAAGCCTTTGTTTTAGAGATTTCGATCTAGATGCTAGACATTGTAAATTTCTTATTCATAATATCATTGCGATTCAATTCGCTAAACCGTGACTGATGCTGGATACATTTCGTACTAACATGCTAATTTATAAATAATGGAAAGACCATTCTGCCAGTTGCGAGTAATCAATAACTGGCTTTTTTTGCAGAGATGTCGTGACAATTCAAACGGCATCTCAGCAGCCCTGAGGAAGATGGCAGAGTCGGCCGTCGAAACGTTGGCTACATGGTCAACGGAATTCACCTGGATGATAACCCGAGAGCTTTTTACCCAATTATAAAATCATTTTAAATCATTATAAATCACTTAAAGAATCAAAACTCTTTATCATATAATTTTTAGCAATACAGTTGGTAATGAAAGTGACTATGATATTTTCACTATTGATTCTTCTCCTATAGTAACAGTCATAAGATTGATTTGCTGCAGTTATCCATTCTGTGCGATCCTGGACTTGTCTTTTCACTTCTTGGCTAAATTGGCAGCCTGAATTCTTCATCACTTATCCCATTTAGTCCATTCTAGACTTTCCCCTCCAGTTCTTCCCTTCCATCCGTCCTTCCAATACGGTAGATTCCGATATTGATTCCATCAGCCTCAAATTCCCCTCCTATTTTTATATGATAATTTGATTGGATAGGAGGGGAGGGAGAATAAGGAAAAACCTCACATCAATCACGAGAAAACTAATTACTCATAAAGATCGTGACAAATGTTTGTTCGCTTGTTTTTAAGCGCATTGAAGCAATGTGAAATGATAAGATTAATGGTAGAGTGTAAATTTTTATGCTTAAGAAGCGATTGAATATGAAATTTTAGAGGATAAGGGATAATGAATTAAACTATGCATGTTTGATCTTGCGCCTGAAACACAAAAATAAGCGAAATATAGAAAAATTTGTATTTTAGCAATTGTAATAATAATAATAAACACGTCTTTATTTAAGGGCGAGATTAAGACTTATTAGTCTCTTCTTATGTCCAACCCTATTTTTAAATGTACCGGTTCTCTTTCTTTCAACTGAATCTTATTCCTATTTCTTTCTGCAACTGTTGACAGATTCGTGTTACGTTAGCTCTATTTATCTATGGCTGTTTGTGTTTTTAATATGTTTAACTAAGTTACCTTTCTTAAGAAGGAACATGTGTTGCCACAGTAGTTCGGTTTACATAAAAGCCCAGTTAGGTAAAATGCGTAACTATTCAGTTATCTTTCCAGGAAAATTTGCAAAATCGATACTTCGGATACTCATATTTGTTATCCTGCCTTTGGCCTGTTCGCTCATTTATGTTAATTGCTATTAGGGATGTTGTGTGTTGTGATCCTCCGCTAATTATGGCAATGCTGTTGTTCCTCTGGGATAAATCTCGTATTTAAGTGTGATCAAATTTTACTTGGTTGTACGAAAATATTTTTGTAGTTAATAGCTCAGTAACAACATTTCTATGGTCGAAGATGATTTACATTAATCGTCCCACCTGATTGGCGGGTAATACTCAATTATAGAAATAGAAAATACACGGATAAGGCTTGACTTGATGGAAATCGACGAATACATAAATGACATCTTTATTATGAAGAAAATTTAGAACGTAAGGAGGATAACAGATGAATTCGTATGAAGGAAAAAACAGGGATATTCGTAGAATTTTAATCTATCTCAAATTATGTTTGAAAATGAGAACTTTTCCACAGTTAAATTGTAATAATTGGCTACTGGTTCTCCCCGCAACGAGAGTCTTAAGGAAAGCACTGCTCACCCATTACTTATTCCCATATTCATTCTAGTCACATTTCTGTCTACGCTCTTCCCAATTCGAAATTCACCATTTCGCATAAATTTCCTCCTTTTCATTTTTCCACATCCGTCTCTGGCAAAAGGACATGTTTTCGCCTTTGGGGCGCCACTTATCAAAGTTGTCCAACTCAGACGCGTGTGAAACTTTTCCTTTCGAGTGATGCTTCTCGGAAGAGGAAAGGATAAAAAAGGGCTCCATTCGACGAGATTCTCGGAGGAAATACATTTAAAGAGTAGGAAGCGTAATGTCTCCATCGTGGATTCTATAGAAACTATTTCCTCGAGTCTTTAATAAGTTATCGTTTCCCTCTGGAGAGACACTTATAGTCTTTAATTTGTCGGAAGCGAGAAGGAAACATGGGCGGGTTTAAGAGAGCGTTTTATGGGCGTTAATAAGCCGATTACATTGCTCTCTTGTCGATGCTTGTTTCCGGGAAACGAAGGCGTGGTGAGTGGAATTCCCGGCTAGACTCGACTCGCAACACTTTCCGACTTATAAAGAGTTTTTATCCTATTCTTGATTAGCTTGATTGATTCTTGCGAGAGAGAATATATTTCATTGACTGCGATTTATTTGAACGTAGAACGCTACCACAAAGTCGAGGCCAAAATTCTGAATTCTGAAAATTTTTCCTTTTTAAATTGGTCGCTCCAGTGATTTCATGTCGATCGACGCCGCATGATTATCGGAAAGGCTGTTTGCTTCCCATAGGACAGTTAAATGTTTGAAGTATTAGAACTGAAAACATTTTCAAGTTTACTTTAATTTTCAAGGAGGTGTAAGATATGTTTAACCTTGAAATTTTCTCATCAAATGTTTTCAAATGAACTATGCTAATCATGAGTTGCAAATAGCGTACATCTTCGTTATTTCGTGGGATTACTTAAAAATATTATTTATGTTATTTCTGTGATGGATAAATATCTGCCCACTTCAAATTTTCAACAGTGTAGGTTGCAGAGTATGTATTTATGTGTATATATGACTCAGTGTTGTCGTATAGATAAATCGGCTTAGTCAACTTGCTCTTTGTTGTATAAAAACTAATATAAACCTTTATATGAGATACTCTTGTAAATGTTCCCATCAGGGTTTGTTTCAAGTAAGGCACAGAGATTGAGGGTTGTTCGCACCCTTCTATACTATAATGACTTTCCTAAACAAGCGATTTGCTTACGAAATTACAAGTAGTCTAGAAACCAATTGCGAAATTTTGCTACTAACTTTACTACTCCGTAGAGATGGAATTCATTAAGATTATTTATTGATTTAGTATAGTATGACCCAATCATCTGACAAGTATCTAGATTATGAAGTGAAGTGTTGGAAAAAAGGAAACGGGTAAGGGTGACTTTGCGCAAGATGGTGCGCACCCAAGAAAAATCCCAAGGAAGAATGGACTTGAAAAAAGTCTGACGGGACCGGGAATCGAACCCGGGTCTCCCAATTGCCGGTCGGGTGCTCTGTCCGTTGATCTATCCCGGCAGAACATTTCTCCAAGCCATTCGGGATACTTTGTGGGCAAGTGAAGTGAAGTGTTATTTACGAGTATTAATCAAAGCGATGTTCAGTTTGATTTCAGTCGAAATTTGAGTGGAATTTCGCAATATTAGGAAGATTAATCTCCCGAAAAGACAGAAATTTATCGGTGGAAAATTAGAGATGGCGAAAGAAATATATTCGTTATGCGTGTGAGGTCCGGATTTTCGTCTGTCAAAATCCACGGGGATCCTTTTCTCCGACTACTTCATCTTTGGGTCTCCTTAAAAGAACCCTATCTGCCCTCGCCCAGATGACTGAGCTGTGGAGTTCAGTCAGCTGCTGGAGTTCCACTGAAAAGAAATCGACGATATAATTTGACGTTGCGATGAAACGTTGGGCCTCCCATGGCTTTTTCTCCGTTGGAATTTTCCACCTCTCTCTTCAGTCACACTTATGTGAAAATTTTAAAGCGTTGCTTATACATCTTTCAAATAATTCTTATCCGCTGTAAATTAATTTTTGAAAGTTGGAGTTAGATTCGCGAAGTATTTTCCAGTCTTGCAAAATTCCTGAACGCTCTGCGTAACGCAGAGTTATCTCCAGGAAAATATGAAATCTCCCTGTTAGTTTTTATCTCCGTTAAGTTAAAATAGCCGTTTTCTCGCTCGTGACGGGTTTTACGGCGTGGATTAGTTACTTATAATTTTAGCTATTGTATTCTTTCTTTTTTCCGTCTATCTTCAGCGGGATAGCGTAAAGAAAAATACCGGAGTCGAAGGATACGAATCACATCGTGTGATCTCTTGGTTTCGTTTCGTTTTTGGTTGAAGATGGAAGTAAAAAATATTTCGGAAGATTTTGAGGTTTTAATTATCTTAGGAATACCACAAATTAAAGCACGAAACGGTGAAACTTAAGGGACTTATTACTGTCGAAACAGTTATTTCTGGCCCACTGAGGCATCGGTGTGCTCCTTATCGCAGGGCGCTGGAGGTTCGCTGGTATATGCGTAAGGATGCGTAAAATGCTGGAGGTAACCATACGGAGGATTCTTTTCCCTTGGCAAATATACCTGTGCGCTCCTCCTCAAAGGGAGGTCTGTCTGCGTAAGGCAGCTGCGGCAGATGCGAGGTCCACTTGAGCCTTCGCAGGTTTTTCCTCCCGTTTGCGGTGTGGGAGTGGTGGCGCTAGTTATTGGGGACAGGTGTGTGTGCCGCTCGCCGCCCTTCTTTTTTTTATAGGAGCGGTCGCTCGGGTGTTCAGTCACTTTGCGGAATGGTTTATTTGCTCTTTTATTATTGTTTTCATTTTGCGTTTTCTAAAGTGGACGATTGCTGCCGTTTTTCTCGCTTTCTCTGCCGTCTTGCCATCTGTATCGAATAACGAGGTGGCGTTAAGGTGCCTTTATTTTCAGCTGTTTTCCGTGCGCAGGAGTTGTTCGGCAGTCTCTGATGGACTGGTGATAGTGGCATGTAAGCGCAGCTCGTCGTTTTTATCTTTGAAATGAGATGCACCGATTAAGGTGCAGCGAAGTTTTTTTGTTTGGTGCAATTTCCTTTGTATGTAAGTAAAAGAGGTGGTGTCTCCTGAAAACGAACTGAACAGAATATCGCTGCATTTATCTACATTTTTTTAAATATAGAATTTGCTTTATTGGTAAGGTTAAATTAAATAGTCCTCAATTTCCTAAAGACATGGTGTCCCATTTTTCACTCACTGAGCAATGTTTCATCAGTAGTTTACGTAAGTGCTTTCCCTTTGAAAAAGATCAACATCGCTACAACCCCAACGACATTTTCTTGGGCAATTTCTTGAATTTTACACGTCTTCTTTTCTTCTTCTGTTTTCTGTGCGGAAATAATTTTCATTCTTTCACCATGTTTAATACTTTTACAGGAGAGAAGTTCTATCATTTCTTCTATGATGCTATCATGAAGGTATTCCATGCTATTTAAATTTTAGAAAAATGCATTAAACTTTCAACCTAGAAATCTACAAAGCTGTCTACATAATTATATTGCATCATGCCAATAGTACATATATAAACTAAAAACAAAAATATCCTTAACCTAACGTAATGTTTCTGTATGGATGAGTTTCTTGGAGAAAATACTCGAAGTCGTAAATTTTTGAATGCTAAAGAAGGATTTAGAAGGACTTGCGTATTTAAAAATGTACGTTTATATTTGGCGAAACGAACGTTATTGATTTAGAGGCATTTCGAACGACAGCCGAGCCCACAGAGTGAGAACTACTGGACTGCAGAAGCTCCTTTCCTTTTCAAAGTATCCTTTGGCATCTTTACCTCAGGTCAGATCTCCTTTCTTCGTGGATTCGCCCTCTCGATGCTTGAAAACCCCTTTCCCATACCCTCATCTCGCAATTTTCTGTCCTCTTTGCTTTCTTTGAGCATTTATCCACTCGCCCGAGATTCTTGCCAACTCCCATTATTCCGCCTTTGGGTCTTTTTAAAAAGTTCCCAAAAATTCCTCCCTTCTTTTGCCTCCGGCCCGTCTCCCACGCACTTCCTACCGTTTTCTTACCTCTCCCCCTGACCCTCCATTCACTCCTTTATACAGTTTTTAAAAGTTTTGTCCCAAGGAATTCGCTCCTTTTCACTTCCCCAGGAAGGTGGACCTTCATCCCATCTGAACCTTAAAACACGTGTGTTTGCCCCTCATTCCCTTTCTCCTCCTCTTTCCCTCTGGAAGACCTGCTTTTAGGACCTTCGAGAGGCTTCTCTGCGGTTCCGCTTTGTTACGGCGGTCGCCAACGACTCTGAGGACCTTTTGGAAATCATGGGAGGGCTTTCTGGGAGCGCGTTCCTTCGCCTTGATTTTCGCTCGCCTCCCTCGAGGGATAGTGTCGTGTTTCTCGAAAACAGGATGGCGTGCTCGGCGATGCGTTTGTCGAAAAGAATCCATTGTCCATAACAGTGCCGTTGATATTTGTCTCGATGTTTGCGTAAGCTGTTTCGAAATCTGAGAAATAAATCAATTTATATCGTAATTCTTGTATTTATATTTTCTTTTAATGGGGAAGAGGGAAAAATTCGGCCTTGGGCCTTGCACAATCTCTTCTAAATTATCCTTTTTCTTTTCTGTTTCACGCTAATGAATCAGAAATGGATTGGCGTAAGAATTAAGGTTGGCTTTTAGGTGTTCTCGCCCTTTTCAAATATGAAGTATTTTAAGTTTCATTGTCATCAAAGTATTACGCATTACTGATTTCTCTGGTAATCATGACTAAAGAGATACTAGTGAAACAGAAAAGAGAGATTATAGGTTTCTGAAGATAAATAAAAACCTTTGAATTCGTCTTTCTAAGAGTATGGAAATCTTATATCGTAGCTAGATCTACTAACATATATATGTTATTTATTTATTTAAAATAATTCCATGGACAGCACAAAGCCAATGCATTGAAAACGGTAAAACTATGTTACAAAAATGTGAACAAATTTTTAAAAACAAATAAAATGACAAATGTAGAAAGAAAGAGTAAAACAAGTTATACCGCTACAATTTTAAACGAATGTACGGTGACAATACGATACTAGTGATAATATAACTCATACTTGAGTGACAATACTGACAAGTCGTACTTGAGTTGTACAATCATATTGTAATTATAATCATATAATGTACCTGAAGAATTAGATATTATTTTAGCCAAATTGGGAAAACATCTGAAACAAAGACCTATTATCATGGCATTGAACCTACAAAGCATGGGGTCGACTGGAGCATGGATGAAAAACACGTTACATCATCTCTGTCAGAGATGTTATAACTTGTTACTTTTGTATGGTGCAATAACATGCGTGGGAATAAATTTGGATTATATGAAATACATTTTTTCTTCTTATCCTATTCTTTAAGTATTCTGTCATTCGTATTATTGGATAATGATGCTGGTGTCCCGGATATTCAGCCAGTAGATGTAACTATGATGACGTAACATCTAAATGGGAAACACCTCCACAAATACCGGATTTTCTCCGGCTTCGCGGTTTCTACGGACATCTCTAATACACCACTCTCTTTTCATTATACTTCTTAAACATAGATGGGTATTCTTCCTTCTCTTACATCACAACAAAGTAGTTTTCTTTGGAATCACCTTAAGCTGGTGTAGAAAATCATGTCATCGTATGTTTTTCATAGTGCGGGATGCTTTTCTGGTTATTTATATCATTTTAGATTATCCAGTCAGGCCACCTGAGTACTTTATTACTTTTGGTGGTGATTTCATTGGATTCAGCGATTTCGAACACGGTAAATTACGATGAAACTTTAAGAATAAAAAATTGTGTCTATATCCCGAGTGATCTCAGCTGCCGTTTTAAAAAAGATATGTTGGTTTCGGAATTCCCCTCGGCAATTATCCACTAAACCGAGAATTGGCACCCTCTAGGTCACGTGCTATTCTAACTGTCCTAACTCATAGATTATAGGTCAATACCGTCGAATCTTCCGAATTCCAGCTTTGATCTTCGGTCGAATTAGGGAACATGCGGATAAGTGGCTTCCTGTTCCGTGTCGTTTCAGTGGCGACGTGTTTCCAATCTCTTGAATCAGAAGCGCAGCATCACTTTTCCTTCGTCTCTTTGATCTTTGCGTCAATCGGATCGCCTCCTGTATCGGAGAATTTCTCATTTGTGTCGAATCTGCATAGAAATTGAGCCACTTGTTGACTTGCGCGCGATTTATCCGCAAACAAGCGTAGTGTGTTGGAGTTCATCGGATGGCGACGAAATACGATTAATAATGCAGACTTCCTTTCACCCTCCGTCGCCCTTTCCCTTTCTACCCAGCACCTTCCCTTTTCCCAACCCCCGTTTGCCGTCATCTTCGACGGAGCTATTCTACCTGGGATAACCATAGCCCCGAGGGTGAATATTGAATGCCAGATTTTGCTCATGTGCCGAATCTTTGAAACTCTCTTAGCCCGAGGTGTTGTTGATTCTTGGCAAGGCGCAGAAAATTATAAATTATGCCTGGATGTAGTTATCTACGGTGGAATACACTTCCTCGCCGAAAGGCGGCTTGCGGGGCATTCATAAAGATGTAGATGAATGGTTCAAGAAACTATTTACTTTAGTTAATCATAGTTTTTATTCGATAGTCTGCAAAAGACTAGCCAGTTTAAAGCCTGTTTCATGAGAGAACATTAGGACACCGTTATAAATAATGCTCGTTGAATTTTGTGATTAAACCTGTTATTAGAGTTCTACTATCAGTTCTTTCTGACATGGCTTTGTGGTAGGTATCCATATCGTACTCGTAAATTGCAACGATGCAACTTTCACCCGTAACCCGAAATACCACGAAGTACCACCAGCCTGATGATTAGTAAAATTTCGTGATGCTAAGAGGATTCTATTTAATTCAGTCCTTTTTCAGTCGGCTTATTTTTCCGTCGTGCAAAAGGAATCCTCAATTAGAAATAATTATCTCAGACAGCTCAGACTATCATTTTAGCTGCATATATTTTCTTCTAGACATTTTGCCATTATCCCTTCTCGACTGAAATAGTTGCGAAAGTTTTGAAGGAACTGTAATTAGTTTTATTTATTATTAACGCACGTTTTTTTTTATTTCTTTTGGATGTGTTAATAACAGAGTCAAATTAGCTCGGGAAAAAATGCCCCGTAGTTAATTTCCGGTAGATTTACCTACATTTTTCTTTTACTTTACTTTTACTTTTAATAAATTCTGTTGTTTTTCCATATTTGCTGTTAAAATATATATCAATATGATATATTTATATCCAGTACCGGAAAATATTTCTATGAATTCTATGATATAAATGTTATACCACGTTGTATTATTTTACTATGCTATCGCTGATATTTGGATTTTGCATCAAACCAGAAACCACGTTCTTGGATAACCTCATCCTTAGCAAGCGCGTGCAATGATTAGAAGTTTCTGTCGCTACGTGCTATCTTCGCATAACCTTGAGTTCTAGTTATAGGAGTTGCTCCGTGCGTCAATCCAAGTCCCTCTTTTAACCCTCTCTCCGTCTTCGTCTCGGAGGCCCTCCCAATCGCCAAAAGCTTTTAAACTTACGGCGGCGAGGCCTCCGTCGGTTTGCGGCTGTTTGAATAAAAAGAAACCGGTCGGCTACGTGATGAAATGTCTTCGTCTGCCATACTTTGCCGAGAGCATTATTTAGAGATCCCGCAGTGGCAGCTTCCAGAGAATAGAGGGACCTTTTGGCGCAGAGCCGTTAAGTGGAGGATATAAAGGTATTAGGGGAGACCTCTCAAGGCCGTCGCCTCCGCTTGTAATTGCAACTGTCATTACGTAAACCCAGGAGCAGGTGATGGGAAGAAAATGGAATTTTACGCCCAGTGTGGGAGGTTTTCAGGAAATGCTTTCTTATTACGTTCGCACATTTCTGTGGATTTTATTTCTTCCTTTTACATTGTGAATGTTCGATTATGTGTATGTAGACTATCTAGGATGGCCGGCTCGTTTTGAAAGGAAAATAAATCGGGGAATATTGGGTTTAGGAAATCATTAATATTAGACTATGTTAATTAACTGGCGGTTATCTATCTATAACTACTAAGAGTTAAATCCATATCGGTGTGATCATAAATTTCGTAATTTTTCCTTCTGGATAAATTCGAATTGAACAGAGTTTGAGTTTGACT
Source organism: Ladona fulva (assembly GCA_000376725.2). Classification (NCBI taxonomy): domain Eukaryota; kingdom Metazoa; phylum Arthropoda; class Insecta; order Odonata; family Libellulidae; genus Ladona; species Ladona fulva. The sequence goes on along the minus strand of KZ308355.1, from coordinate 594,560 downwards.
TGAATTAATGTATCATTAAATACATTCAGAGTGTTATTGTTGCTTAACTAAAACGTGAATGTATGAAAGATCTAGCTTTACTTGAATTCAATAAAGTACTGGACAATCGATTCAATATATTTGATGCTTAATTAAATCGAATATAGTTTTGATTTTGATGAAATTAAATTTCAATTTGTTGAAAATCAAATAGTGTGCGACGGTCTGCTGTTGTTGACTCCGTTTCTTGAGTCTATGAAACGCGATAAAAAGCCTAAACGCATTAATTTCGAACAGCGGAAGCTCAGGTAAGACTAAACTAACAGAGAATTAACTAAGACCCGACGTTGACGCCATTTAATATCCTCATCACGACTGCTGTAAAAAGTTAAGGGCTTTGCAGTTCTTCGTGAGGTAAATGTCTTTAAGAGTTAAAATTAACCTTGCGGTCATTAGGGATGTGCAGGGTCCCTCACAACGTCATATCCGTTTCAACCGTAAAGGTGAGTTCATTACTTACGAGTTTTTACCTCAGGTCAAAATCATGTGCGAGTCCAATTTATTTGTACTCGTATCTTCTCATTGTGATGAATATAGTGACGTGATAATCTTTTATCCTCTCGAAACGAACGAGACAGTCGATGTATGGATAGTGATCCAAAACGAGACTATCGATGTACCAATATTTCTCGAACGCGATATTTAATCGATCAGTCGAAGCGTTTTTCATGACCCACGGTTCCCCGCCGGGAGAAACGTAGTATACGCCGTTTAATGAAACAAGAGAGCCTTTTTTCAGCCTTTGCCTTAATTACGTTCTCTTTTCCGTTTATAATTGACCGCACGAAAGCCGTTGGTAGCGCACTAAGCTAATTAGGGATGGAATTTTATGGCTGAGCGATCGAAAACCAACGATGGTTACGGTATCGAAGGCGCTTTCGTGGAGGTCTTTTGAAAAGAGTCACTTTCTCCTCCAATTAGGTTGCAGTCCCGCGGTGCACGTGTGAAATTTTGCACCGTCGCTGCACCCGCTAGGGTTAATCGCATCCGTTTCGCTTTTGTCTGAATTTGCGAAATATCCAACTCCTCGATACCTAATTCTCGAAATTAGCCGCATTTCCAGCGTAGGAAAAAATGTACGATACATTGAGTAACAAGGTCGATGCAATATACTTAGTAATCAGTGGGCATCAAGAAGGTTTATATATAGTTCGTTACTTTCAAGGAAACGTTTTATGTTCTTGAAAGTGTTTTCCGTCGTATGCAATCAAGTTCTTGACGCTTTTTCATTCATTAACTGATTCATTTAGAATGGTTTGGTTTTATTGCTACGGATGCGGAATGTGTAGCGATTGTATCTCTGTTAACTTTTATCTTAACGAAGTTTCATTGATGCATTGGTATGTATGTTTCAGCATGGAATGTTTCAAGATAATAATTCGTATCTTGATTAAGGCTAGAGAAAGGGAAAACTAGGACTAATAAATAACACACATTTACCCACACAATGTGAATGTCGGACCAAGGCTATTTGGTGCAATTTGTGAAGAAGAACATTTAGAATGAGGAAGAAAGGTTTTTCATTGTGTTCTAATCAGAAAAAATAAAGGATAGAAACCACACGTACTCCTTTCCATTTGATGCTTTACTGCTTCCGTATTCCTTTTGTTCCTGTATTGTAGTTAACTTACGAAGCTAAATGCAGTTTCTCTATCGGTGCAACGCGGCAAAATGGTTACGCCGCAAAAAATCTCTGTATCCCACATCATTCCGGGTTGGTGTTGCCATCGCCAATTATAGATCCAACACGTGTCCACCGTTTTCGCCTTACCTTTCGCACGGAATCACTCTGATTTAATTGAAAATTTTAACTTTTTTGCTGGCATTTCTTGCAAATAAATGTTAATGCGAATTGGGGCTAACAAGAAATATCCTCGGTGGGTTGGGAAGTTTATTAAATGCATTAGTGAGAAACCTACGGCCTTCAGGTCGTACGCGATGTCTTTTGGCCTTCTGCACATTCCTTTAAAGAAACCGAATCATTTTTAAATAAAGAATTTTTTCTCTTTTTCTGTTATGAATTCGAGTAATCATATGGTGGAACGTATTATACTTATATTAGCAATATATTCTTATATACTATACTTAGTATATTAGCAATTAATTCGGTTTCATTAGGAAATCAGAATTCGGGAAATTTTAATGTTGGCAACATGTAACTCAAGTGCAGCCTGAGAGTTTCAACTGCAGCCTTCCAATGAAAAAATTACGTATATCAAGGGCGGATAAAGAAACTTGTCTTTGAAGGGGGGACTCGCCAAGGGGGAATGGGTTTAGACCATTAACTTATGAACTCATCTCCAGTTGTCATTGAGAAGGCGATTTTGTTGTGATAAATGGAGAAGAAGTACAGTGATCGTAGAAACACTTTATAACCCTATTTGAATTCGAGCTTCGAGTCAAATTCTTGGAAAATTACCAGTACAGTAAAACGTCGATCAATCGTTTTCGTAGGGACCGAGGGGTAAAGACAATAGATGCGGGAAATAAGGACTCAGCTTTTATCATTTAAGCCAAAACTTATGGAGAGCTCATATATTACTTCATACTAAAATATTGACCAAGAAAACAACAAAAATGACAGATTTATTTCACTAAGTATCTTGAAGGTGACTCTTTTATTCCTGAAGAAACTGTTGATGTTTGGCTGCTTCCCGCAGATTTTCGTTCCCTATTTATCAGAGATTCTTCTATACTTTGCCCATTTTAATTGTATTTTTCTTCAATGTCATGCACGTAGAAAAGGATTTTATTTTTCAAAACATGTTTCGCTTCAGAATATGCTGGGGACAAGAAATTTGAATGATGGATGCGGGAAAACGACAGTTCGATGGACGATGAACACGGTAATATTTAACATTGCTCCTTATAGCCTGTTGTGAGGACTATAGAAACGAACGAAAGGTCGGGGAAAACAACAAATTAAGGAACGATAGACCTGGTTTCCACTGTACTAGAAAGTCATCAAGGGGTGGTGACCCCTCTGGAACCACCACTGACTTATGGGTGTGCCACTGTAGATACGGCAGATAAAATGGTGAACTACCGGTACAATCTAAGTGTGGAGTTCATTTCCTATAGTTATTTCTCCCGTTTATCCTAGGTCTGATCGCTATCCGTCCTTCTGCACTCTTCTGATAAACTATTTCTTCACCTCTTGTTAGCGTCGTCTGCTCGTCTCGGAAACGATTCGAGACAGCACCTTTCCTTTCTTCCTTCCTCGACCCTTGCCAGTCTCGTAAAGTGCTTCGAAATTTTGCTTGCGTCTTAAAGTCATTGTGAGCGTCGTGGAGAATTTCTTAAGACGGACAAAAGAATGTTTCCGTTGCCGAGAAGACAGGCCTCAAAGCCTTTCACGGAAGGTTTAAAATTAGCGATGAATTTCTTTTCTCCGTCATTTTTGCGCCTAGGCATGTGTGGGACTTGTACTTCATCTCCGTGGGGCACAAAGGCAATCGGTTCGTGGGGAATGTAGTATTTCGCGGTCGTATCTGTTCACGGATTGTTGAGTCCTGCTCTCTGAAAGCCACTCGTCTCGAGTTAATAATAGTCGAAGGATTCCGCGTTAATCCAGAGCGGTAAAAAGCTCGGTAAACTCCTTGCGATGGTTTTGAAGTCTTCACGGCTGCTGTAAATTGAGGATGCTTTATTACGATGTTTATTTCACTCTCGTTGTTTTCGTTTGAGGTACAGATTTGCCATATTGCTGCAGGGAATAAGGCTGAGCCTACGGCAAATTTTCTGGTAAATTTATTTTACGCGCTCCTCCCGAGGCTTACCGTTTCGAGACATTGTTCTAAGATGTTTATCAGCGTTCTTTTTTGTTACACTTCATACAAAGGGGTCTCTAAGCAGAAAGTACCAAAACAGGTTGTCCCACAAATGAGCAATTTACAAAACAGCATAAGCATGATATTTTCTGTTATTCTTCGCCCCAAATCCCACTAACCATATTTTATACAAGCTAGAAAATATATACCTAATTTCTTTAGTTAGCATATTACTTACAATTCTGAAAAGAAAGTCACAACACAACCACTTGCAATTTCACGCTTGTATTGATACAAGCTCATTTGTGGCACCAGCTTTTTCCTTCTTGCTGTTTTGAGCCGTGCTTCTTCGATGTGCATTGCTCTGTCATTTCTTAAAACCCATTATCGCTTCTTCATTATCAATTGACTCTTTGAATAAAATGCTACTTATTTTACTAACAAACACCACTGCCACTTGAAACTGTGAACGAAGTGATGTTTACGAGCCTAACTACGTAGGCTTATGTAACTAAATTTTTATTATTCATTTTCATAGGTATAGTTGGAACTCTGTCGACTCATAAAAGTTAAGTCCCGCGTATCATTTAGGAAAACTTTTCTATTGATTTAGGTTTGAGGAAATGTGCAGCTAAATATCTTCGTGTCCTTCAAAAGAGAATGCTTCTGTTTTGGCAAACTAATGTTTTAGAGTCATCCTTTTGTTAACTGTGTTGATATATGACTATAATGTAAGATTCTCCAATTTTATGCTTTGGCATGAGGATGGAAACTAATAGAAAAGCGGCCTTCTTATGTTCACCATTAAAAATAACCCATGTTTAGTTTTTTTATTATTCATAATGGAAGTAATCGAGATCCGTAGGGAAGAATTTTAAAGTGACGGAGTGTATCTATTGATGTATCTATGGTCATCATGTAAGGTTTTCTAAGTATTTTACTACGACCGTTTTTATTGGGTGGAAACTTACCATTTTCATCTCTTTTGAACTATTTAATTACCGATTCAGCAAAATCGAAAGGAATCTTCGGAGAAACATTGGAACCGTGTTATCTTGTGAATAGCTGCATAATAACTTTGTACGTATTCGCGTGCAACGCTTAATATTTATTTAATCCATCCAAACTGTTTCTCCTCTTTCCTCGTCGAAAATCGCTGACTTCTGTTTTCTCAGACGTCATGTCCCGCGTCGGACTACATCACGAGACACACGCGCGATTCCCCGTCTTTAACTCGGCGTCCGCTGGATCGAGTTACATTCATTTCGCTTTTCCGCCTCGCAATGTAGTGATTGCGTGACCTCGAGTGACTTATTGCCTTCGCGGCGCACGCGTTTCCTTATAAAAATACATTCAAAAAAGAGAAAGGAGAGTCTCAGGCACAATAAGCAGGTTCCTTTTCGAGGAAGAAATTCGAGTCGGCGCTCGACATTAAGAAAAATCCGATCCTAATCACTTCATCTTTCTCCGGGAAGTTCTCATCTTCCCCTCGCGTTTCCTCTAAAGAGTCATCCATCCTTCTCCAAATGTTCGCCACCCTTAAATAAATCCCGCCTCTCTCGCATCCCACCCTTTCAGATCTTCTGGCACGCGTCTCATGCCCTTGGATTTCCCCTCATCCAGTCTTCTCCGGTCGTTCCCCCTCCATCTCTCAGACCTTGTTTGTTTTTTCTTCTCTTTTTGGCTCGCTAGAGCAGGTGAGGCGCCACCAATGGGGTCGTTGGCATGCGTAGGTGGGGAAGTGAGGCACCCCTTATTACCCCACCTCCGCATGCTTCGCTGCTTCTTAGGGAAAGTCCGAGATGCTGTTCGCGATGCTATGCGTGTGGAGTTTTAGATTTATTCGCCAAATCTGTGGCAGTTATCCCTCTTGGTGCCTGCATTTCTTTGTCGTCTTCGACCCTGTCGTTCTTGCAATCCCTGGAAGTTGGGAAATTTTCCTTTAATCGATATGTTATTGAGAGGATTGCTTGGACAATATTCCTTTTCTTAAGGAGTTTGTGAAAGGACGCGCGATGGCTTTATCAGCACCATTAGGGGGCTGCGGATGAGAATGTCTTGTGTTCTTTATCAGTATGTCTCTCCTATATTCCTTCGTTTATATCTCTTTTGTCTTTCAATTATGATATGCACATGTGATTACTCTCATCCATCTATAGGAGGGATATCCATCCTTCCAGTGGGTAACGCGTTTGTCTCTGGAGGAAGTGGACCAGAGTTCGATTCCCGGTGGTGACCTATACGTGCGAAATGACTTCAGCTGCCGAATTAAAAAAATACTACTATGTACTTTTCGTTGGTAGGGTATAATATTATATAATATTCAGTATTTTATTCACATTTGAACGAACGCGGTCCTGTAGGAATTGTCAAATTAGTTTACTATTCTGTCGTTCAGGTAATTTCTTTTAACGCTTAACTACTTTCGTGAAACATGTTTGCTCAAAATTCCCACGTAAGTTAACAAATATCTATTCAGATTATTAAAGCTATGCATGCACGAGAGTCACAAATTATTTAGTAAACAAATGAAGTTTGGTTTTACACAAAAGAAGGATAAATTTAACGAATAATTGCAAGTTTTCTCTACACCTTATTTATTTTATCCAAGTACACTTGGTGAGTTCAAAATTTTTTAACCGAACTTCGAGAAGATTGGCGGGCCGGATGAAAACCTCTAGCGGACCGTATGTTGGGAAACCCTGTTCTATAGTATTATAGAGAAGTAACTGAGTTTGCACTTCCAATTTCTACGTATTTAGTCACCAATCCGCCTCTAATTCGCTTTGAAAACTTTATAATTCTATTAATTTGCTTTCGAGTTGACTGTTTTTGAATCCAAGTATATACGATTAGCCCAAGTTATGACTTCCTTTGTATTTCTTGCCATCAAGATTGAATCTATGATTTTGCGGCCGTTTGTTAAAATAAATTTTTCTATAGTTTTCTGTGATGACATTTCTAACTCCATGGCTCCTTAGTATCACGGTATCACTTTTTCAGAATGTATGGGTAAATATCGTCGAAAATGTCCTGTTAATAAGTCACCATTTGATCTTATAACTTTCCCTATATATTACTTGTTCCGAAGTATTATTATTATTCTTGAATGAAAGATTTCCTCATGATCGAATGTTTAGAGATAATTCTTGGTACAGAAAGAGATGAGTTATACCATTTCCCATAAATAATGCAGCTTTAGCAATGCTTCAGTGGTATTCATCAAAGCGTCACGCGCCCTTTGAATGCTTAAGTTTTATAGCTGCACTTAAAAAACTGTACTCAGATGCAACTTATTGCCTTCCCGGACCTATTCCAACCCATTGCTGCGGCGGCGTTTATAAATTTCCGCGTTTTACGGCTCCGCCGTTGTGTTCACCCGTTCGCATCTCATTGTCTAAGGACTTTTAAATGTTTCGCGAACTCGGGTACCGTGAGTCTTTTGTTTCGAATCGTTACCCGCAGAAGACGCGGAGTTCCCTTTGACTCATCGGCCGTCGTTAGCCGAGGCGCTCATTGCTCGCTATTTACGACGGTTGCATCGTGAGAAGCTTCGCCCGCACTTCAAAGGTTCCCGCTCTGCGACGCGCTTAGAAACTCCTCTCCGGAGGTTGAAGAGCATAAAGTTTAAATTCTGCGGCGGCAATCCGTTTCACTTTTTTCTCCGGTTTGAAAAGTGGCACTACTGCAGAAGCGTTACTGTTTGAGCTTAATTTAGGTAATAAAGTTTGTGGCTGCTTCTTTCTTTTCCGCGCACTTCTCGGTTGAAATTAATGTCCCGACAACACCGGCGGTGAATTCCAATTGCGGTTGTAATGTGCACGGACCCAGGGCCTGACGCAATACGTTTCACGTGTGTCTCGCGGCAGGAAGTGAAATTCTGAATCAGCAGCGGACGATGACGACTATTCAATACCTGTCAAGAATAAGTAAAATCGCAACCAATTCATTCCCAATAACGGCCCAGAACTTTAGGAAATTAATCTCACAACTCACGATATAGAAATTATTCAAGTACTACTCTACTAGTAATTCTGTGATATTTTATTCACTTATAACATTACACGACTTGTATGAAGTTTATGAATGGTTTTCCGTTGTTTTTCTGCTTATTCCATTAAATTTAACAGGAATATTCACATTTCAGGTTCGAAGTTTATTTCAATACTTATAGATTTAAACCTATGTGTCGTTTGACATCAAGTAGAAAAAACCATCCATGTCTTCTCCTGTACAACTTATGCGTTAATTTCAAGTAGCTGCGTCGTCAAATTCGTGAACATAAGTAATTACATAAATAATCATACAATTCATTACATGTATAAATGTGATATAAATATCTACAATTCTCTTGGCATCTCCTATGAAGTCTTCAACCAACTTCTCTTATACACGATTCTTTTACATATTTCAGGTGTCGTGGTCAATATTTTATATCACGTAGCAATTTCATAGTAAGTGATATGTATCAACTTATGAATTGCTATTATGGCGTTGAGAATAATCATCGGGTGAGAGTGGTAATCCTTTCAGAAGTATTATTTCAATTCGGTTATTTCCTTATTATTTTCTCGTTGGTTGCCCTTCTCCTTACACAGTACGATTTAAGAATCCCATTTCCTTCGTAAAAGTTTAAGCATGTTTAATAAAGTCTCTTTCCCAAATCAAGGAAAGGCATTGAACGGAGTGGCTTATCCCGTAAATAGTCGCACTTGTACTGACGTTGCGCGCAATTGAAATTTTCCGTGAAACGAGAGTGCGAGATGAGGCGTGATGATTCTAATAGAAGGGGATCGGTGTGCAGAACTTGAATCCCCAAATGAGAGCGATCTGAGGAAGGGCTTCCAAAACAAGCCAAGAATATCCCGAACGACACTTACACCTACGGATCCTCGTTCCGTACACATCCAGACATAGGATCCATCGCTGGATCTCATCCATGGTTTCCCTTCCGAATTAGAGTGGAAGGAGCTCGGTCAAGTACACGTCCCGTCTCGAGTAAAAGGAATGAAGCGGATACATTTTATGCAGACGTATTGGCTTCAGCTTGAACTCTCTTACCGAGTGTTTCAGTCAGTTAAGGGAAACTTATCTTTGTAGATGTGATGATTTTAAAGTTTGAATTCAGTTCGTTGTTTCGGACTTTTGACCTTCAGCTTCCTGTTGGTGATGAACGGATGTTTAGTTTTCATTAGTTGAGAGCACAATATACGTTTAAGCTCGCTATCTGGCGTGCTATTCAGTAAAAGCCACTTTCTTTACAGTTGTTCAGCCAAACCTATCTGTTCTAAAAATAATTACATTCTTAATAATATTATTAATGATATATTATTATAATTATATGATTTGAAATACTAAAGGATTTTTTTTGAATTACTGATGCGTAGCTTGTGATCAATTACAATATATTTGATTTCAATGATATATAAACGTGATATTATCCTTGTTACACTTTCTCTTTCTGTTTTTGATAAATTTTTCTTTATCCTTATGACAAGTAGATAAGAGCTGTTGATTAACATGAAGTTCACAATTGTTATTGGTTTTGTTTTACATTGAAAGGAATAACAAATAAAGTCAGTCGGTCGCATTCATTTTATAGTTTCAAATGCTTACTTCTTAATCGCCTAACCTGATTCTTTTATTGATTGCGAAAAATTCCGTTCAAGCTCGGAAAGGTTAACGGGAATCGACATCGGAAACGTACCTGGAGACATATCTAGACTTGACCTTGCTTCCCAATACCTGTTAACCTCTCCCTCTCAGTCTTTAGTTTTCTGTCCATTTAGCCACCAGACCAACGAAGAATTCCTTCATCCGCACCAACCTACTCTAAAAGGAAGTCTGTTGACTGCCGCTCATGTTAAATAAGTCACGTGAGCGTGACTCTGGATCTCTCAAACCCCTTTGATCATATTCAAGGTTTGGGAATCATCCTCCCGTCTATAAAATCATTCTTTCTTCCGTGACCTCCAACAGCGTCTCTCTTTTTCGGCTTCGCTGTCGTAACTTCGCTATGATTTATTTCGCGAAGGTCCTTTTATCCCCTCTGTCGTATGTTCACCGTTGAGGCGGAGACAGACGCGGAATCGTTAAGTGCGTTTTTACTGCTCTTTCCATTAAAAGCTCTCACCCTTCGTCTGTAAATGCGGAGAGAGACTGTGCGTTTCCTTTGAGGTTATCGAAGTACACCCTTTTCGGAATCGCAAGGATTTCAAAGCTGAAAGTTTCGTCTCATCTCCGTATACCTCTTATTGGCAAATGTCTGCTGTTTTGGCATGTGTATGATGAGAAGTCTTTCCTTGGGTGATATGTTGGTATCAAAGGGTATTTCATTCGAAATTGCATTTGAAATGCTAGAAAACCCTCCTTAAAGCTCAAGCGGCGAATTGGAATATATTTTACTCATATAAACGACCACAGCTGAGATTGGTATTTCTTTCTATTATAAATCATTCCAGTTGCGCTGTTTCGGTATACGGACTTGTTTAATATTTTCTGAAACATCTTATTCATCAATCAGGTTACGGTAATTTAATTTACGGAAGGATTCGCATAATTGCCTACAGATTAAAATTTTCTCTTGCATGAGAATTTGGATGCCATAATAATTAATTTTGGATTTTGAGTCAATTTCAGATATAAATTTCAGAACCGTTCTTCGTCCTCGGATATTATTCCTTAATAACCTGGAAGCAGAATGGGATAATTTGCATAATTTGATTTTCTGTTTTTATCCCCCACTTAAAGCTAGCTATTGATATAAATAAACCAACTGAAGACGGAGGATCCCCTTTCGGAAGATCACCCGCATAGATTTTCTCACTTTTCATTTTGCAGAAAACATCCAACCTGGAGGCGCTGCTGTTTAGCTTTGACGTTACCCCAGTCGCGCCTACCGAATCGGACACATTATGACTTCGCATTGACGCTCTCTTCCAGAAAAAAGGTGGCTTGTAAACGAGCGGGTGTATCTTTTAAAGAGTTGATAATGAGCTCCGATTATTGCTCCTCTCCGCCCGAGAAACGGTTACCTCGCAACGCTCTCGATAAATACTCTCTCCGGACACTCGTCTGTCCTTGACGGCGTTCGCAAGGCCACCCTCCAGCGCCCACGGGACACTTTTTTATCACGCTCTTCGTCGCTTATTATCTCCCTCTTCGTTCAAACACCGGACCCGAGACCATAATGGCGTAAATAAACGGTCTCCCCTGCGGCGCGTAGGCCTCCCCCGAAGCAGCAACGCGTTGCAGGTGTGCGTCCGTGAAATCGCAGGGGACGGCGTTTACGTCCCCTCAATTTTTCGAGCCTCTTCGAAAAAGTCGTTAAAGGAAAATACGATCGAGGAATGTTTATGTTTAGAGGTTCGGAAGCGTTAAAAGGGGGCGGTGACGCCGTTTTCGATCGTCAGTTGATTTTTTTAGGGCCGCGTTCGGAAAGGAGTCTGTCTCAGGTCTAACGATCCAGCGGATGCATCTTCGTCTCTGTCGGGAGTTTTCTCCGTTTTTATCGCTCGTCCCTCGTCGCGATCGTACGTTTTAATCAAGTCCGAGAACCTCTTTAGATCTTTATGTAGATTCCTGTTTGTGTTTTACGTTAAAGTTTTAGAAGTTTTATCGGCTTTCTGATTTAATACGTGTGCCGCCTCTGCGGAGAGTGTATATTGTGGGTTTCCCTTTTCCTTCTCTTTACGGAAAGTTTTAAGGAATATTTCATAGGAAGTTTATTTTTCGGCCATTTGGAGAACAGTTAGTGAACCGGCTACGTTGATGAATTGGTACCTTAAAGCTATTTTAGTTGGTTTTGTATGAGCAAGAGCTGCTTATGGCTTTTCCATTTCCTTTCTAAATTATTTGAAAAGACATTATAGCTGTGGAAATTTTCTCATTGGATTATCATTAGCTTATTTTATCTAGTTTTCGGAATGCCTGACAATTTGACCGTTTCCTGTCTATTGCTCTACAATTACATCAATTTTCGAAGGAAAAGAAACTGTACTTTTACAGGATTTGGAAAAAGTACAAAGTCTCTTTTCCTTCAAACATGGAGTATTTCCACGAAACATCNGCCAGGTTGCAACGTAATTACATATAAATAAATAATTTCCTTTTCTCTGTAAAGCTTCACGAAAGATATCCTGAGGAAATTATTCCAAACTTTTTCCAATTCCAATTATTCCAAAATTTCTATTCGCATTACTAAAATATTTTCTTTACATAACTTGGTTTATCATTTCTTTCTCTGAAGTTAAATAACAGCAAACTTGAATGTGCACCCCCATCATAGGTATACCACTGTAGTTCTATTTGATCTAGCACTATTGGATGAAATACTACGGATGGGGATATAGGATGGAGACCCTGCGTCCTTTACCTCACATCCTAAAACAATGTCAGAAATTTAACTACTTTTAACTGTCTAATTTAGCAAATAGCAAACTTAGTTTATCCCTATATTCGAATTCGATGAAGAATTATTTAAATTTAGGCATACTGTTCAAGTGCGGCTCGATTGTTTATTAATTTTTTCATATTACACTTAAATAAAATGCGCATTGCTGGGAACCTCAAAGGAAAGGAATACATTACGTTTTTCAGGGTTGGTTCGAGTTCAAGAGTTGCAGTATTCTCGTTTCAGGCTCGGATTTCACTCCGGCAAAATTAACGTTTATTCTCGGTTCACCATTCGGTTCCGGTTCGATGACCCGCATATCATTGATCATCTTATTTTATCTAGTTTTCGGAATGCCTGACAATTTGATCGTTTCCTGTCTATTGTTCTACAATTACATCAATTTTCGAAGGAAAAGAGACTGTACTTTTACAGGATTTGGAAAAAGTACAAAGTCTCTTTTCCTTCAAACATGGAGTATTTCCACGAAACATCGCCAATGTATGTGAACTTTATCTATATCAATATCCTGCAATCCGCCTTTCGGAGCGTGGCATGAGGGTTGTAATGATAAAAATGATTATCTTGAAGGTAACGACTTTATCAGGGAAATCTTGGTCTTAAGAGATCACACTTACAATTAAGTTTTTTCGCGGCACGAACACAAAAAAACCTAGCCCTTTCCGGGATTCGAACCATGGATCCCGGTGTTTTTAAGCTAACAAGCTAACCCTCCCACCACCGAGGTCGATTATCTCATATTAGTTTCTAGATGTCACAGTACTTATATTATTTGGCATCTTTTTCATGTTTCGTTTAGATTTTAAGCTCTATGCATTTCTTCTAAAGAAATGGTTCCGTTTGTATTATCGATTGGTTTCTCCTCGCAAATATCTCAGCTTTCTTACTCGTTCTTTTCAAAGAGAGTAAACAAGATGACTGCTGGCGAACCTTTATCCATTAGCGTAAATCGAAGTATGAATCACATTATATACCCTCGATGAATGCTTTTAGAATCCTGTCACACAATGTATTTTAAAAGAAAAAATCGCCCGCGAGGAAGACTAAATTTAGAAAGGGCGAGTTTTTGATCCGCTAAAACGCTCTTTGGATCTTTATATTCGAATATCACAGTTCGCCTTACGCAGCATGGCTAGTAATGAAGGTAGAGATCATGCCTGGAAGGAATGGTGTAATTATCTGAAAGCTCTATCGTATAAAGGGGAAAACGATCACGGTTCGCGCTTATTAGAAAAAATGTATCGGAAAATTCATTCTCAAATAGATTAATAGGATTAGAATGCATTACCCGAAGAAGCATTCATTCCCCTGTAAAGAAAAGGACGTTTAAGGAAGGCTAAAAAAAATATTTACTAATTGTTTGGGATACACAGTGATAGAATCTATGGAACGGTGGTAAATATTGTGTATTAATAACAGTAATACGTATGTGCTAGGAATGTGGAATTAGTGACATATAGAGTACTGATTTACGAGTATTAAAAAAAAAACATCTACATATGTACCCTGCAAGCAGCTTTACAGCGTGTGGCAGGGGGAACATAACAACTTCAGTTTTTATTCATATACCAATTGATTTCTTTTGTGTCTTTGAGTTTTGCAATCAGTTTCGTTATCATATTAAACATATTCACTTTTTCTTTGTTAATTTCTTTCTAATTTCTGCACCTATCGTTGTAATCAGTATCATTTACCAGAATCTTTGTATTTTCTTTGTCTTTAGTCGAACACTAGCTGGGCTCCCAGTAGTTTTCCATTTCCGAAAAAATATGCGATCAAAAGGTCCATAAAAATCTCAAATTGGTTCCAAAGAAGATTTAGTCAGGAGTTCCGCCATTCTCATTTCCTCTCTCGTTTCGCCTGCGTGCGCAAGTACGCGACGTAAAATATCCCGCGCTGTATCTTCTCTCCTCCCGTGACTCATTTTTCGGAAGCCTATTTGCTTTTTTCTCCTCCGTCACCGTGACTAACCGGCGGCACCTGTGCGCCGCTTTGTTTCGAAACGTGTGTCTTTCGTGGGAAGGGTCACTAACTCCGGATCCATTCCTCGCTTTGCTATTTCCGCTTCTATGAATCCATTTTCCTTGCCCTCGCATACGTGGTAAATGACAGTCGCGATTTCGAGGAAGTTTCATGTATCATTCGCCCGCTTGGAATTACAGTTTCATGGTTTTTGTCGCATTGTTAAATGTTATTTTACTGCGGAGGGTTTCAGTCTGCCCGTAAATTTAAAAAGATGCGCTGTTATTAAGCGCTTCCCTTGTCGTTATTAAGTGTTCCCTTCGATGCGAGAGGTTTCCTTCCCGTCTATGGGCGAATGCCAGTCAATTATTATCAATATTAATTTATAAGTCATGCTTCACTCCAGCGTTACCACCTAGCCAGATAGCCAGGTTGCAACGTAATTACATATAAATAAATAATTTCCTTTTCTCTGTAAAGCTTCACGAAAGATATCCTGAGGAAATTATTCCAAACTTTTTCCAATTCCAATTATTCCAAAATTTCTATTCGCATTACTAAAATATTTTCTTTACATAACTTGGTTTATCATTTCTTTCTCTGAAGTTAAATAACAGCAAACTTGAATGTGCACCCCCATCATAGGTATACCACTGTAGTTCTATTTGATCTAGCACTATTGGATGAAATACTACGGATGGGGATATAGGATGGAGACCCTGCGTCCTTTACCTCACATCCTAAAACAATGTCAGAAATTTAACTACTTTTAACTGTCTAATTTAGCAAATAGCAAACTTAGTTTATCCCTATATTCGAATTCGATGAAGAATTATTTAAATTTAGGCATACTGTTCAAGTGCGGCTCGATTGTTTATTAATTTTTTCATATTACACTTAAATAAAATGCGCATTGCTGGGAACCTCAAAGGAAAGGAATACATTACGTTTTTCAGGGTTGGTTCGAGTTCAAGAGTTGCAGTATTCTCGTTTCAGGCTCGGATTTCACTCCGGCAAAATTAACGTTTATTCTCGGTTCACCATTCGGTTCCGGTTCGATGACCCGCATATCATTGATCATCCGTATACAATGTCTTCTGTTCCTCAAGAGGTAATCCGCGGTTAAATTGAATGTTTTATAGATCGATTTATGTCTCACCGGGTAATTTTCGCCCAATAATGCCTCGATAATTTGTGTAGTCACGCTTAAATCCTTCACCGAGCGTAGTTTTATTTTCTCAGCTCTTAAATTTTCGGAGGCGAAATTCGCGCGTGTTTACTCGCTGATAATTACTTCGCCGCTCGCATCTCCGATCCGCGCCATTCTTTTTTCTCATCCATGCGTACGTCGCTCAGTGTTTGCCTTTTCCACTATTTGCCCGCGGATAATTGACTCGGCTGAGATTGGCGCAGAGGCGGTGCCGATGAAGGATTCCAAATGTTTCCAATTCACACTCTCCAACTTCTTCATCCGTTTCGTTCTCCTCTCTCCCTTCCGTGACTTTTTAATCCCTTTTTCGTCTTTTTGCTAAAATCATCCTCGAATGCCCGTTTCCAGCGGCGATGTCCCCTCCACCCCACGAACGTTTTGAGTGGCTTCGATAAATATATTGGAGGTGTTGACGGCAATTGCTTGAATGCCGCTTCCACTCAAATATTCAATAATCACGTCGGTCGTTCGCTCTCTCAAACAGTGCCGTGTTTTTCGCTCCCTAAACACCGTTCTCCAATTATCTTTTATTAACTTCCCTGCGGTGAATCTTTCCTTGTGTTCAAACACAATCAGCATCGAGTACTTTCTCTTCAAAGGATCGCTTTATTAAACATCGCGGGCTAAAAATTCATTATTACCCTTAAAGGATGTTTCCATTCGATGTAAATATGCGCTTATTTTCTGGTCTCGGAACGGTTCTTCAATGTTCTGCTCCAAGCGCCTTACTAAATTTACAGCTGTTCACGTTCGTAAAATTCTCTTCATATTTGTGTTTGGGTTGTTCGAAAAACTAACATTCACGTTCTTGTGTATTGAAAAGAATGATTAACGCTTAGGTGATTAACGGAGCTTTCTAACGAAGAAGTTCTTTCTTTGGCTCGACCTTGGAGGAAAATAAAATAAATCTATCTAAATCTAAATATAGAATAGACTGAGCTCTTTGTGTTGTTAGTACATAGTTGACTGTCCATGTTTTTCTTTCAGCGATGCGTTTCTTTGAAATCTGTTGTAACTTTTGGTAGTACTCGTCCTTAAAGTAAATACCAACGATATAATTGTCAATCATTCCGCAATGGAAGTATTAATTTCATCAACGCAGTGTTATTATGGTACCGATTAGATTGTTTCATATGGGTTTATAAAGGAACAAATATGTGGAGATAAATAAAAAAGTTTTACGCATATTATTTTCGCCTAATAAGTTGCCATCGCAGCGGTTGCTTGCGGAATTTCATCCACAAACCTCTAAGCTTTTCGGCTTTTGTATTGTCTCTCCATCAGCACTTTGGAATAGAAGTGGTGTAAAAAGAAAAAACCCTCGAACAGCCCCGAAATAAAACAACCGACAATTCGAAGCTCCTAAAAAAAGAAGCCGCAGAAGTCGGTCGGGGCATTAACCAGCAAAATCACGTTGCGGCGATCGCGGCTTTGATCTGATATTTCGAAAATATATATCGCACTGGGGTCGTGGGAGTTTTTGCAAAATCGTTTTCTCACACAAATCGCCCAGTGGGAGCATTCCTATCGATGTTTGGTGAGGACCTCGACCAAATTCGTCTCCTGCCGTCGCATCGCGTCGCGTCGTCTGCATTCGCGATCTTGTCCTTGTCCTCCGCCATACGTCTCTTTCCCTCCGGTTCGCTCACCTCTTCAACAGCCACCCTTTTCCTCCCTCTCTTGTGCAGACTCGTTCCTTGGCGCGTGTGGAGGTCGTCTTCTTTTGTAGAGGACGAAGGACACTCGGCCGACTGTCCTGCCCTCGAGATCATGTTGCTCCTCCGTACACCCACTACTTCTCCTCCGAAGAGATTCCCATCTCCCTCCCGGGGCGGCTCTCCCCCTCCCCGGGGAGTCCGATATTCTTCTCGAAAGTCCATCTCCAAGCATCTCGAACTGACCTTGCGGAAGATAAAATGAATGCGATTTCCAGATTTAGTTTTCCGAAGAGAGTATTTTGGGGCCGTAGCCACTTCCCCTTCTTCTCAAATAGTTTGTTTGTTCGTCAAAAGTGGAGGAATATCAGTTCGAGACGGATCTCTTTTCCTTGGAGTAGTCAGCCTCTCAGAAACGTTGAAAAGATTTTCATTACGTTAAGGGAATTCCACGTGAGATATCTGTCTGTATTAGAAGTGGCTTTTGGTCTCCGAATAGCTAAGTGGGCAACGCGTTCGGCTTCGGTGCGAGCGGTCCCGGATTCGATTCCCGGTGTGGGCTTACGTGCGAAATGACCTAAGCTGTCGAAGAACTTTTAACAATAAAAATTTTTTTGCTTTTAAAATTTCAATACTATACCTTGGGTCAGGGAAAAGTAAATACTCTACACGTATAGGTTCGCATTCTTAAACCCATAAATAAACAAAGGAAAAATATCGATATGAGTGGGACTCTAACCCAGGTCTCACACTTTTGGGGCAGGTATTTTAACCTTAAGTGATAAGATGGGATTGTTAGTTTAGTGGTTACTATACCTGTTTGGAAAGAGGGAAATTTGTGTTCAAGTTCCAGTCATATTGATATTTTTTACTTATGTTTATCCTAAAAAATGGAACTTGTTATTTTGTAGTAATATTTTTAACTTCAAGTTAGGTAGTAAAATACGGTATTGTGTAGTATCTAAAATGATTACATAAATTAATCGCTAAAATTTTGTTTTCAGGTCTTAGAATAAATTTTTTTCTCAATTTAAGGTTTTACATATTAGATTATTCATATGTAATCTTTCTGTATTCTTCGGCAATTGCCATTAATTCTCGTCCAATGCAAGTTTTATGACTATAGCTATAACTCCTCGCCTATTATTGCTTATGGCACGAATTCTAATTCACCCCTTAGACGTATAAGAATATTTCATTTCTTATCTTTGAATTTGTCGCGGAACATGAATCTATTATGGAAATGCGTAACTACATTCGTTCGATAATTTTTCTTTCTTTTGCCATTGCAGCCCACTTTAGACAGCAAATAATCGTTTTATTCCCCCGGATTGTCAGCTCTGATCGGCACTTGTATGTGGTTGTGTTTGCGAGTTCGTTGTTTCTGTCTTCTTTGTCGCTTTTTTCGAGATGTCGTGCTTTTAACAGTGAAAAACGACCATCTGCTTACCCTTTGAGTTTATGTAAGTTGTCTCTTTCTTCCATCGGGAAAATATATGCTAAAACACCCTCTGCGGGCCATCCTCTTCATTCTTTTATTTCTTTATTCCGCTCTCTTCGGCGTAAGAAGGGTTACATCTCTTAAAAGTAATGTGGGGGTCGAGGCCCGCTTGCTCGCCCTTTTCAAGCGATATTTCCCCTCGGTGGTGGTGTCTGGAAAGTTGCTCATACTCAAGCCCCTCACAGTTTTTATTTTTGCCGCCATAAAATTGAAACGACACGTTTTTAATGAGGACCATTGGCTGAAGAACAACTTCCGAAATATCATTAGTACGATCGTGTAAACGGTATGAGGTGTAGGAAACAGCCTCCCTTCATCTGGTCCGAGTATTTGCGCGAGGTTTTAGCGATAAAATAATTCACGAATATGAAAACTCGAAATTTATATCCTTACAAGCTCAGCGATGGAATACACCTGGTACTCGCCAGAGGTTTATTTTGTGTATTTTTTCAAGTGCAGAATGTCTTGCTCTTCTGATCTTTAGCTCTTTTATGGGATCGCGTTTTACTGAAAATAATTGCCTCGCCATTTCAGGTGCTCGACTAAAATAAATGTTTTGCCTCTACGACACTCTTGTGATGTTTGTCCACTGCCATGACATTAATTAGACTTCTCTTACGGCGTCCAATGAAGTCATGCTTTAATGAGAAATGAAATGAAAAATGCTTGGACAAGATCACAAGGAAAAATTTCGGTCCCTAATTATCGCTCTGCTTGAACAACGTTTTAATATACGTTCTTGCCCTGTTGAGTAGTAAGTGCATAGTGTATTTTAGAGTGTTTGATGTGTCTTTTAAGATGCAGTTGAACTCTTTCGTGAATTTACTTTACAATAATAGACTTTTGTGAAGGGAACACGAAGGATTTTATATCGTGAAAGACTGTTTTTGTTATTGTAGGCACGCAGGCAAGTTTGAAATTAATGAGGTTTTATAGCCTAAATTTCTTTCATGGAAATTCATTTAACTTGATTTAATTATGAATATCATTATTGAAGAGAATAAGCGGTCTCCACCGGAAAATTGTATATATCTGTTATCGATCCTCAACGCTGTATTGGTGAATACTATTGATCAAAACTTAATTAAATGTTGTAGTTGATGAAAGTGATAGTTTTTCATTTCTGAAGTTGGAAATAAATATTCCATAGAGTTTTATTTGGTCCTTTGTCTCAATAATTAATTTACAATATATTACTTTATTATGNTTTTATACACAGCTTTCTTAATCATCTTTTAGCATGAACTATCAGTAGGTTTGCGCAGGTTTTTCACACCCCCCTTCTCTGAGGGTGTTTTCCTGCTGTGGATATTTTTTCCTAAGATATCACCTTAGGTTTTTTTTTTTACATCCACTCCTTCTAAAGTTTTCCTCTCTATTTCTTTTCACCTCCATATCAGTGGTGTACCCGGGAGCTGGCATATGGAGCATACACCTCCAGCTTTAATATACTCCCAAAAGGGCGTACGGAGACTATCGTACGCCCTTTTTTAAGTTATAAGCAATCAGCTATCTATTTCCTCTCTGTTCTGATAAACGCGTCCGATTCATCTTTTGAGTATTTCTTGGATTTGTGTGAGTATACCTTACTTAGCATGCATCTAGAGTATGTATCGCCAAAAAACGAACGCCCCCACAAGACTGCTTTTGAATGCGTAACTGCAGTATAAAAGTACTGAATTAAGTACAAACTTCGTCGGGGATTCAAGGAAACTCTATCCGTAAATCTGTTTTTAAATATTTCTATAAAATATTCGGTCTTTAGTGACAGCTCACACATTGGAAACGACCTCTAGTTGTCGTTGCAGAAGTATTCGAGAACCTCCGGTCTAATTATTCCAACTTTGTATCCTATCTTACGAATCAGTAGAGTTGAATAAGCGTGAGCACACATATCTGTTGGCCTTCCTTCGGTTCACCAGTCTCCACCTTTCTTGGCCTGCGGTGTGCTTTCACTGATGTCCCTCCCTAACCAATCTTAATCCCCTCTTTCCAACATTGTCCTCATTTTCTTACGTATCCCACGCACGCCGCCAATGATTTCAAGAAGGTCTCCGGGTTAAGGTCGCCGGGAAAGAAGGTCAGCCTTCCATTAATAAGCTGCTTCTTCTTCCTCCCATTTCACACGTCTTCCTCGGCGCCTCCTTATCATGCGCCAGCGCTCCCGTCGCCTCTAACGGCCAACCCGAGAAGCAGGATCCTTTCTATCATTCACATCCCTTTTTTCTCCCCCAGCCGCAATGCAAGTTAATGAGGTTTCCGTGGCGACCTCGCCTTTGGTGGCAAAGTTCTAATTTCCCCATCCAGGAAAGAAGAGAGGCGTGGGTGGGGCTCTTTATCAGTTACCTTCCGACGTCAACCCTTTTCCCGGCGCCTGCGAATGGCGCGGTTAAGTCTAGCGATTATTAATCCAAATACCGTATAAAACCAAAGGCTTTGTGATCGAATTCGAGGGAGTAGCGCGTGAAAATACATCGTTTGCGATTGAAAAGGTTAGCGTATCGAAGTTCCCCGCTCGTTAAGGAAATTTGAGGTGGAAGGAAGTTGATTACGATTCGCCCGAGGCTTTTCAGATTCTGCGGATTCTAATGGATTTAAACGAGCAATTTGTGGAGCTTGAAAATTCCTGCGCGAAAAGATAACTTTTTGTCGAAGTCGTGTCTCCGGAGATGAATCGTTGAAGTGTTGTTCACCTTTGGAATTCATCAGTTCGAATCCGGACGATTGATAGGTTCAGGTGCTCATTATTGACAATTGGCCTAATTTCTATTTTGTACAGAAATAAACGCGTGATCGTCGATTTTTCAAAGGATTTTAAAGGAGAATTTTCGTGTTATGACGGATAGTAAAGCTTTTCATTTTGAGTGATGTCGATCTTTAAAATAATAAAAGATGAAATTATTTTACTCACGGAAATTTTCACCCTTTTTTCTTCGATTAAAAAATTTTTTTCTTGAGATATTGAGCACTTCGTAGGTAATTATTATGTTATAATGGCCGTACCTGCGTCATTTGTTATTGGTTGTTATTAGTTGTTTAGAGAGGATGATTATTTTCAATGGTTTGAAATTTTTTTTTTCATTTAACAAAGAGAGAGAAATATACTGTGGTGGTCTTATGCTTCCGAGCGTAAAGCCCATGTGGTCCATGGTAGTTCCTAACGAGATAACATTTAGGTAGTAATGTTTTGGATGCTCGTTATTGGAAAGCAACTGCTTTAATGACCTATTTCATAATCATGCCTCACTTTGATTACGCTGACATTGTGTACCAAGATTTATCGCAAGAATTAGCTTCTAAGTTGCAACGTGCCCAAAATGCGTCTGTTCGTTTTATATTTAACTTAAAAAAGTATGACCATATTTCCGATGCGTTCAAGAAAATATTTTGGATCAAACTCGAACCTCGTCGAAGACTTCATGTTCTAACGTCAGCTTTCAACATCTTGCGAACGCAAACTCCGGAATATCTCTTTGCTGAATTTGTCAGCTTAGAATCGATTCACAACTGCAATACAAGGGGCAAAAACAATTTACTCATTCCAATTCACAGGACGGAGATGTTTCACAAATCCTTCGTAGTAACTGCCATTAAGTTTTGGAACGCCCTTCCGCCTCATATAAAATCATCTATTTCAACCAGTTCTTTGAAGAAAAAATGCCTCTCTCATCTTCTAGTGAATCAATCACTCAATTGATATTTCTCCTTCAACCCCACATAATAGCTAGTTCAGCACTGATCAACACTTTGATGACTGTCGTTTCTCACTGCACAATCTTATATATTACTTGTCCTTTGTTCTTTTTCTTAGGTCCTCATTATAAAAAAAAATATTTCTATTCGTATTCATTAATGTACTATTTTAATTAACTTTTACATTTTTCATGTCTTTTTAGTAAGTGTCATTTTCTATATTCTCTCGATATTCGATATTTACCAGTTTCTCATAGTGTATTCTTGCAGTTACCACATTTTTTTATGTTATTTTATTTTTGTAATTTCGTTTGAATTATCGTTTCGTTTTATCTGATGTTTCTGTTTTATCAATTATTTCCTCATGGTTTATTATTGCAGTTTTTCCTATTTATGATTTTATTTTATTATTAATTTGTAATTTTGTTATATTACTATTGATTTTGTAATTTTCTTCTTATACACAGCTTTCTTAATCATCTTTTAGCATGAACTATCAGTAGGTTTGCGCAGGTTTTTCACACCCCCCTTCTCTGAGGGTGTTTTCCTGCTGTGGATATTTTTTCCTAAGATATCACCTTAGGTTTTTTTTTTTACATCCACTCCTTCTAAAGTTTTCCTCTCTATTTCTTTTCACCTACACACAAGTCTTCATGTACATAAAATCACTGACTCAAGGTTAGATGGAAGAAGAGACTTTTCAGTCTCAATCTCGCCTTTAATAAAGACCTTATTATTATTTTAAATTTATTTAAGAGAAAAAAGCGCATTCCTCCCACGTAAATAGTTTTAATCGATTTCAGAATGGAATCCAATTAAATTGTCAAAATATCACCAGATTTTTCATAACCTCCCAGCGTAATTATGTAGTATTCTATTAGTAAACGAACAGAAAACTTTTCTAAAAACAAGTAATATGTTGATATGCAGACTATGGAGTTTTTCAGTTGAGGCGGACGGGAGGACGGTGCATGAGGTATGGGCGAGGACGAAGGTCCTAGTACAGTCCTTGATATGGTATAGTAGTTGTAGGAAGTATTCTCGGGTTTCCAACCGGGTAACAGACAGGAACTGGTCCGACGTTTCGACTATTAACTCCATAGTCATGACTTCAGGGATCTTCATCCCTGAAGATGACTATGGAGTTAATAGTCGAAACGTCGGACCAGTTCCTGTCTGTTACCCGGTTGGAAACCCGAGAATACTTCCTACAGCACCTGCACCGGAAAGCACCAGATCTGGTATAGTAGTTGTTGATCATTTCACTTCCTCCCTTCCTGGTACTTTTGAAGGCAACTGTGCTCTCTTTCCCATTGAAGATCCGTTTTTCTCTTCCTTAGGCCCCCCCTTGTGGGCA
Source organism: Ladona fulva (assembly GCA_000376725.2). Classification (NCBI taxonomy): domain Eukaryota; kingdom Metazoa; phylum Arthropoda; class Insecta; order Odonata; family Libellulidae; genus Ladona; species Ladona fulva. The sequence continues at coordinate 570,960 of KZ308355.1, read as the reverse complement.
TCCTCAGTCTTATCGAAGTAGATAGATGTATACAGTGAATCTCATGTGCCTCTATCGGTGAAGCGTCCATTATGTAACCTCAACTTCGAATGGGGGCTCCACATTCCATGTCAAGGTGTCTACAGAAAGCCGGATAAATGGAAATCGCCCAAAAAATTGAGAGTTTCGTAGTCGACTTCGGTTCCGTTAATGCCACGGGCTTAATTCGAACAATTGAGTTGCGTGGCGCCGAACACCAGTGCTTCGGATGCTTTCCTATCCATCGGATGCTTACAGGGGAGAAACGATCCCGTTGATTATCACTCTGGACTGACTGGTTCTCGTGTGTGATTAACTTCCAAAGCCAATCTGCTTTCCTCTTCTGACCCTTATTAGACGCATCTTCTTTGGTGGAGGATGAAGAATTTGTACTCAGTCTTCCTCCTGCTTCTGAGAAGAATCTTCTTATCTTGCATCCCGACAGGTTTGCTGCGAATAAGTCTTAGTTTACCACGTATTATGCGAGGCTAACATTTTCTTCAAATATTTGATCGTATTTCGTATTATTCAAAACAGTTCTATGTTAAAAACGACCGTATATGTGCCATTGTAAAATTTTTCGTCGTTTAATGAGAAATCGCGATGAAATGCTAAAGATTTTCTTCTTTATCAGTTTTATTTTAGTTCGAAGTAACAAATATGTGGCTTAGTGTGCCGCTAAACTTAAGATGGGAAAGCCACAGGATTCCTTTCTTTGCACACACTGTATATGGTATTTCTGTGGGATATAATTCAAGATTTATTTTTGCTCTTAGCGCTGGTGACTTCCCCGATATGCAATTTCTGAGTAAATTTTAGTCGTTGAATCTTTGAAATAAAACGATCTTGGGAGGAAACGCAAATACTCAAGGACTGTATTTGATAAATGTAAAACAGGTATCCTTTGGAAATAACTGGCCAGAAGACGTTTATGAGGAAAGATTTGTAGTATACATCTGGTGACAGATATTTTGTGTGTGTTACGATTAGTTTACTGAAAACAACTGTTTTATTCAGTTCAAAGGCCCGTTGTATCGATTTCCTGATTTAATCGAAGTAGCTTATTATGATGAATCAGAGAAATCTTGGGATAATATCGGAAGTAAATATGAATTTCGTAGAAGTCCAATATCACAAGGATGATAGGTGTGTGCTCTAAATTCTAATTGCACCTCAGTATTTACATTAGTGGTGCGATTCGACCCAAAAAGACATAAAATGAAGAAAGAGAGAGAGAGAATGTATACGGATGATTTGAGCGTAATTGCTCTATGAATTTAAGCATAAAGAAAAAGAAGACGATGAAGAGCCGATAAATTTAAAAATTAAAATCCATTTTTTTTGTTTTACGGCGATGTACATGTTAAGCATTGACAGTGTTACTGAGAGAAAGAAATGAGAGAGTAGCTCGAAAATGCCATGTATCAGCTTCTGTACATGGTATAAATATGCGATATTTCTTAAAATTATAGCGCGTTGTATGAGTAACGGAACTCGGCGTTAATCAGTCACGGTTAGCTGCCTCATTAGTAACGCGTCATCAGCGACTAATGAACTAAGGCGTTGGGAGCCATTTCACAGATTAATATTCTCGGTGTGTGTTAAAGTCTCCGCCCTGAAATTCCTCTCTAACGCATTTTTTTCTATCACCGAGAAAGAAAGAGTTAATGTTTACTTTATGTCTGTGTTTTTTCTCGTTAAGCTGTAATTTTTGCAGCTTTGAGAAATTGCGAAGTAGGAAGTCTTATTTGTTCACGAGCTCTGATCTAGGCTAGACATTTGTTTAGAAGAAGCAATTAAACCAATCACTGAGCTCCGTCAATGAATTAGTGACAGAGGAGAGTGTAAAACTCTACCTTAATTGGGAAATCTTAATTAGTCGAATGTTAATAAGCCTCAATTGACCATAGTGAAATGTAACTTCCGTTTGAGTGTGACCCAATTTCAGTTGATTTAGTAGATTCCTTAGGCTTTACTGAAGAAAAGAGAAGCATTTTAGATAAATATAACAGTAGCATGTTTGAATCTACTGTTTTGGCTTGTGTTATTTTTAAAATAGCCTGCTTTCATTGCACTCTGACTATACCGGCCGTGGCGGTGGAATCCAACCCGGGTTCGAGTCCCTGCTTGTCGGCTTTTTCCCGCTTGGGATTGGTTGTTTGCGTTTGTGAACAATAATAATAATTATTAAAATGGATGTAATTGGGAATTTCCTGTTTCCATTGAAGAAGAAATTATTAATATTAAACAAAATAGAGATTACGGACCGTTATTCATATGTGGTCACGTCACGTAAGAAATGGATAATTACGTAAAAATAGTCTTTTATCGATAACTTATTCCTTTAAACACAGAAATCTTCCACCGTAGATGGTATAATGATGAGCTAGATTAAAATGGCATTGTAGTAATCATTACGAATATATTTGGCAGGTATGAAATTCTTCCTCTATAAATAACTTTTAAAAGATCTAAGTGAGGGGTTGGACTCCGTGACAGAAGATAGCAAAGTGGAAAGGGTTTAACGTGGATGAAAACATATCGTAACTTTGGTGTATTCAAATTCTGGTATCATTGTGCATCAACATTCGGTCACATTCATCGTTATTAACCATGCTCCATAAGATTATAAAGCTCAGAAACGTCGCATTTTTTTCCAAATCACAAAGCTGTCGTTCCCCTCTCGAATTCCCTTTCGTTCCAAACAGGGAAATAAAATAAACGCATCCTCCACTTTTTAACGAGCTTGCGCAACTTCGGTTCCGCCAAAGTTAGATCCCGTCCATTAAGGTGACAAAAGAGAGACTTTTTGAAGAAACCCCTCCGTTTCATATTTTCTTTCAACCCTCTCCGCTAACAGACCCTCTTACACCGACGGTATCCTCTTTTTGCCGCTCCGTAGGAAACTTTCAGCCACATTTATTCCATCAAAAAGCCAAAGAGCGAGCGATATTTTTTCTCTCCCTTCGCTAAATTTTCACAACTCCCCTCCGCCCTCTGTCTCGTCTGCTTGTCAATTCCCCCGTCCTCCTGAGCCTCCCCATACCTCCACTTTTCGGAACTGCACGTGCTTCGGAGGAAGAACACTTCTTGTATGCTAATGCGAACCCCTCCCTCTATCCTTTTTATCTCTTCGTCTCCTTTCTTCAACCCCGGCATTGACCCCACTGGTGGCTCGTATATAACTTCCACTAGAGCTTCGCTGGACCACGGGCGTGTAGAAAAAAGGGGATTCCCTTCTGGTAAGATCTCTCTCATCTGGGTATGTTGTCGGCAGCGGTGGCACTGGTTGTAGTTGAAGGCAAAAGTCTGGGGGTTAATCAATTACCTCCGGTCCATGGCGGCGGATGGAGTCTGATCTCACCTGTTTCCCTTCTCTCGACGAAGGGTAAGAATCTCCCCTCGTAACCTGTTTCATCTCGAGGGATCAACAGGAATAATCATCTGGAATTTTTCTCTCCCGCATTTCGTCTCCACCCGACTTTTGCGCAGCTTAACTTGTGTTAACGCGATTTTGCGGTTTTAAATCTCCTCCTTCGTGGTAATCACCGTGACTGGTGATTTGGGGGACTTGCCACCCAGTTGTGTGGATTTTGGCGTATCCGTTACCTGGGTTGGTTTTTTGTGTACATTCTTTGTGCGGAGATGCTGCTTTTTTCCTTTTGGAGAGAATGTAGAAGTGGATTGTTTAGAGGAAAGAAGTGAGGCGTGCTTGAGCTATTGAGAACGATTGTTGCTTTTCTGTTGTCGTCCTTCTATACGGAGAGTTCACTCATCTCAAAGATGAGAGTATTCAAAATAATTGTGGATTCCTTTGGGTTGTATAAAGGTTGCTTTGTCCTTTGCGCACCAATCGTGCGTTAATTACGAAGGATACATTCTCCATTTGAATTCTTTATTTATGTTCTTGAAATTCTCCTGAAATCATGTTCCCTGATATTCCTTATATTTTAATGATAATTCATTTTTTTCTGTATTTTATTTTTGTGTATATAATATTATGTGTTTATTATCTGTACCATTTTTCTATTTCTTGGTCAAGTAATTTGGTTACTGTATTTCAGTTAGTTACTAATTAGTTCTGGCTGTATCATATGGAACTTGTTCATATATAGTCCAACAAAAACACATGTATTTAGTGTTTTTATTTACCAAATATCTTTTATTTGCTACCATCAGTAGCTTTGTGAAGGTTTTTCACACTCCTCTTTCTTGTGGGTGTTTCCCTGCTAAGGATACTTTTTACTTTGGTCCACTTAGGATTTTTAATCCACAAATATTTTTTTCTATTTCCTATCAATTTTGAATTCCGTTTGGCGTTATTTGGAACCTAGATATAACTCACAGTGAAGATGGGGAAGACCTTATAGTCTCAGTTTCGCCCAAAATAAAGACGTTATTCATTTATTTGTTATCTCTGCTCTTTTTTCGTCTCATAATTTTCCGTCTTATCAATAAATCTATTATTAATTCTTGCAAAGGACATCATCTGGATTGATTTATCTTTTCATAGTAATTCGACTTTCTCCAATTCAGTATGTAGACGATTTTTATTCACTAAATGTACATAACTACATCACAAGGCCAAACAAATGAATACAAAAGAATACTTCCGTCTCTTCTTACCAGCCATAAACTATAAAAAAGTGATCTTTTCAAAGCTCTAAATATTCATTATTGCGCTAATTTCCCTAAAATGACGCATAATCTTCCAGAATTTTCCAACTTTAATGTTTACTAGAGTCTAACTTCCAAAATGAAGTAAGTCCTTCAGCGAAGGCACGGCTTGTTGTGTTCTTATGGCGCGGTGACGGTGACTAAGATAACTGATGCTATGAGGACACCGGAAATGACCACTTTCCCGGGATCGCTGACCTGATCTACAGTGCTACGCCCACGCATGTAATTTCTCCTTCAACTTTTAATGATCTTGACTCATACGTCGGGTTATTGTTAGATTAAAAAATTCATCGCTATGAAACTATATCTCAAAAGAGAACATGACACTGGTTTTTGTATAGTGTTCGTTAGATGGAAATTTCCGATGAAAATTCCCATTATAAAAAGTATCATCCCTGTATTTCCATTTCGGATCCGTAGCACCTGACGGAACATTTTCAGTTATTTCATTACTACTCATTCTTTTTGTTATATTTTAGGCATAGTGCTCTCTTTACCTTTTTATTCCCCTTTTTCTTTTACAAATGTAATTTTTCCAAATACCCAGCTGTCTGCCTTTCTTTAGGGATATATTCGGAACTGGAATTAATTTAAATGATAAGAAACCCCGAAAAATATAAATTAACTCCGATGGATTTTCTTTTGAATAACCGATTATATTTTAAATCTCATGAGCGATTTTCCAGTCCTATTCTTTCTCATCGTTGTTAGCCCTACCCGTCCTCCATGTCTCGAAAATGTTTCCATTAAACGCCAGATTCGTGTCTTTTTGATAAACAAATCATCCAAAAACTTATTTCCTTGCAGTATTTTGGTTCCTTTGATAATAAATTATTAAATTTTTAGCAAAACATGATCAAGATGTGAAAATAAACATTTTCATTAGGAAAATTTTAAAATTCTTTGTGATCTTTGAATTTTGGATTTTTTGATAGTATCTTCCCTAATTAACATATTGGAAGAGATTTTCTTGGTATTCTTTAATTTGTTAAAGAAATGAATACCACACTCTACTATGCAGTTCTAGCTTAGCTAAGATTCAAAGAGAAACAATGGAAAGTTATCTAAACTCGCGGAAATTGATACTGGATGAAGAATTTCTTTCTCTAGCGCCCTTCGTTTATATTGAATTTATTTTTAGCTATAGATATCACTCTTTGCTACTTTTTCTCCGCCTTCTGCATACGGATCATCGTGTTAATGTCGTTACTGTGGGCGATACTATTTATTCAGACGAACCACCCGCCCTTGACTACTGTCTGCAAAACAATGTGGATAAATGTTTGTCAAGGTCAATGGCCTTAAGCAGTCTCCCGGAAAGCGAAATACCCGGGTTCGAATCCCGGTCCTGTCAGACTTTTCCAAGTCAGTTTCTCCTCGAGAACATTCCTAGTCGCACGACTTTTCGTACAACGTCATCCTTATTTCCTTGTGTATAGGTATGAAGTTAAAGGGAATCGGAACCCCTCGCAGCGTCCATCTCGTCCCATTTCAGGACGCACGCGTGCATTCGCATCTGTCCATCGTGTCACGTGTGTCCTCCGTACACGCTCCAGCCTCCATTCGTTACTTCCGCTGGTACGGTTTCACACCCCTTTGGAAAAAAGCACCCGACAGACGATATCCGAGGGACCCTCCTCTCACTGCTTCCTTTCATCTTCACTGGAGACGTGATCGCCTTGCGTCTCGCCTCAAGACTTTCCCTCGGAAAAAAGGAATATCTAGATTGGAGTGCCATTCCGCATCTTAACGATCCTTCTTCGCGGGAAGATATCGCAGAACCTCGTCTCCTCCTGCCACATAACGACTCCGAGTGATATATACCCATCCAAAGCGTTGACAGGGGTTGCGAGTTTACGCTTTCGAATTATCTTTTTTTTGCGTACTTAATTGCGGCATTAGGTGATCGTCCGCGCGAGGAGGTTGATGTTCAACTTTTCTTCTCTCCAGCCTCGTGGTATTAAGTCTTTGCCGGAGTTGAAATAGAATTTAATGTCTTCCTGTTTCGTAAACGTAGTCGATTAAGGTCGATACGCCCGTTTATGCGTGTCGTACAAAGGTGGAGGGAGATAAAGAGGCTTTTAGAGTTCGCATTGAATGCTGATATCAGTTGATATCCGTTTGCGAGCATCTGATATCTGTGGTCGTTGGACTATTCACATGTCTCTGTACTGTATTGATAAACAAATTGAACTTTTTTTATTAGTGGTATATCGTCATTGATTTATTTAGTACCAATCCATTAATATCATTGTTTTCATATTCAAGTCGTCTGATTTGCAATTGTTCTTATATATATATATATA